>CAWUFW010001072.1:2140977-2545977 GCA_963921515.1 Calotriton arnoldi
GAGAGCTTCTCGACGAGAGGGGTTAGAACCCCCTGGTGGCAGCAGCAGTGTCCCTAGAGGCAGAGAAAATATTCCAGACCATAGGAACCTGAGCAAGGTTGTTCCTCCCTACCAGAGTGGGGATGATATCCACAAGTGGAAAACTGCTATGGAAAGGGCCTGTAGAGTACAACAGGTCCCCCAAAAGCAGTGGGCAGCAATCTTCTGGCTCTCCTTTTCAGATAAAGGTTGAGACAAGCTCCTCACTGTTAGAGAAGAGGATGCTGATGACTATGAAGTCCTGAAGAGTGCACTAATAGATGGGTTTGGCTTAACCACTGAGCAGTACAGGTTGAAGTTCAGAGACACCCAGAAGGCACAGACTCAGGACTGGACTGACTTTGTAGATTGTGCAATCAAGGCTCTGGAGGGTTGGCTGGTTGGCAGTAGGGTTACTGATTTCAAGGGATTGTATAATCTAATGATGAGAGAACAGATCCTTAATAATTGCCAGAACCAGTTGTTGCATCAATACCTGGTAGACTCAGATCTGGCCTCTCCCCAAGAATTGGGAAAGAAGGCAGACAAGTGGGTCAGAACCAGGGTGAGGCAGAAAACCCAGAACCAAGGGGGTGACACAAAGAAGCAGGATCAGAAGGGCTCTGAGAAAAGTGGAGATAAGTCAACAGACCAGAAGTCTTCACAAGGGCCCCAAAAATCTGCATCTGGTGGGGAGTCACAACCCAACAAGGGAAAAGGCCAAAAGAAGCCCTGGTGCAAATTCTGTAAACAGAAAGGGCACTGGACTTCTGATTGTAACAAGTCCAAAGACCAAACCACCACCACTCCTGCCCCTAAGGCAACTGTTCCCCCTAGTTCAGCTACTGGTGGAGGTGGTACACAGAAAACGGGTGTAGTAGAGTTGACCCTGGGTTCTGAAGTGGACTCTGGCCTAGCCAGAGAACCCACTCAGGCAATGCTGATTTGTGATGGAGACATTGACATGTCCTTCCTCGTAAGCCCCAGTAATCTGGGCAAATACAAACAGCAGCCTGTAATAAATGGCAAACAGGCTTTGGCATTTAGGGACACAGGTGCTAGTGTCACCATGGTGGCAGAGGATCTTGTGGACCCTGGACAGATCATCCTGGGTGAAATGTACCAGGTGACCAATGCAAGCAATGCCAAGACCAACCATAGTCTGGCAGTTGTGAATTTCTCCTGGGGAGGGGTAACTGGCCTCAAGAAGGTTGTAGTCAGTGCAGACCTCCCTGTAGAATGTCTATTGGGCAATGATCTAGAGACTTCAGCCTGGTCTGAAGTAGAGGTATGGACTCATGCTGAGATGTTGGGCATCCCTGCAGAGGTATTTGCTATGACCAGGTCACAAGCCAAAATGCATGACACTGAACCAGCTCTGGATCCTGAAACAATGGACCAGATGCTTCCCAAGAAGAGGAGCAGTAGGGTTAAGGCAGTGCCTTCCCCTCTGTCTCAGATCACAGATTCCCCTCTTGAGGGAAGAGTAGCAGATCCTGAAGAAGGAACTGCCCCAGAGGGACTTGAGCCTGACCAGGTTGAGTTCTTGGGGGCAGGGGGCCCATCTAGGGAAGATTTGAGTAAGGAGCAACAGTGCTGCCCCTCTCTTGAACCCCTCAGGCAGCAGGCTGCTGCTGAGGCTGCTGGGAGTGCTAGTGGGTCCCATAAAGTTTATTGGGATGAGGGACTCCTACATTCTGAGGGTAGAGATCCAGCCCCTGGAGCCACCAGGAGGTTGGTAATAACTCAGAAGTTTAGGGGGTTCCTCTTGACCCTAGCACATGATATCCCTTTGGCAGGTCACTTGGGCCAAAACAAGACCTGGGACAGGCTTGTTCCACATTTTCATTGGCCACATATGTCAGAAGACACAAAGGAGTTTTGTCGCTCCTGTGTCACATGCCAAGCCAGTGGCAAGGCAGGTGGCACAACAAAGGCCCCCCTGATACCACTACCAGTGGTGGGGGCACCCTTTGAGAGGGTAGGGATTGACATTGTTGGTCCCCTTGACCCTCAAACTGCATCTGGGCACAGATTTATCCTGGTGGTAGTGGATCATGCCACCAGGTACCCAGAGGCAATTCCCCTGAGGACCACCACAGCCCCTGTGGTGGCAAGAGCCCTCATTGGAGTTTTCTCCAGAGTGGGTTTCCCAAAGGAGGTCATCTCTGACAGAGGTACCAGCTTCATGTCAGGATATTTGAAGGCAATGTGGAAGGAGTGTGGTGTAACTTATAAGTTCACCACCCCCTATCACCCACAATGCAATGGTTTGGTTGAACGCTTCAACAAAACCCTGAAGGGAATGATTAAAGGACTCCCAGAGAAGCTTAGGCGGAAATGGGACCTTCTTCTTCCCTGCCTGTTGTTTGCATACAGAGAGGTTCCACAGAAGGGGGTTGGTTACAGCCCATTTGAGCTTCTGTTTGGGCATCCTGTAAGAGGTCCATTGTGTTTGGTAAAAGAGGGCTGGGAGTTACCTCTCAAACCCCCCAAACAGGATGTGATTGACTATGTACTTGGTCTCCGCTCCAGGATGGCTGAATACATGAAAAAGGCAACCAAAAACCTGGAGGCCAGCCAAGAATTACAAAAAGCTTGGCATGACAAAAAGGCTGTGCTGACTATATACCAGCCAGGACAGAAAGTGTGGGTGTTGGAGCCTGTGGCCCCAGCAGACCTCCAAGACAAATGGAGTGGCCCCCATACAATAGTTGAGCAAAAGGGAGAAGTCACCTATCTGGTGAATCTTGGAACTCCCAGGAGCCGCCTGAGGGTGCTCCATGTCAACAGATTGAAACCATATGTTGACAGGGCTGACATGGGCTTGCTCATGGCAACTGATGAGGAACAGGAGGAGGAGAGTGACCCTCTCCCTGACCTGCTCTCACAGAACCCTGATGATGGGTCAGTAGATGGTGTTGCTTTGACAAGCAGCCTCACTGACCATCAGCAAACTGAGTGCAGACAAGTTCTGCAGCAGTACAGACATATGTTTAGCCTGACCCCTAGTCAGACTACCTGGTGCACCCATGAGGTGGACACTGGAGACAGTCTGCCTGTCAAGAGTAAAATCTACAGGCAACCTGACCATGTCAGGGACTGTATCAGGACTGAAGTCCAGAAGATGTTGGAGTTAGGTGTGATTGAGCCTTCAGATAGCCCATGGGCTAGCGCAGTAGTCCTGGTACCCAAGCCTCATACCCAGGGTGGTAAGAAAGAAATGAGGTTTTGTGTAGACTACAGAGGCCTCAATGCAGTCACTAGGACTGATGCCTATCCCATACCAAGGGCAGATGAGCTGATTGATACTTTGGCCTCAGCCAAGTATCTAAGTACATTTGACCTAACAGCCGGCTACTGGCAGATCAGATTAGTTGATGATGCAAAAGCCAAAACAGCATTTTCGACCCCTGGTGGGCACTACCACTTTGTGGTGATGCCCTTTGGATTGAAAAATGCACCTGCCATTTTTCAGAGGTTGGTGAACAAAGTTCTGGCAGGGATGGAAACTTATTGCTCAGCTTATCTAGATGATATTGCTGTCTTTAGTTCCTCCTGGCAGGATCACCTGGTCCACCTCAGAAATGTTTTGGAGGCTCTGCAGAAAGCAGGCCTCACTATCAAGGCCACTAAGTGCCAGATAGGGCAGAGTCAGGTTGTGTACCTGGGCCACCTTGTGGGTGGAGGCCAGGTTCAGCCTTTACAGAGCAAAATCCAAACCATAATGGATTGGGTTGCTCCAATTACCCAGACACAGGTGAGAGCCTTCTTAGGCCTGACTGGGTATTATAGGAGGTTTGTGAAGGGATATGGATCTATAGTGACCCCCTTGAATGATCTGACCTCAAAGAAAATGCCAAAAAAGGTTCAGTGGACAGCTAGCTGTCAGAAGGCATTTGAAGACCTAAAGCAGGCCATGTGCACTGCCCCCATCTTACAGAGTCCAGACTACACCAAAAAGTTCATTGTCCAAACAGATGCTTCTGAGCTGGGTGTGGGAGCTGTACTGTCTCAACTGAATGATGAAGGTCAAGACCAGCCAGTAGCTTTCATTAGCAGAAGGCTGACCCCTAGAGAGAAACGTTGGTCAGCTATAGAGAGGGAGGCCTTTGCTGTGGTATGGGCCCCGAAGAAGCTGAGGCCATACTTGTTTGGTACTCACTTCATAGTTCAGACCGACCACAAGCCCCTCCTATGGCTTAAACAAATGAAAGGAGAAAACCCAAAACTTTTGAGGTGGTCCATTTCCCTACAGGGGATGGACTATACAGTGGAACATAGACCTGGGAGTAACCATGCCAATGCATATGGACTCTCAAGGTATTTCCACTTTGAACACGAAGACTCAACTGGTCAAGGTTAGTTTAGTGTCCCTGCGTTTGGGGGGGGGTTGTGTAGGAGAGTAGGATCTGCCTCTTATGTTGCCCCCACTTTTTTTCTGATGTTTACACTGGTTTCTGGCTATAGTCTGGCTGGGACCCTGCCAATCAGGGCCCCAGCCTCTCTGTTCTCTCTAAACGATTTGGAGTGCACTCTAGGTGCACTAGTGATTGGATACTGTGGTCCCTTATGAGTCCCTAGTATATGGTACCTTAGGTACCAAGGGCATAGGTACTTCACAGGCCTACCAGGGGCTGAAGCATGTATTATGCCACCCCTGGGAAGCAGACTAAATCTGACACCACAGGCCTGCTACTGCAGCCTGGGTGAGGAGGTGCTAGCACCCCTCACTGAGATATAGGTCCCCTATATCTCCCCTGCACACACATTGAGACTTATCAGTCACCCCTAAAGCAGGGCCTATCAATCCTGAGGGCAGGGTGCTTAGTTTCCATGTGAGGGGGTGCCTCTGCCTGAGCAGGACCCCTCTGCAGCTCTCAGAGTCTATTCTCTGGGGCTGTTTGTGAATGCAGTCAAACCATATACTCTTAAGTGCATTATATCCTCGCGGTAAATGCTAACTAGGGAATGGCTGCATCAAAACATGTCGTGTTTGGTGTCAAACACTTTGGCATCATACCCCCACACCAGTAACTGGTGTGGGAGTATGATCCCACCCTTCTAGAGGGATAGACATGTAACTACTGTGGAAACGCGGTAGAATCCTGAAGAGCCCTGGCATCACAAAATGGATGCCACCAGTCACAGACACTGGGCTGCCCTCCTGCTGATGACCAACACTCGCAGTGGAGGAAGCCCAACAATAGATATCCTGTCCCAAGGGGTGTGACCACCTCCCAGACAGGGTTTAGTGTATTGGGGCTGGGTGGGTGCACTCTTAGAGTGCTTTGAAGTCCTGCACTGGGGGAGCAGAAGGCTCCTCTGTGCATATGCCAGTTCAAACCGGCTCAGGGGCTACCTGTCCCTGCTCTGGCACAAAACTGGACAAAGGGAAGTGGGTGTAGCCACCCACTCCCCTGACCCTCCCATAGGTAGGGTCATAGAGCTAGTCCCTCCCTTTCTTTTAGTATAAGAGGGGGAACCTGTGCATTGCAACCTAGATTTCCCTGGACGACGCTCTACAAGAAGAATCCCAGACCTTCGACGTTCCACTACCTTTGGAAGACGGAAGAATCTCCCTTGGAGTCAAGGAGTGACTCCCCTGCTTGGCAGGCACCAAAAACGACAACAACGGTCGCAAACTATGCCGCTCCCGCCGGAGCCCGAAGTCCCTGCAGCCCAGAAAGAGGATTTCCTGACTTCTCCAAGGCCATCGTGAGTCCCCAGTGAAGCTGAGGTAAGTGGACCCCACGAGCAACGAGGAACCACAGACCCTGGGTACCGTGCACTATTGTCAAGTGCAACCCCTTCACGACGTTCTACAAACTTGTGCTTTGGACCACGTGTGGTCCCAGCCTCCAGCAGAGATCCCTCCCAAAATCAGAGGCCTACACCATCCTGAGTGACCGTGGGCCCCTGTTGAGTGAATCCTCCGGAGGCGTCTTCGCGATCCCTTGCCAGCCGGTTTGTGGGTCCCCAGAAGACTTTCCAAAGAAACCAAAGGGCTCCCCTGGTTGCTCCAGGCCTGCCCTGACCTACCCTCGCTGGATAAGTTCCTCAGACCTTGCTGGTTTGCACCATTGACTTTTCCTTTCCACCACGAGACTTGCTGCTACCCAGGCTTGTTGGCTCCAATCGGGTTGCCGACACTGCAGTCAGCTGCAAACTTCGTGGGACACGCTGAATCCAGCTCCTGGCTGTCCTCGACGCCTCCTGGACCTCGTGGTCAAAGAGTCAAGACACCAGTGAACGACCTGAATCTGTCGACGACGGTGGGCATTCATCTTCCTTGCCCCGGGTCACTGCCAAGTGCCCTTGAACACTGTCCCCTCTGCTTTCAGGTCTTCCTCCTTCTGAATCCAGGCTTGGATTCCAACGGACACTTCTTCAGTCGCCGCAAGCAGCAAGTCTTCACTGGCTCCCATTGAAAACGACGCTGCGACCCGACACCAAAGGACACCTATGCACCCGGCTCCCCTGGGTGAGGTAACTTTAGCATTACGGTGCTCCTGTGGGTGTGGGCCCTAGAACTACTTACCCTGTAAGTGGCTTGCTTGTAGCTACCCTAGAAGTGCCCTAAAACTCTTATTTTCTAAGTGCGACAATTGCGCTGACTCGTACAGGGTTCGCGTCTGTGTTAGACACATCGCGTCCATCTCCCTTGTAACTCTATCTGTAACCGTGTCCTTCGACTCGTACTGAGTCCGATCGGTGGGTTCACCTCGAACACCCAAGGGGCCTGTAACATTGAACTCTCAATTGCGCTGACTCGTACAAGGACCGATCGGTGTGTTCGCCTCGAACACGCAAGGGACCTTTAACATTGAAATCTCAATCGCGTCTGTTCGCATAGACTCGTACAGGACTCGCACCGGTGCCTGAACACCGCGTCCGTCCCCTGTGGGTCTCCTACAACTACCTGGGGTGGTTCTTGGGGGTCCCTCGATTCTAGATGCCCTAGACCTAGGTCTAGCCAAACTAAGATTGTGATATTTGATTGTGCCAACTTATTTTGATAACATTTGATTTGTACATATGTTCCTGACTTCTAATCTCATAAAGAGATTAGTAGAACGTTGTTTATTAATAAATACATATATATTTGATATATATACCTGGTGGTGTCTTTTCATTTGGTGATTCAAGAGATTGTGTGGTAAAACAAGCTGCTTTACATTCCTTCAAGACTTAGCCTGAAGGCTGCTCTCCACAGCTACCACTAGGATAGCTTTCAATAAAGGTTGTCTTAAACCTACCAACCATAAGAGTCGAATTGTTCTGGTGCAAGGTGTCCACTTTAACTAGTGAACAGCATATACCAGGCCAACTTCTCACAGTATGGCAGAGTGAGGGGTTTGTGCTTGATACAGACAATGTATATAGTAATATTAGAGAAATCAACAGTAGAAACCGGCCAACCAGACATAAAACAGGTCCATGAAGAGCCCAAAATGCAGACCATCCACAGATCTGAGACCTGCCCCTCAGCACTGCCAGATCGTCTTATAGGCCGGTCCGACCTTGCACGCGAGGACGATCTCTGAATGTGGCAGGAGATAGTTCATCAGGGCAATGGAAGTTAAAACCTCCACTGCCCGGGCATGTGGCACGCCGCCCTCCAAACTTTTCAATCAGGCCCATCGTCCCCATCTGAAGGCCATGTACACATCTGGGGACTTCTCTTACCGTCTAACACATGCACAGGCATTGTCACACTCCAGGATATAAGAGCGCACTGCTTAATTTATTCAAAAATTGAAAATCAGCTCAGGGGCGTAAAGTGTTTCTTAAGAGCCTGATACCAAGCTTGCCTGGTGCTTCTATTCCTCTGAGGATGAAATATAGGACCGGGTCGCGAAAAAGGCTTCTGGTGTTCACTACTTGCAACCACCGGCACAAATTAAGCACTGAATGGTCCCATCAGATAACTCCATCTGCACATGTGACAAGACCCATGGTACCTGCTTCTACTTTGACACCCAGGCCACTAGAGGAGCTGGTGCCATTGGGTTTGTCACTAAAACATCAACACCAAAATATCGTCAAACCATGATATTGTGGTCAAAATATTGTGACAATAAAAATATCAAAGGTAAGTACACAATTTTTTGGTACAGTAATATTGTTTACTATAATCTTAGTTTTCATTGTAATATTCAGCGTACAATATTATGTTTTTATTTCTTTAATTATTTTATTGTGAGATTTATTTTAATTTTTTAAAACAAAACCATAGTAATGTTTAATTACTTTTTGGGAGTTGGATTTTTGCGGGCTTGGGTGAGATTTTTTAAGTGTATATTAATTATTGGTAATTGACTAATATGTTCATTTTGTTATCCTTTTGACTTTTTAATTATTCATTTACATGTTTAACATTTTTATGTTTTAGTTCATTTTATGTTTGGGTTGTGGAGTTTATTCAGAGATTGGGTGGATAATATTTAATTTAAAGTATATATTAATTGATATTAATTAATTATTATACCAATTATGCTATTTTTAAATTGGTATTCATTTATTTACATGTTGAATAATTTTATTTTGTTACTGTTTTTTGATTTTGGATTGTGGGACTTATAGGGGCAAGAGAGGGTAGTCTTTTATTTAAAAGAAATATTAATAATATATATATATATTTTAATGCAAATGTATTGCTATTTTTGTCATGGTATATTGTCATGAAACTATGACAGCGGACTCTCCTTCACACCAGGATCAAACACTGTGTGTGCTGGAGGGTGACAGTAGGAAAGTGCTCCAGTAAATCTGGGAGTCAACCAAAAAGTCGTTGTAACGACTTGCGTTGTTAAAACCGCGATCTAATGGCATGCGATGTAATGCATGCGTGATATCGTCATACATCCACCAAAAGGGTGGCAGAGCATCTAAAGGGAGCTAGACACAGAACTATGTTATGTTATGCTATGTTACGTTACGTAGACATTTATAGATCACTCGTTCTCAAAGTTTCTTGTTTTACAGAAGACATAACTGGGAACAGAAAGCTAAAATCTCACTCATTTAATAAGAATAATTAGAGAGGAAAGTCTTTACAGAATTGTGGACGCTGAGTACCGCGGGATGGAGTGGAGATGGGCGTTTGTTCCACGCCCTGGCACTGCCAGGAGAAAATCTGTCACCAAATCATCCTGCACAGATTTAGAGGTTATCCAATAGGAACAGGCATCAGGAGAGTGCGCGACACTTTGGAAGATGAAGATGGAATTTAGAAACTATAAAGTGAAGAGCAATGCCATGAATGGCCTGATGTTGGATCGCCTGGGCTTTGATGAAGTCCATGCTTCTGATTGGCTGCCACTGGAGGCATTCAAGGATGGGTGTGCGCATATGTGGTATTAATGTAGCGCACTTAGCCAAAAGGCATCAGAGCGCTGCATGGGGTCAAAGGCCAGCATAAAGTAAACGAAGTGATAGGAGAGGAAGCTGGTATGTGGATGGTTAATGTAGTGTTCTTTAAAGAGTCATGTCTTCAACTCTTTCCTAAACTGGAGCAGCGTGGAATCAATTCTGATGGATACGGGTAGGTTGTTGCTGATGCTGGGTCCATAGATCGAAAAGGCCTGCTGCCTTACTTTTTCTTTTTTACACTTGTTAATCTGCAGTCTGATGGTGTCCTGGCTGCGGGTGTGCTGAGACCCACCACAGATGGTAAATTTGTCAGCATGAGCTTGGCTGGGTGAGATGTGTTCCAGCCGTGGTGTGCCTGTAATGAGCTGCTGCCTCCTGAACCAGTTGAAAGCATTTTGTAAACTTATCCCGACGCCCCTGGTGACAGGAATCACCAGGAGCCGAATGGGACTGAACCAAAGTTGCAGCAGCTGGCACTTAGTAATTCAGACCAATATAGGGTAGAATGTTCCTCAGGAGTTTGATGTGCCAGACGCAGGCGCCGGCCACTGTGGAGATCTACTGTCCTAAGGAAAGACCAGGGCCTAAGTGGGCGCCTAGAGTACAGAAACTTTTGGGGGCAAGGGCCCATCTGGACAACTACTGGGGTTTCAATTAATGGTGTTGTTTTTGGTGATGAAAAGTAAGGTTGGGCAGAACTCGCAGACTTTCACTCTGCGGAAGTTTGCGGAGTTACATAAAAACTCATCAAGATTCCATGGAGTTACACCAATGGGTGGAAATATGCACGTCGCACTGCAATTTAGAGACAGTAGCGCGAGCAGCGCTGAAAAATCTGCGTGAATGACACCATGCAGTGCACAAGAGCGCGCGGCCATTCAAATCGATTTTGCTGCCACTCGAGTATAACATCTACTCGAGTGTCAGCAAATCTACTCTAGAAGCTGCTGTCTCACTGTGACCGCTTGCGACCGCCCGTGTTAGAAAATGGCGCTAAGGGATGGCGAATCACACTCTCATTTCTGGAGCCTCGCGGGAAAAAAATAATTCACGAGGCAACTGGTGGAATTTGTCCAGAACTCCGCATTACAAGAGTAACACGGAGTCGACAAATTCTGCCAATTCCACAGGCAGAGTGAAACATTCCGCCCACCCCTAGTGAGCTCTGTTTTACCAGGATTCTTTTTCAGAAAATATGTCGCTATCTAGTGGCGTGCTTTTGTTGTTGTTCTTGTGAGAGGATTATGATCCGAGGCAAGAGCGGGTTGACTGGTCTGATTCGCGGAGAGCTGGAACATCAACTGTGTATGATCTGCTTACAAGAAGTAATGACTTCCATTTGCATGACAGAGTTGAGCCAATGGTGTCATATGTATGTTACGTATCAGACGTTGAGGATTGAATCCTGGAGCACACCACAACTGATGGATTTTGTTTCAGACATGAATGGCTGAAGGAAGATGGAGTTACTGCTGGAAGTCAGAAAGGCTCAATCCATCTGGAGGACAGATGATCACCGTCCAGGTTCCAAACCTTGGAGAGAAGTATGTAATGGCCGATGGTACAAATGCTGCTGACAGGTCAACAGGACTAGTATCTTGGTGCCTCTGTTGTCAAATATCCATCGAAGGTCCTCTAAGACCAGTCTTACCACCAGCTCCCTGCTGTTCCCCGGCCTGAAATCACTTTGGAAAGAGTGGTGTAGGTTATTGGGTCCCACAAATTATTGTAGGTGTCGAAAGATCAGCTTTTCTCAAATTTCACTAGAAATGGCAACATGGATATTGGATGAACAGTGTTGGGATTGGAGGAGAAAAGAGTGGCCTTCTTCAGAAGAAACCTATTCACAGCAGCTTTGCATTTCTCTGGTCCTCTTCCTAGCATTGAGACGTGATTGAACAGGGTGGTCAGGTCAGAGGTTAAGAGAGGAGCCGGTTGTTTCATTGTACCAGCACTGGACAGACCAGCAGGAGGACGAGGTGGTCTGGAGCTGCAGAAGTTGTGCCTCGCGTCAGGAATGAAGCGTCCCCTGACATAGAAGCTGTCTGTAGGTCGGATGGCAGGAGGCATTCCCGCTGATTGATTCTGTTTGCATGGGGGTGACTTTATGGTCAGAGCCTAATGTGATTTATTTTATCTTGAAAAAATGTAGAGAGACCAAGTGCCACGCATCAGGGGTCAGACTAACGCATTATAATGCTGGCGTCTGTAACACTGCATTAAAATGGATTGGTCACGCATATATAGCTCCCGGACACTCTATGGGGATCATGAGGCACCCCAAAAAACAGCCTTGTGTGCAGCACGGAAGCTTTGCACTGCTGCTCTGCCCAAAAAGCATTTTAACCTGCTGGTGCGCCTGGGCGACTTGTTGTTACGGTGACAAGGCACATGGAATACACTGTATCTTTCCTGTGCCCAAAAACAGATTTAGCTCGCTCTGTCAGCCCCGCCGGCCTCTCTGAGACACACGTGTAGCTGCTGGATCTCCGGGCACGGGGGAGGGGGCTGCTAATTGTGGGTCCGGGGATGTTTCCTGTAGTCTCTGCTGAGTATCACCTTGTAGAACTTCGGAAGAGATAAGCATCAGAGGTAAAGCAGCACTTTCAAGAACCAAGGAGGTAATCTAATGTCGTATTGGTATAAAACGATAAAAACGGCTACATGGGCAGAAGTGCAGACATCTGTAACACATTTTGCCTAACTTCGCTGACACTGCTTAATTTGAGCCAGTGGTTGCCGGTGCTTGGCACCGGCACTTAATTGTCAACACTAGAGCTTGTGACAGTCTGCCACAAGGTGGCACTGTCTGGCTAATTTAGAGATGACCACAACAACAGTTCATTAATTATTCAATATACATCAAAAATGACTATTACTTGCCACCCAAGCTGTTCTAATGGCTTTGGGAGCCTGAAATAGTCCAAATTGTCACACTTGTAGGAGTGTGATGGCTACTAGCTGTGTTGTTACTATCATTGGAGCGCTGGAGGGGCAACGTGTGGTGCAAGCTGCAATGGCCTTCTGATGAGAGCCCTGGAACTTTTTTTATTTTTTTACAAATTAAGCACTGCTCGCTAACATGAAGTGCCTGATAAAATACAGGCCAGTGTTCAAGAAAGGCTCAGAAATCCAGTCCTGCCAAGTATCACGCCTCAGGTGTGACGCTCACGCATTTCAGTGCGGTGTTCCGCATCACCGCACTGAAATGCATTGTCACGCATTTTGCCACTCGCCAGCGCGCGCCACCAGCAGCGCCTGTGCACCGGCTCTGCTGCTCCGAGAGACGTGCTGCCAGCAGCTGCTTGCTGGGCTGAGTTCAATAAATAGTTAAAGATCCATCTGCTCTCAGCTCTGGAGTGGCTGAGAGCACTACAATATAACAAATCTGCCCAGCCTGTCGTGCCTGGCTGGCGCCGCGCGGCTTTCCTTTGAGACACACACACACACTCTCACTTCTGCCAATTACCGACGGGGGGCGGGTCCTGCCCTCTCAGCAGTCGATGCTACTGGCTGTCAGTCACTGTGGCACACCAGGGCGCCCGGGATTATTAAATCCGGATGTGACCCAGTGCCCTCACGTCCGGAGAAAGAGGAAGTGAGGCAGAACGGCGGGGGATTCAATCTGAGTCAGTCGAGTCCTCCTCGCAGGGTGCACAGTGCTGACTCTTCATTCTGCGGTGAGCAGCGCCGCAATTTAATTAAACCCCCGGCGTGCCCGCGTTCATGTAATGCCAGGCAGCCCTAGACCGGCAGGGACTCGGAGAGTGACTGACCGACCCAGAGTGAATTAATTTCACTCACCGGCGACACAGGACACTGAGTGACTCTCATCATGGCCGCCCGCCGTGCAAGAGGCATCGGTGATCGCGGGCGGCGCAAACTACTGTGGCCAAGCGGGGGACGAGTGAGTCAGCAGCCTGCAGTGTCTGGGGGAGAAGAAGAAGACTGCTGCTGCAGAGTGCATCATGCAGCAGTGCAGTCACAGTGCTGCAGCGCTGTGCGGCCGCGACGGGTCCCTGTGCGGCCTGCGGCCGCCGGACGTCGGTCACAGACCGGGAAGAGTCTCTGAACTCGTCTAGTACTAGCTCAAGTAAGTGTTTTATACTACATGATGAGTCATCTGAAAAAATTAATTTCACACACAATAGCATCTGCAGGGCTGCTCTGTCTCATCATCCTTCCTGAGTCAGTGAGCCTCCTGGTTTATCTGCAGTCTGATCATTGTGCTTTATCACAGTAAATGCAGGCGGGCCGCAGGGCTGCTCTGTCTGAGTCTCATCTTAGGGCAGTAGTAAGGTATTATCTTCACGGGTCAGTGCGTGACAGTTTCACCAGGCAGGGCTCTCTCTGCTCTCGGCACTGGGGCCGGGCGGGGGAGGGGGTACCATCATTCCTTAGAGGCCCCCGCCCTGTCCGTTCTCATGATCAGAGTTAGCATCTGCAGGCAGGGCTGCTCTGTCTCATCATCCTTCCTGAGTCAGTGCGTGACAGTTTTACCAGGCAGGGCTCTCAGTCTCTGCTCTCCGCACTGGGGCCCGGCGCGGGGGAGGGGTAGGTAGCGTCATTCCTCAGAGGACCCCTGTCAGTTCTCATGATCAGAGTAACTTACTTCACACAGCGCATTAGTGCTTGTGTCAGCGCCGCCGCGGCACGCACAGTCTGATCATCTCTGATAAATTATTTCAGTCACACACAATCAATTTAGTTTAAAATCTGCAGGCAGGGGCTGCTCTGTCTCATTCATCCTTCTGAGTGAGCCTGGTTTATCTGCAGATCTGATTTAATCACAGTAAATCTGTAGGCCCGGCCGCAGGGCTGCTCTGTCTCCTCATCCTTATCATGGGCGCCCTGACTAACTTTTATCTTCACAGACAGGTCAGTGCGTGACAGTTTTACCAGCCAGGCTGGCTCTCGCTGAGCTCTCTCTGCACTGGGGCCCGGCCGGGTGGGGAGGGAGGGATGGGGTCCGTTACAACTGGGGTTAGTGTCCTTCCATTTCTGGTGCTCCGCAGCAGTTTCAAGAAGTTCTTGAAGTTTCTTGTTGCTCAAATGGCTGTAATTTCTGATATTTAGAAGTGTCCCTAGTCTTCATTGCATGATTTTTGCTCGCGAGAAAGTGTCACTCATAGTCGTTGGAATGTCACTCATAATTTCACTGAAATTTTAAAAATGTCACACATGGCAATCTGAAACCTTGGCAGCTATGGAAATCTAAAAACAACCCTTATTACGACGTCACAACAAAGCCTGCTGGTATGTCAAGGCTAGCGACAGAAAACTGTCCATCATAGAAGCAAAACAACCCCGCTTAAAGGTTAAAAACCAAAATCTCTTCCCACCACGTACCTTCCTGGACATTTCTTCCAGCTTCAGACTTCTAAAGGGGGGTGCTGATTCATTAATGTCCGCAGGCACTCGCCAGAAGCTTTCATTAGGCCCCTCTGGCAGCCTGGCCGCGTGTGCGCCCTCGCTGCCCGGGCAGCACACCCCGACTTACGTCACAGGTGCTTATCCAGAGGGAAGGGATTTCTTGACTAATTTTTCCAAGTACTAAATTTAAAAGTCAGAAAGTCTTCACGCTTGAGTGACCTTATTAATATTAAGTTATGTGATCAGCCTTTGAATAGAGCTTTGAATGGTGTCATCACAGGTCCAGAATCTGAGCCCTACTTTCCAGAGGTTTCTTATTTAATTATTTACAGAATCATGGTGGTCTGTGTTTATTGTGTTAGGTCACGGAATACCGCCTCGTACTGTACTCGGGATCAGGGCCTTTAACAGCCGGTATAGCCCTCGGCAGCGGGCTATAAGGCTATAGTAATGGTTCTTAAAAGTAATGCGATGTGTGTTATTCTCACAGAGTATTAAACTATACAGCACCTCTTTCCGTCGGCGGCCAAAGTAGGAGACCCCGGAGCGGGAAGAGGGTTGATGACTGTGACCGTCCGTCAGCTCCGGCAAAGCTATGATTGCTGCTGCGGCCTGCTGCTGCGGCCGCCTGCTGCTGCGGCCTGCTCAGCAGCCGCCTGCTGCTGCGGCCTGCTGCTGCGGCCTGCTGCCCCCTCCTGCCCAGCCCTGTCGAAGAACTTCAGGCCCAAGACCCCCCCAGCTCCAGAGAAAGGGAGCCGGGAAGCGTGCTAAGCATAAAGATATCGCCCATGTGTCCCTGCTTGGGGAGTCTGAGTGGAGAAGTGAAACAAACTTCACACAACCAGGACAATACATTTGATGTTTATAGGTCCAAATGTTGTTTTTCAAAAAGTTTAATTAAGTAAATTGAGAAGCATGCATATTTCACATTTCTTTGTCTGACGACGGGAAAGTCAATCAGAATCCTTATTTTTAATGCTATGTGTTGTTACTAATACCTTTCTTTATAGCCAATAGCCCTTTACTTTCTGGCACCTGTGTTTGCACTTTTCCCTGGTGAATTGGCTGTAAACCATGTCAGGCTAATGCTAGTTTGGACAGCAGCTGCATTAAATGCCTCAAGTCTAATATTATATAGTGATGTATATTAGCACCATGTTACTGTGGCCACGTTCCTTATTATCGTCAGTAAAGATCTAATGTGTTTGTAAAGCAGGGTTACGTCTTCCAGGCTGCAACTGCTAGCTCACAAGTAAACAAAGGGCAGCTCTCCATCTACACACACCTTATGTTGCAGCTGTGTGCACAGTGGCACAAGGCACAACTGCTTGCTTCTACTTGCTACAGTGTCACTCAGAGGCAATGAAATGTCACACAAGTGTACACTGAAAGCACAGAAATATCACACACATGTAATCTGGAACCTTGGCAGCTACATTCAAGTCTGTAGCGCCGCTCTGCCCTTCTGGTGCCTAGTGTCAATGAGACGAGTTCTGGGGAAACCAGGGGTACATCTAGGACAGAGCACTGGTCTGTACCACCGGTAGGATGTCCCAGAGATGGGTTAAATCTAAATTGAATTAAGTAAGAAGACCACATTATTTTGGCTCCCATCACACGGTCACACGGAGAGGAGCCGAAATCACACAGTCACAGGGAAAGCAAGCTGAAAGCATTGTAAACAGTGGAGTTTCAGCTCGTTTTTAGGTCGAGCCTGGGCAGTGCATGCGCTGCTCTGCGAGGCATGCTGTATTCAGGTATGGACTTGAAGCTCCGCCCATTTCCCCGCCCATCTTTTCAATTGGCTCCTGTTACTGTCCTTTCTAAATCATTGCTTTTCATTTGTGAATAGGCTTAGTAGTCCCTTCTTGGCACCGCCTTGTCTGCATTTGTAACCTCCCATGAGGAATGGACTTTTTACTTGTGTTGTTACACAGTCTGCTTTGTGTAGTCTGTGAGCACTATTTTCTTTAATGACACAGCACTGCCTCTTTAAAGCAAGCTTTAGCGTGGCGACCACTCCCCTGTTTTGTTTTCAGCTCGGCGTGATGCGTGCTTTCACTTTCACTATTTTTTTTCAGCAGGCCATGCGCTTTCCGTTATGCATGGGACCCGCACACACCACTCCCGGGATGCTGCCCTTAATGAATAATGGCGGGCGCTGAACATGTGCCGCTCTGGCAGTAATAAATGTACAAGACTTGTGATGGTTTGACCCTGTTGGAGCCTAGCTCTTCATGATGCTGACTCATGGTTGGCCCTAGCTCTTCATGATGCTGACTCATGGTTGGCCCTAGCTCTTCATGATTGCTGACTCATGGTTGGCCCTAGCTCTTCATGATGCTGACTCATGGTTGGCCATAGCTCTTCATGATGCTGACTCATGGTTGGCCTAGCTCTTCATGATGCTGACTCATGGTTGGCCCTAGCTCTTCATGATGCTGACTCATGGTTGGCCCTAGCTCTTCATGATTGCTGACTCATGGTTGGCCCTAGCTCTTCATGATGCTGACTCATGGTTGGCCCTAGCTCTTCATGATGCTGACTCATGGTTGGCCACACTCTCTGGTTACAAAACGTCATTCCGCTGCAGTGACTGTGACGCAGAGCTTGATTCATAACAAAAAAGATGTAAAAAATACGTCAGTGGAGGGTTTTCTCAGGCGCTGTCCACTCACACCGCTTGAGTCCATTTCATAGAGGTTCTTTCTCATCCCTGCCTTCGCCCTCTGACACTGTTTTTCTCTTGATCCTTCTTTCTCCCTATTCTGTCTTTCTCTCTCTGTTTCCCTGTCTCAAAGCCGATGATGAAAAATCATCAAACACGGTCCCCATAAAGGAGTGCTAGCAGACACCACCTGCACTCACTGGCACAAATTAAGCACTCAGCGTTAGCAAATGTGAAACAAGTTTGTTAAACTCAATCAAGCTCCTGTTCGCTAAAATATAGAATGTTACAAGTTGGCCACAACGAGCACGGTTTTCTCAGCCTTGTCTCCTCCTAGTTTCTATGAGTTTCATTCGTACAGGATTGAACTTCTCTTAGATTTACAGGCTGCAGAAGTCTACTGTTAGTCATTTAACATAAAACAGCTCCTGAAACAAACACACAACTTTTACTTGCAATGTTATCCACAGGGGTAGTTTTGTAAAATAATAGACTTATGTTGAAGGAAGTAGTTCAGCCTATGTCCACTTCCCCTGCAGGGGTGTTCTGTGAGCAACCCCGCCTCCATGAGTCCCGATAGTCACGACCCGTGACGTAAGGACAGAGGGTTCAAATAAAGGCAATCGAGGGCGTTGCCTCAGAGTGGAAACTAAGCCTGGTGTGTGGTGTCACCCTTACTGTCACTGTGGTGTTCTGAGCATAGGCCCTGTCCTCCCAAAACACCCCCACACACATAACAAGAATCCTGCTGTTCCTGCATTTTTTTAATTAAAATGTCTTTCTCTTGCTGGTCTAGAAATACATGACTCTTGACCACGGGAGGAACAATAAGCCTACGCTTTCTGCCACTGAACGTTAAGCATCCTGTTCTGCCCCAGGCCACGCCTCGACATTCCGTTACAAAAGAAACAAGCATTTGCAATGCAATAGGTCTCGCATTTGCGAGAGTTTAAGCTATTGGCATTGTAAATGACAATGCGTTTTATTTATGTGTTTTAAAAACCAACACATAAATAAAAGGCATTGTCAATTCCCAGGGACGGCGCTAGGCATGGGCAGTGTGGGCAGCTGCCCAGGGCCTCGCGCTCAGCTGAAAAACAGGGGGCCCCGCTTCACTGTGAAAGGCCACGCTTTCACAGTTAGCTCAAATGCTCCTCCAGGGCCCCCTCCCCCCCACAATCACATTACAAATGTGATGTGAGATGTCTTGACTTGCTGATCAGGGCATGGTGGTATTCCTGGGGGTGCAGGGATGGGGGAAGGAGCAAACAGAATGGGGCTGGTACAGCAGCTGTTAAGTACCGGCCATTCTAGGCGCCCTTTCGGCATTTTGTTGCTAGGTGACCGAAGGCCCCTTTGTTTCCAGGACCAGCCGTACACAGGTAAGGAGAGGTGGGTGAGAGGTGGAGGGAGCAGCCAGATCAACTGGCTTTTGTTAACCTTTGCATCACCCATAGCAAAGATTGCTTTGATGTGAATGCCCATTTAAAATGTATGTAGAACTGCAGGGCAGTGTTGTGCAAAATGCCTTGTTACTGCTTCAAGGCCCAGGGGAGGGGGGCCCCCCTTCCCTGGGCCTCGAAGCGCTGGGGCAAGCTTTAAAGTCTAGGTGTGGGGCCCCCCTTCCTTGGGTCTTGTAGCCATTACTCCCTCTTTCCTCTCCTTTCATTTATTTGTTCCTCCGTGAAATTGGTCTAAAAAGAAAAACACTTTGCTGGAAATGTCTTTTTGGGACATTTTTCTATTGCAAAGTGCAGCCTCGGGACAGAGAGAAATTAAAGTTTCAAAATGTGAAAAATAACTAAATAAAGCAAGACAGAGTGGGTCGCAAAGTGGCCAGATTGATTTTATTCACACCCAGAACACATTAGCGCTACTTTACAGAGTTTGCCAGTGAAGCGCTACTTTTATTTTCTCTTCTTTCTTTGAACAACATTGTTTCCCCGGGTGGGGAAGTGCACCATTCCTGGAGGTACTGCAATACCTGGTTGATTGGAAAATAAAATGCGTACCGCGGCTCTGTGTTCACGGATGTGGTCTTTTTAACCCATACTGCTTATGTTTTGTAAGGATATAAATAATGGACATTGAAATGGGTCCCTTCTGGGCCCTGTAGTCATGGCCTTAACTTTTCAGGCAAAAGCACTCACTGATTTCTGAATAATAAGTGCAAAAGCGTTAAGGTAACCATGTTGTTCCTTCTTACATTTCACATGTGTTACCTAATCTTGCATTCCTTACGGGTATTTGCTTTTACCAGGATGTTGTTACTTTCTTTTTTAGGCAGCATATCTTGTCTGGTGCGTAATTTGAACTGAGTCGCATCCAGGTGATTATAGCGGGGCACATTTGGATTGTAGTTTAAGGTAGTGCAAGTTTCTCTCAGTAGGATGTGGCACTATCGTCAGAGCTGACGAATATGGGACTGGGGAACCAGGTTCAGCCGTCATGACCAGTTCGCCAGACCACTCTCTTGAGGGAGCACATTCCCGTGCTAGACCTTAGAAGGCCCGCAAGACTTTAGAAGCCCTGGTGTCTTAGCACCAGCAGGTGACCCTAGCGGTGACAAGTGTGGGTTAACCTTGAAGGCCTGTCCCCCACAATCCATACTGAAGTTCCCCTCCAGTCTTGAGGGCAGACCTATGAAGCAGCACACCCTAGAGCAACAGTGACCCTGTCACTGAGGTTACAGGACCCTTGAGAAGGGCCGGCTCTAGGGCGGTGCGCCCGATGCGATCGCACCGGCCGCTGACTTCGGGTGGGGGCGTTATGTTTACAAGTATATTATGTTTTTAAAAGCACTTGCTGCCTACTTCCTGGCCTCCAGCAATTTTCGGCTACAATAAAAATGTCATGATAACTCCGGTGATTAATGTTCTTCTTAGAGAGAGATGGAGTTTTGTCAAGTGGAAATTTTGACTCGTGAAAAGTAAGCGCAGAGGGCTCATGTGCTTGCTGCAAAGAACATGTACCATGCAGATCACAAAGTGCACATAATGTAAATAGGTCAGTGGGTTACTGCTTTTGTCAGTGAGATCCTTTTGTTACTTGCAGTTTCTAAGTCAAAAATCTTAACATAGAACAGTGAGCTATTAACTGTCATGTAAGAGCTGCATGCAAACTGCAAGGTATAAATTAGAGCGTTATGGTTTTTTCCACAGTCTTTGATTATCCTATTGTTGCAAAAGGGTTCATTTGGATAGAAATCAATTCTGGTTATTAAAGAGAACCCCCAACCATGATATTACCTTCTAAATTCACAGTTTGTGTTTCTCCAGACCAATCACTATTAAATTATATGGCCTACTAGTATTGTATTGTATTGTATTGTAATTGCATTTATATAGCGCTTACTACCCCTGACGAGGCGTCTAAGTGCTTTTTAGGCGAGTAGCACGCTACTCCGGGACCCATAGAGGATTAGTGTTGAATTAGTATAGTGAAACATGCAAGTACATTTTAAGTGGTGGATAGGTTAGTCAGTTATTTGGATTTGGAAGGATAGCAGAAGGATAGAAGAGGAAAAAAAAAAAGCTTTGTATTTATATAGCGCTTGTTACCCCTGATGGGGTGTTGAAGCACGCTACTCCGGAAACCCATAAAGGATTAGTGCTGAATTAGTATGGTGAAATATGAAAGTAATTTGAGTGGTGGGTATTAGTCAGTTATTTGGAGTGAGAAGTCTAGCGGAGGGATAAAAGGGAAGAAAGGTTTGCATTCATGTAGCACCTGTTACCCCTGATGGGTGTTGAAGTGCTTTTCTGGCGAGTAGGACGCTACTCCGGAACCCATAAAGGATTAGTGTTGAAAATTAGTATAGTGAAGTATGAAGTAATTTGAGTGGTGGATATGTTATTCAGTTATTTGGATAGAGAAGGGTAAGTTGCGGGATAGAAGAGGGAAAGAGGTTTGTATTTATATAGCACTTGCTACCCCTTGATGGGGTTTTGAAGCGCTTTATTGGCGAGTAGCACGCTACTCTGGAACCCATAAGGATTACTGTTGAATTAGTATGGCAAAACATTAAAGTAATTTGAGTGGTGGATATGTTAGTCAGTTATTTGGATTGAGAAGGGTTGGGAGGGGTAGAAAAGGGAAAAAGGTTTGCGTTTATATAGCGCTGGTAACCCTGATGGGGTGTTGAAACGCTTCATTGGCGAGTAGCACGCTACTTTGGAACCCATAAAGGATTAGTGGTGAATTAGTATAGTGGAATATGGAAATTGAGAAGTGAACGTGTTAGTCTGTTATTTTGATTGAAAAGGATAGTGGAGGGACAGAAGAGTGAGATTTTTTTTTTTTTGAGGTCATAGCAGTAGGAGGAGGCTTTTGGATGAGTCAGAGGGGAGAGTTTATAAAGGTTTGTTTTGGGGGATCGGTATAGTAAAAAGAGGTGTCAGATGATGCAAGGAGGGTAGAGTAGGAGAGAGTCTAGAAAGGGTTATTTTGGGATCACAGTAGTGGTATGGGAAAAATGAGAGAGTGGATGTAGAGGATATATTGAGAGAAGTATAGGCTGAGAAATAGGGTAGTGCATTTGAAATGCTAGATTAGAAGAAAGTGATAAATATATAGATCCATAAGTACATTGAAAGTATATAGATGCATAAAGGAGGTAAGTATATATAGATTAAAGATATTGATAGAGGTACAGGATGAGAAATAGGGTAGTGCATTGGATATGCTTTTTCAGGAGAAAGGTAACAGACACACAGAAGGTACATGGAAGGTACATAGATGCACAATGGAAGTAAGTACATGTAGACCAAAGATGATTTTTATTTATTTATTTATTTACAACAACATAATTATTCTACATGTTTATACAAAGCAATACACAAAGATAGGTACATATCTATAGTGAAAATAAATGCTTATATACAGAGGAATATGCTGTAAATTTCTGTTTGCGTATGGTGCTTATGTGGGGAAGAGCCAATTCTTGAGTAGTTTTCTGAAGATAAGGTGGTTGTCGGTGGATCTTATGTTGGGGGGTAATGAGTTCCATAGTTTGGCTGCTTGAAACAGAGAAGGATGTGCCACCCATGGTTTTTTTCTTGTATCTTGGGATTTTGAGGCGAGATGCCCCTTTAGAGCGTAGGATCCTTTGTTGAATGTGTTTGGTGATTTTATTCCTGATGAAGAGCGGTCCCATCCCATGTATTGCTTTGTGGGTGATACAAAGTAGCTTGAACGTGGATCTTCTGGCAACCGGTAACCAATGCAGGGCTTTCAAGGCAGGTGAGATGTAGTCTCGTGGTTTGATATGCAAGAGTAGTCTGGCAGCCGAGTTCTGAATCCGTTGTAGTCTTTTCATGGTCGTTAAAGGCTATTGGCATAATCGAGTTTGGACAGAACAAGGGAGATGGTAGCTTGGACATTGTGTGGAAATCCCAAATGAGGGAAAATTCGTCGCAGCATTATTATAGTGACAAAGCTTGATCTTGCTAGTTTGTCCACTTGGGCATTCATCGACAGCTTGGAGTCCATGGTTATTCCGAGGTTTCTTACTTCCTTCGATAATTTAGGTGGTGATCCCAGTTCATCAGGCCAGGCGGCAAGCGGGTCGTAATGTTTCCAATCGCACACGTGAGTATTTCGGTTTTTGAAGCATTCAATTTGAGATGGCTCCAAGTCATGCACTGATCCACGGCTCTGAGACAACTGAAAATTGGGCATTTTTCAATGTCTTTGGGGCATTCCAGTTGAAGGAGTATTTGCGTGTCATCTGCATAGTTATAGCACGTGAGGTGAAATTGATTGATCAGTACCGGTAATGACTTCATGTAGATGTTGAAAAACATGGGCGAGATGATAGAACCTTGAGGGACCCCTGCTTTTGTGGAGTACGGTTTGGACGAGAAAGATGGGGTATGGATGACATTAGTTCTGTTTTAAAGGTAGGATGCGATCCAGTCTAGAGCAGTTCCCTCTATGCCGGCTTCATAGTCTTTGTTTCAGAGTGTCATGGTCAACCGTGTCAAAGGCAGCCGAGAGGTCCAAGAGGAGTAGCGCAGCAACCCCGCTGCGGTCAACTGTATTCTTCAGGTCATCCCAGATGGCAAGGAGGGCAGATTCAGTGCCTCTTCCCGGACGGAATCCTGTTTGGAAGTCTGAAAGTATGTCATTCTCTTCAATGAATTGTGACATCTGGGCGACCGCTGCTCTTTCTATCAGTTTGCCCAGGAAAGGTCCATTTGTAAAGGGTCTGTAGTTGTCAGGGTTCAGCGGGTCAAGTTTGTTTTCTTCAGTAAAGGGCATATGTGTGACTTTTTGAGTTCTTCTGGAAATATTCCGCTAGTTAAGGAATCGTTGATGATTCTTCTTACTGGAGTGGCAGCAGAGATTGTTAGAAGAATTGTCTTGAAAGTTTGCGGTGGACACGGGTCAGAAGGGCTGCCGGCAGGCCTGCTTGCTTTGACCAGGTCTATAAATTCATTGTGTGAAATGTGTTGGAATGAACGTAGAGGCTGGGTTAGAGTATTCTTGGATTGTTGTTTTGTACAAGTGTTAGTGCTGGTGCTTTGTCTCTGTTTTAAGTACGAGTCCAATGTGTCCGCTTTGTCTGTGTAATGATTTGCCAGTTTGTCTGTGAAATCTTGAGTAACAGGATGAGTTCCTTCTAGGCAATTTGGTTTGCGAAATTCATTGAGTATTTTATAGAATTCTTTATTTGCA
Organism: Calotriton arnoldi; assembly: GCA_963921515.1. NCBI lineage: Eukaryota > Metazoa > Chordata > Amphibia > Caudata > Salamandridae > Calotriton > Calotriton arnoldi. Next base: position 2,165,090 of record CAWUFW010001072.1, read on the forward strand.
CATTTAGCATTTTGAATTCTGTCTGAATAGTACCTTTTCTTAGCTTTTTTGATAGCCGACTTGTATAATCTGTTAATTTTTTGTAGGTGAAGTTTGTCTTGTTTGGCGTTTGTTTTGAGCCAGGTACGTTGCAGCTTTCTAATTTGTTGTTTTATGTCTTTTATTTCTATGTTTCTCCAAGGCGCTTTTTTTCTTTTGTGCTGTTGTGTGGTTTTGAGTGGTATCAGGATGTCAAAAGCTTCTTGTAGCCACTCATAGTTTTCGAACAGAATTTGTTTCCAGATTTGCACTGGATGTTAGTTGTGTTTCTAAGTGTTCCAAATTGAGTTTGTTCCACGGCCGATAGGTGGATGGATGTAAGCTAGTTTTAGGTGAGTCCCTTAATGTTGTTTTATGTTGGAAAGCAAGCAAGTGGTGGTCTGACCATGTGACTGGAGTTATAGTTTGAAAGGTAACTAGTTCAGTATTAGCAAAAATGACATCTAGGATATGTCCAGTGATGTGTGTGGGTTTGTGGACAATCTGATGCAGGTTCAGTGCGTCTAGGCCAGTGATTATTGTTTTTGGATGGGGCATATTGGGTTTGTCAAACCAAATGTTGAGGTCACCCAGAACGCATAAGTTGGAGTGTATAGTTATCAGGTTTGAAACTGTGTCTAGAAGTGCATCTGGGAATGTCGCCTTGCTAGGCGGAGGTCTGTAAAGGAGCAGGAAGTTACAGGATGAAGACGGTGTAGTATTGCATCTTGTTAGAAGAGCCTCACAATTCTTTATGGAGATGTCATCAACTTTAGTGATATGTAATGTTTGCCTGAACACAACAGCTAGACCACCTCCTTTTTTGCCTATACGATTTTGGGTGATCGTTTGATAGCCTAGAGGAATGGCTTCATGCAGGACTGGAGCCATATCATCTCCCAACCATGATTCAGTTATGAATAGTATGTCTGGTTTTGCATCTGTGAGAAGGTCGTAGACGTGATGTTTGTTTTTAGAGAGGGATCGAGCATTTATTAGTAGACAGTTTAGAGAATGGCCTTTGGTGATAGTGAGACTTTGTTTTGTAGAAGAGTGGTCAGTATTGTGTGTGTTTGTAGCAGGTGTGTTTTTAGTGCTGGCATTAGCTGTATTAGGATAGCAATCGTGTAGCTGTTCTGTATCATGTTCCTCATCCAGCATGCTAAGAAGGCATTTTGATGGGTCTGCATGTGTATGTGGTGGAGATGGTGTTTGAGAGTGAGTTGGTGTGCTGCGTTTTCGTGGTGTCACATCGTTGTGCAGTAGACATGGGGAAGCGAAGTTGTGAGGTGTGGCACGTTGCTTATATTGTTTGCGTGTGTTTAAGGCAGAAGGTGTACGAGTCAGGGGTGGTGGTGCAGCATGTGGGTCATGTAGTAAGGTTCTAAATTGTCCAATGGATGAGAGGCGGTTAGAAGAAAGTTGCTGTGTTGCTGTATCTGTGTTCGGTGTGGTGGAAGAGAGAAAGCTTGGCATTGGAGTTTGTTCCTTTGTGTTGTTTGAAAGGTGGGTGTATGTTTGTATTTTGTGATGGTATGTATTTTGACGTGTTGCGCTTTGAAGATCTTGTTGTGCTGGTGTGTGTGATATGTTTTGTTTTTGAGGAGTAGTGAAAAGGCGTGCTGGTGTATTTGTTTCTTGCAATGGATTTGGTTGTATAGTATTGTTTGTGAGAGGAGGTTGTAAGGTAGAGGGGGTGGTGATGTGTTTATGAGTAGAGTGTATGTTGTGTGTAGGAGGGAATGAAGTAGAGGTGAGAGTGTTTGTCTTAGACTGGTTTGTTGCATTAGTTAAAAAGTGTGGTGGTGTGCAGTGTGTGTGTTGTGCGTTAGTGTTATTATGGTAGTAGGGAGAGGAGGGTGTTTGTTGGACAAATGATGGAAGGATGAATATATGTTTGTTAGTGATAAAAGGTGGTCTGTTAGGTGTAATTAGAGCAGGGAGCGTGTGTCTGGATGGGATGCAGTTATGTATGGTGTTGAATGGGGTTGTGTTAGTGATGAGTGTATTGGTTAGTGGTATAGGATAGAGTTGTGTACTGTTTGTAGGTGATGGTGGGTATGTGTGATAGTTGGGATAGAGGGGTGTATAGATGTGGTTTGGTTGTGTTTGTAGTGCATGCTGGTACATTGGTCCGTGAATAGGGTTGTGTGTAGTGTACATTTGGTGTGAGTGTGTTACTCTGTTTGTGGACCGTGTGGGGTGGCTCTTATTGAATGTGAACATGGGCAGCATTTCTGGCCCTAGTCCCGTCCCGTCTCGAACAGGCTCAAACAGGTAATTGCCCTTGTCCTCTCTGCCCTTAACAGGCTCAAACAGGTAATTGCCCTTGTCCTCTCTGCCCTTAGCCTCGACGCCCGGGCTGAGACGCCCTAGGCCTCAGACTTTTATAGCCCTAGTAATCAGGTGACACCTTCAGCCAATGGGAACCCTAGCCCTAACCCTATCCAATCACAACACTAGCCCTAAAATCTAGAAACAATAGGAGACGAGGACCTTACAGCCAATCTCAGCCCTAGTCCAAGCACCCAATAACTTTCAATAACCCTGATCTCTACGTCCAATAGAGGCCCTAGCCCTACCAGTAGTCCCAACCCAAGTCCAAGCAACCAATGGCACAGGAAGCCCTCTGATACCGGATATCTTCGGGTCTAGTTCGACCTATATAAAAAAAAATTCAAAAAAAGTAAATCAGTTTTTGTACATATGCAGCTTCCCAGGGTTCCATACAAACCAACTCCAAACCCAGATCTTTCACAGAAAAGCGGCCAATGCAGCCAAATGGGAGAAAACAGTGCCATCGGTCCACGGGCAAGTACCCGGTCTTGGGAGTTGGCTTCCGGGGGCCAGAAGCAGGGTTCCCCCAGGGCCAAGGAAGCACCCTCAAAGCACCACCAGCGGCACCAGGGCTTCCGGGCGTAGAGAGCGGAGTCCCAACGCCATCCAATGGGGGACAGGGGGCCCCCAGCCGGTATCGCTCACGAGCAGGTCACAAGGCCGTGGGAGCAAAGCTCCTGGACCTAGGCGCCCAACGTGCACCCACAGCGGCACAGGGGCGGCTGGGTGCAGGGCGCCGCCCTGGCGTTCGGCGCCCCGTTGCCTTCAATGGGAGTTGCCGGTTTGGGATTTTGGCTGTAGGCTCGGTCCAGGAAGTCTTCCGGGAGGAACCAACAGCTGGGCAGGTAAGTTAGAGGGCTCAGGGACGTAGGTGCACCACAGGTTCTCTTCTCCAGGGCGCAGGGCGGCAAAGTATGATTGTCATGTGACTCCTACACATTGTAGTCCTTTGTCTTATGTAACATTTCCTATGCAGTGATTTACATATGTATGATTGATTGTCTCTGTGTAATGTGTGTGATGTAAAGTACTCTGACAGCCTAGGAACAGGGGTGGGAGCACACCGCTTCACATTCCAGCAAGGTTCGCCCCTGGCATTATGGTAAATGCAGTTTCAGTTACTTGCTTGCTTCAAGAGTGTTCGAGTGTTTCGCCACAGTGGGCGCAGATAGTGCTGATCTCTAGACACGTGTTTCTGGTTCTTTAACCGTCATCAGTAGAGATTACAGTCTTTCAAGTTTGGGGTTTGCTGAGTAGGCTGCCAACATCTTTCTCAGGTCAGGTACCTCTCACAGGCATGCGGGTGCTTCATCCACGAGCTCGTCAGCTCAATGACTCACGGGAGTACTATTAAACAGGAACAGGGGTGGGAGCACACCGCTTCACCTCCCAGCAAGGTTCGCCCCTGGCATTATGGTAAATGCAGTTTCAGTTACTTGCTTGCTTCAAGAGTGTTCGAGTGTTTCGCCACAGTGGGCGCAGATAGTGCTGATCTCTAGACACGTGTTTCTGGTTCTTTAACCGTCATCAGTAGAGATTACAGTCTTTCAAGTTTGGGGTTTGCTGAGTAGGCTGCCAACATCTTTCTCAGGTCAGGTACCTCTCACAGGCATGCGGGTGCTTCATCCACGAGCTCGTCAGCTCAATGACTCACGGGAGTACTATTAAACAGGAACAGGGGTGGGAGCACACCGCTTCACCTCCCAGCAAGGTTCGCCCCTGGCATTATGGTAAATGCAGTTTCAGTTACTTGCTTGCTTCAAGAGTGTTCGAGTGTTTCGCCACAGTGGGCGCAGATAGTGCTGATCTCTAGACACGTGTTTCTGGTTCTTTAACCGTCATCAGTAGAGATTACAGTCTTTCAAGTTTGGGGTTTGCTGAGTAGGCTGCCAACATCTTTCTCAGGTCAGGTACCTCTCACAGGCATGCGGGTGCTTCATCCACGAGCTCGTCAGCTCAATGACTCACGGGAGTACTATTAAACAGGAACAGGGGTGGGAGCACACCGCTTCACCTCCCAGCAAGGTTCGCCCCTGGCATTATGGTAAATGCAGTTTCAGTTACTTGCTTGCTTCAAGAGTGTTCGAGTGTTTCGCCACAGTGGGCGCAGATAGTGCTGATCTCTAGACACGTGTTTCTGGTTCTTTAACCGTCATCAGTAGAGATTACAGTCTTTCAAGTTTGGGGTTTGCTGAGTAGGCTGCCAACATCTTTCTCAGGTCAGGTACCTCTCACAGGCATGCGGGTGCTTCATCCACGAGCTCGTCAGCTCAATGACTCACGGGAGTACTATTAAACAGGAACAGGGGTGGGAGCACACCGCTTCACCTCCCAGCAAGGTTCGCCCCTGGCATTATGGTAAATGCAGTTTCAGTTACTTGCTTGCTTCAAGAGTGTTCGAGTGTTTCGCCACAGTGGGCGCAGATAGTGCTGATCTCTAGACACGTGTTTCTGGTTCTTTAACCGTCATCAGTAGAGATTACAGTCTTTCAAGTTTGGGGTTTGCTGAGTAGGCTGCCAACATCTTTCTCAGGTCAGGTACCTCTCACAGGCATGCGGGTGCTTCATCCACGAGCTCGTCAGCTCAATGACTCACGGGAGTACTATTAAACAGGAACAGGGGTGGGAGCACACCGCTTCACCTCCCAGCAAGGTTCGCCCCTGGCATTATGGTAAATGCAGTTTCAGTTACTTGCTTGCTTCAAGAGTGTTCGAGTGTTTCGCCACAGTGGGCGCAGATAGTGCTGATCTCTAGACACGTGTTTCTGGTTCTTTAACCGTCATCAGTAGAGATTACAGTCTTTCAAGTTTGGGGTTTGCTGAGTAGGCTGCCAACATCTTTCTCAGGTCAGGTACCTCTCACAGGCATGCGGGTGCTTCATCCACGAGCTCGTCAGCTCAATGACTCACGGGAGTACTATTAAACAGGAACAGGGGTGGGAGCACACCGCTTCACCTCCCAGCAAGGTTCGCCCCTGGCATTATGGTAAATGCAGTTTCAGTTACTTGCTTGCTTCAAGAGTGTTCGAGTGTTTCGCCACAGTGGGCGCAGATAGTGCTGATCTCTAGACACGTGTTTCTGGTTCTTTAACCGTCATCAGTAGAGATTACAGTCTTTCAAGTTTGGGGTTTGCTGAGTAGGCTGCCAACATCTTTCTCAGGTCAGGTACCTCTCACAGGCATGCGGGTGCTTCATCCACGAGCTCGTCAGCTCAATGACTCACGGGAGTACTATTAAACAGGAACAGGGGTGGGAGCACACCGCTTCACCTCCCAGCAAGGTTCGCCCCTGGCATTATGGTAAATGCAGTTTCAGTTACTTGCTTGCTTCAAGAGTGTTCGAGTGTTTCGCCACAGTGGGCGCAGATAGTGCTGATCTCTAGACACGTGTTTCTGGTTCTTTAACCGTCATCAGTAGAGATTACAGTCTTTCAAGTTTGGGGTTTGCTGAGTAGGCTGCCAACATCTTTCTCAGGTCAGGTACCTCTCACAGGCATGCGGGTGCTTCATCCACGAGCTCGTCAGCTCAATGACTCACGGGAGTACTATTAAACAGGAACAGGGGTGGGAGCACACCGCTTCACCTCCCAGCAAGGTTCGCCCCTGGCATTATGGTAAATGCAGTTTCAGTTACTTGCTTGCTTCAAGAGTGTTCGAGTGTTTCGCCACAGTGGGCGCAGATAGTGCTGATCTCTAGACACGTGTTTCTGGTTCTTTAACCGTCATCAGTAGAGATTACAGTCTTTCAAGTTTGGGGTTTGCTGAGTAGGCTGCCAACATCTTTCTCAGGTCAGGTACCTCTCACAGGCATGCGGGTGCTTCATCCACGAGCTCGTCAGCTCAATGACTCACGGGAGTACTATTAAACAGGAACAGGGGTGGGAGCACACCGCTTCACCTCCCAGCAAGGTTCGCCCCTGGCATTATGGTAAATGCAGTTTCAGTTACTTGCTTGCTTCAAGAGTGTTCGAGTGTTTCGCCACAGTGGGCGCAGATAGTGCTGATCTCTAGACACGTGTTTCTGGTTCTTTAACCGTCATCAGTAGAGATTACAGTCTTTCAAGTTTGGGGTTTGCTGAGTAGGCTGCCAACATCTTTCTCAGGTCAGGTACCTCTCACAGGCATGCGGGTGCTTCATCCACGAGCTCGTCAGCTCAATGACTCACGGGAGTACTATTAAACAGGAACAGGGGTGGGAGCACACCGCTTCACCTCCCAGCAAGGTTCGCCCCTGGCATTATGGTAAATGCAGTTTCAGTTACTTGCTTGCTTCAAGAGTGTTCGAGTGTTTCGCCACAGTGGGCGCAGATAGTGCTGATCTCTAGACACGTGTTTCTGGTTCTTTAACCGTCATCAGTAGAGATTACAGTCTTTCAAGTTTGGGGTTTGCTGAGTAGGCTGCCAACATCTTTCTCAGGTCAGGTACCTCTCACAGGCATGCGGGTGCTTCATCCACGAGCTCGTCAGCTCAATGACTCACGGGAGTACTATTAAACAGGAACAGGGGTGGGAGCACACCGCTTCACCTCCCAGCAAGGTTCGCCCCTGGCATTATGGTAAATGCAGTTTCAGTTACTTGCTTGCTTCAAGAGTGTTCGAGTGTTTCGCCACAGTGGGCGCAGATAGTGCTGATCTCTAGACACGTGTTTCTGGTTCTTTAACCGTCATCAGTAGAGATTACAGTCTTTCAAGTTTGGGGTTTGCTGAGTAGGCTGCCAACATCTTTCTCAGGTCAGGTACCTCTCACAGGCATGCGGGTGCTTCATCCACGAGCTCGTCAGCTCAATGACTCACGGGAGTACTATTAAACAGGAACAGGGGTGGGAGCACACCGCTTCACCTCCCAGCAAGGTTCGCCCCTGGCATTATGGTAAATGCAGTTTCAGTTACTTGCTTGCTTCAAGAGTGTTCGAGTGTTTCGCCACAGTGGGCGCAGATAGTGCTGATCTCTAGACACGTGTTTCTGGTTCTTTAACCGTCATCAGTAGAGATTACAGTCTTTCAAGTTTGGGGTTTGCTGAGTAGGCTGCCAACATCTTTCTCAGGTCAGGTACCTCTCACAGGCATGCGGGTGCTTCATCCACGAGCTCGTCAGCTCAATGACTCACGGGAGTACTATTAAACAGGAACAGGGGTGGGAGCACACCGCTTCACCTCCCAGCAAGGTTCGCCCCTGGCATTATGGTAAATGCAGTTTCAGTTACTTGCTTGCTTCAAGAGTGTTCGAGTGTTTCGCCACAGTGGGCGCAGATAGTGCTGATCTCTAGACACGTGTTTCTGGTTCTTTAACCGTCATCAGTAGAGATTACAGTCTTTCAAGTTTGGGGTTTGCTGAGTAGGCTGCCAACATCTTTCTCAGGTCAGGTACCTCTCACAGGCATGCGGGTGCTTCATCCACGAGCTCGTCAGCTCAATGACTCACGGGAGTACTATTAAACAGGAACAGGGGTGGGAGCACACCGCTTCACCTCCCAGCAAGGTTCGCCCCTGGCATTATGGTAAATGCAGTTTCAGTTACTTGCTTGCTTCAAGAGTGTTCGAGTGTTTCGCCACAGTGGGCGCAGATAGTGCTGATCTCTAGACACGTGTTTCTGGTTCTTTAACCGTCATCAGTAGAGATTACAGTCTTTCAAGTTTGGGGTTTGCTGAGTAGGCTGCCAACATCTTTCTCAGGTCAGGTACCTCTCACAGGCATGCGGGTGCTTCATCCACGAGCTCGTCAGCTCAATGACTCACGGGAGTACTATTAAACAGGAACAGGGGTGGGAGCACACCGCTTCACCTCCCAGCAAGGTTCGCCCCTGGCATTATGGTAAATGCAGTTTCAGTTACTTGCTTGCTTCAAGAGTGTTCGAGTGTTTCGCCACAGTGGGCGCAGATAGTGCTGATCTCTAGACACGTGTTTCTGGTTCTTTAACCGTCATCAGTAGAGATTACAGTCTTTCAAGTTTGGGGTTTGCTGAGTAGGCTGCCAACATCTTTCTCAGGTCAGGTACCTCTCACAGGCATGCGGGTGCTTCATCCACGAGCTCGTCAGCTCAATGACTCACGGGAGTACTATTAAACAGGAACAGGGGTGGGAGCACACCGCTTCACCTCCCAGCAAGGTTCGCCCCTGGCATTATGGTAAATGCAGTTTCAGTTACTTGCTTGCTTCAAGAGTGTTCGAGTGTTTCGCCACAGTGGGCGCAGATAGTGCTGATCTCTAGACACGTGTTTCTGGTTCTTTAACCGTCATCAGTAGAGATTACAGTCTTTCAAGTTTGGGGTTTGCTGAGTAGGCTGCCAACATCTTTCTCAGGTCAGGTACCTCTCACAGGCATGCGGGTGCTTCATCCACGAGCTCGTCAGCTCAATGACTCACGGGAGTACTATTAAACAGGAACAGGGGTGGGAGCACACCGCTTCACCTCCCAGCAAGGTTCGCCCCTGGCATTATGGTAAATGCAGTTTCAGTTACTTGCTTGCTTCAAGAGTGTTCGAGTGTTTCGCCACAGTGGGCGCAGATAGTGCTGATCTCTAGACACGTGTTTCTGGTTCTTTAACCGTCATCAGTAGAGATTACAGTCTTTCAAGTTTGGGGTTTGCTGAGTAGGCTGCCAACATCTTTCTCAGGTCAGGTACCTCTCACAGGCATGCGGGTGCTTCATCCACGAGCTCGTCAGCTCAATGACTCACGGGAGTACTATTAAACAGGAACAGGGGTGGGAGCACACCGCTTCACCTCCCAGCAAGGTTCGCCCCTGGCATTATGGTAAATGCAGTTTCAGTTACTTGCTTGCTTCAAGAGTGTTCGAGTGTTTCGCCACAGTGGGCGCAGATAGTGCTGATCTCTAGACACGTGTTTCTGGTTCTTTAACCGTCATCAGTAGAGATTACAGTCTTTCAAGTTTGGGGTTTGCTGAGTAGGCTGCCAACATCTTTCTCAGGTCAGGTACCTCTCACAGGCATGCGGGTGCTTCATCCACGAGCTCGTCAGCTCAATGACTCACGGGAGTACTATTAAACAGGAACAGGGGTGGGAGCACACCGCTTCACCTCCCAGCAAGGTTCGCCCCTGGCATTATGGTAAATGCAGTTTCAGTTACTTGCTTGCTTCAAGAGTGTTCGAGTGTTTCGCCACAGTGGGCGCAGATAGTGCTGATCTCTAGACACGTGTTTCTGGTTCTTTAACCGTCATCAGTAGAGATTACAGTCTTTCAAGTTTGGGGTTTGCTGAGTAGGCTGCCAACATCTTTCTCAGGTCAGGTACCTCTCACAGGCATGCGGGTGCTTCATCCACGAGCTCGTCAGCTCAATGACTCACGGGAGTACTATTAAACAGGAACAGGGGTGGGAGCACACCGCTTCACCTCCCAGCAAGGTTCGCCCCTGGCATTATGGTAAATGCAGTTTCAGTTACTTGCTTGCTTCAAGAGTGTTCGAGTGTTTCGCCACAGTGGGCGCAGATAGTGCTGATCTCTAGACACGTGTTTCTGGTTCTTTAACCGTCATCAGTAGAGATTACAGTCTTTCAAGTTTGGGGTTTGCTGAGTAGGCTGCCAACATCTTTCTCAGGTCAGGTACCTCTCACAGGCATGCGGGTGCTTCATCCACGAGCTCGTCAGCTCAATGACTCACGGGAGTACTATTAAACAGGAACAGGGGTGGGAGCACACCGCTTCACCTCCCAGCAAGGTTCGCCCCTGGCATTATGGTAAATGCAGTTTCAGTTACTTGCTTGCTTCAAGAGTGTTCGAGTGTTTCGCCACAGTGGGCGCAGATAGTGCTGATCTCTAGACACGTGTTTCTGGTTCTTTAACCGTCATCAGTAGAGATTACAGTCTTTCAAGTTTGGGGTTTGCTGAGTAGGCTGCCAACATCTTTCTCAGGTCAGGTACCTCTCACAGGCATGCGGGTGCTTCATCCACGAGCTCGTCAGCTCAATGACTCACGGGAGTACTATTAAACAGGAACAGGGGTGGGAGCACACCGCTTCACCTCCCAGCAAGGTTCGCCCCTGGCATTATGGTAAATGCAGTTTCAGTTACTTGCTTGCTTCAAGAGTGTTCGAGTGTTTCGCCACAGTGGGCGCAGATAGTGCTGATCTCTAGACACGTGTTTCTGGTTCTTTAACCGTCATCAGTAGAGATTACAGTCTTTCAAGTTTGGGGTTTGCTGAGTAGGCTGCCAACATCTTTCTCAGGTCAGGTACCTCTCACAGGCATGCGGGTGCTTCATCCACGAGCTCGTCAGCTCAATGACTCACGGGAGTACTATTAAACAGGAACAGGGGTGGGAGCACACCGCTTCACCTCCCAGCAAGGTTCGCCCCTGGCATTATGGTAAATGCAGTTTCAGTTACTTGCTTGCTTCAAGAGTGTTCGAGTGTTTCGCCACAGTGGGCGCAGATAGTGCTGATCTCTAGACACGTGTTTCTGGTTCTTTAACCGTCATCAGTAGAGATTACAGTCTTTCAAGTTTGGGGTTTGCTGAGTAGGCTGCCAACATCTTTCTCAGGTCAGGTACCTCTCACAGGCATGCGGGTGCTTCATCCACGAGCTCGTCAGCTCAATGACTCACGGGAGTACTATTAAACAGGAACAGGGGTGGGAGCACACCGCTTCACCTCCCAGCAAGGTTCGCCCCTGGCATTATGGTAAATGCAGTTTCAGTTACTTGCTTGCTTCAAGAGTGTTCGAGTGTTTCGCCACAGTGGGCGCAGATAGTGCTGATCTCTAGACACGTGTTTCTGGTTCTTTAACCGTCATCAGTAGAGATTACAGTCTTTCAAGTTTGGGGTTTGCTGAGTAGGCTGCCAACATCTTTCTCAGGTCAGGTACCTCTCACAGGCATGCGGGTGCTTCATCCACGAGCTCGTCAGCTCAATGACTCACGGGAGTACTATTAAACAGGAACAGGGGTGGGAGCACACCGCTTCACCTCCCAGCAAGGTTCGCCCCTGGCATTATGGTAAATGCAGTTTCAGTTACTTGCTTGCTTCAAGAGTGTTCGAGTGTTTCGCCACAGTGGGCGCAGATAGTGCTGATCTCTAGACACGTGTTTCTGGTTCTTTAACCGTCATCAGTAGAGATTACAGTCTTTCAAGTTTGGGGTTTGCTGAGTAGGCTGCCAACATCTTTCTCAGGTCAGGTACCTCTCACAGGCATGCGGGTGCTTCATCCACGAGCTCGTCAGCTCAATGACTCACGGGAGTACTATTAAACAGGAACAGGGGTGGGAGCACACCGCTTCACCTCCCAGCAAGGTTCGCCCCTGGCATTATGGTAAATGCAGTTTCAGTTACTTGCTTGCTTCAAGAGTGTTCGAGTGTTTCGCCACAGTGGGCGCAGATAGTGCTGATCTCTAGACACGTGTTTCTGGTTCTTTAACCGTCATCAGTAGAGATTACAGTCTTTCAAGTTTGGGGTTTGCTGAGTAGGCTGCCAACATCTTTCTCAGGTCAGGTACCTCTCACAGGCATGCGGGTGCTTCATCCACGAGCTCGTCAGCTCAATGACTCACGGGAGTACTATTAAACAGGAACAGGGGTGGGAGCACACCGCTTCACCTCCCAGCAAGGTTCGCCCCTGGCATTATGGTAAATGCAGTTTCAGTTACTTGCTTGCTTCAAGAGTGTTCGAGTGTTTCGCCACAGTGGGCGCAGATAGTGCTGATCTCTAGACACGTGTTTCTGGTTCTTTAACCGTCATCAGTAGAGATTACAGTCTTTCAAGTTTGGGGTTTGCTGAGTAGGCTGCCAACATCTTTCTCAGGTCAGGTACCTCTCACAGGCATGCGGGTGCTTCATCCACGAGCTCGTCAGCTCAATGACTCACGGGAGTACTATTAAACAGGAACAGGGGTGGGAGCACACCGCTTCACCTCCCAGCAAGGTTCGCCCCTGGCATTATGGTAAATGCAGTTTCAGTTACTTGCTTGCTTCAAGAGTGTTCGAGTGTTTCGCCACAGTGGGCGCAGATAGTGCTGATCTCTAGACACGTGTTTCTGGTTCTTTAACCGTCATCAGTAGAGATTACAGTCTTTCAAGTTTGGGGTTTGCTGAGTAGGCTGCCAACATCTTTCTCAGGTCAGGTACCTCTCACAGGCATGCGGGTGCTTCATCCACGAGCTCGTCAGCTCAATGACTCACGGGAGTACTATTAAACAGGAACAGGGGTGGGAGCACACCGCTTCACCTCCCAGCAAGGTTCGCCCCTGGCATTATGGTAAATGCAGTTTCAGTTACTTGCTTGCTTCAAGAGTGTTCGAGTGTTTCGCCACAGTGGGCGCAGATAGTGCTGATCTCTAGACACGTGTTTCTGGTTCTTTAACCGTCATCAGTAGAGATTACAGTCTTTCAAGTTTGGGGTTTGCTGAGTAGGCTGCCAACATCTTTCTCAGGTCAGGTACCTCTCACAGGCATGCGGGTGCTTCATCCACGAGCTCGTCAGCTCAATGACTCACGGGAGTACTATTAAACAGGAACAGGGGTGGGAGCACACCGCTTCACCTCCCAGCAAGGTTCGCCCCTGGCATTATGGTAAATGCAGTTTCAGTTACTTGCTTGCTTCAAGAGTGTTCGAGTGTTTCGCCACAGTGGGCGCAGATAGTGCTGATCTCTAGACACGTGTTTCTGGTTCTTTAACCGTCATCAGTAGAGATTACAGTCTTTCAAGTTTGGGGTTTGCTGAGTAGGCTGCCAACATCTTTCTCAGGTCAGGTACCTCTCACAGGCATGCGGGTGCTTCATCCACGAGCTCGTCAGCTCAATGACTCACGGGAGTACTATTAAACAGGAACAGGGGTGGGAGCACACCGCTTCACCTCCCAGCAAGGTTCGCCCCTGGCATTATGGTAAATGCAGTTTCAGTTACTTGCTTGCTTCAAGAGTGTTCGAGTGTTTCGCCACAGTGGGCGCAGATAGTGCTGATCTCTAGACACGTGTTTCTGGTTCTTTAACCGTCATCAGTAGAGATTACAGTCTTTCAAGTTTGGGGTTTGCTGAGTAGGCTGCCAACATCTTTCTCAGGTCAGGTACCTCTCACAGGCATGCGGGTGCTTCATCCACGAGCTCGTCAGCTCAATGACTCACGGGAGTACTATTAAACAGGAACAGGGGTGGGAGCACACCGCTTCACCTCCCAGCAAGGTTCGCCCCTGGCATTATGGTAAATGCAGTTTCAGTTACTTGCTTGCTTCAAGAGTGTTCGAGTGTTTCGCCACAGTGGGCGCAGATAGTGCTGATCTCTAGACACGTGTTTCTGGTTCTTTAACCGTCATCAGTAGAGATTACAGTCTTTCAAGTTTGGGGTTTGCTGAGTAGGCTGCCAACATCTTTCTCAGGTCAGGTACCTCTCACAGGCATGCGGGTGCTTCATCCACGAGCTCGTCAGCTCAATGACTCACGGGAGTACTATTAAACAGGAACAGGGGTGGGAGCACACCGCTTCACCTCCCAGCAAGGTTCGCCCCTGGCATTATGGTAAATGCAGTTTCAGTTACTTGCTTGCTTCAAGAGTGTTCGAGTGTTTCGCCACAGTGGGCGCAGATAGTGCTGATCTCTAGACACGTGTTTCTGGTTCTTTAACCGTCATCAGTAGAGATTACAGTCTTTCAAGTTTGGGGTTTGCTGAGTAGGCTGCCAACATCTTTCTCAGGTCAGGTACCTCTCACAGGCATGCGGGTGCTTCATCCACGAGCTCGTCAGCTCAATGACTCACGGGAGTACTATTAAACAGGAACAGGGGTGGGAGCACACCGCTTCACCTCCCAGCAAGGTTCGCCCCTGGCATTATGGTAAATGCAGTTTCAGTTACTTGCTTGCTTCAAGAGTGTTCGAGTGTTTCGCCACAGTGGGCGCAGATAGTGCTGATCTCTAGACACGTGTTTCTGGTTCTTTAACCGTCATCAGTAGAGATTACAGTCTTTCAAGTTTGGGGTTTGCTGAGTAGGCTGCCAACATCTTTCTCAGGTCAGGTACCTCTCACAGGCATGCGGGTGCTTCATCCACGAGCTCGTCAGCTCAATGACTCACGGGAGTACTATTAAACAGGAACAGGGGTGGGAGCACACCGCTTCACCTCCCAGCAAGGTTCGCCCCTGGCATTATGGTAAATGCAGTTTCAGTTACTTGCTTGCTTCAAGAGTGTTCGAGTGTTTCGCCACAGTGGGCGCAGATAGTGCTGATCTCTAGACACGTGTTTCTGGTTCTTTAACCGTCATCAGTAGAGATTACAGTCTTTCAAGTTTGGGGTTTGCTGAGTAGGCTGCCAACATCTTTCTCAGGTCAGGTACCTCTCACAGGCATGCGGGTGCTTCATCCACGAGCTCGTCAGCTCAATGACTCACGGGAGTACTATTAAACAGGAACAGGGGTGGGAGCACACCGCTTCACCTCCCAGCAAGGTTCGCCCCTGGCATTATGGTAAATGCAGTTTCAGTTACTTGCTTGCTTCAAGAGTGTTCGAGTGTTTCGCCACAGTGGGCGCAGATAGTGCTGATCTCTAGACACGTGTTTCTGGTTCTTTAACCGTCATCAGTAGAGATTACAGTCTTTCAAGTTTGGGGTTTGCTGAGTAGGCTGCCAACATCTTTCTCAGGTCAGGTACCTCTCACAGGCATGCGGGTGCTTCATCCACGAGCTCGTCAGCTCAATGACTCACGGGAGTACTATTAAACAGGAACAGGGGTGGGAGCACACCGCTTCACCTCCCAGCAAGGTTCGCCCCTGGCATTATGGTAAATGCAGTTTC
Source organism: Calotriton arnoldi (assembly GCA_963921515.1). NCBI lineage: Eukaryota > Metazoa > Chordata > Amphibia > Caudata > Salamandridae > Calotriton > Calotriton arnoldi. The sequence continues at coordinate 2,180,179 of CAWUFW010001072.1, forward strand.
AGTTACTTGCTTGCTTCAAGAGTGTTCGAGTGTTTCGCCACAGTGGGCGCAGATAGTGCTGATCTCTAGACACGTGTTTCTGGTTCTTTAACCGTCATCAGTAGAGATTACAGTCTTTCAAGTTTGGGGTTTGCTGAGTAGGCTGCCAACATCTTTCTCAGGTCAGGTACCTCTCACAGGCATGCGGGTGCTTCATCCACGAGCTCGTCAGCTCAATGACTCACGGGAGTACTATTAAACAGGAACAGGGGTGGGAGCACACCGCTTCACCTCCCAGCAAGGTTCGCCCCTGGCATTATGGTAAATGCAGTTTCAGTTACTTGCTTGCTTCAAGAGTGTTCGAGTGTTTCGCCACAGTGGGCGCAGATAGTGCTGATCTCTAGACACGTGTTTCTGGTTCTTTAACCGTCATCAGTAGAGATTACAGTCTTTCAAGTTTGGGGTTTGCTGAGTAGGCTGCCAACATCTTTCTCAGGTCAGGTACCTCTCACAGGCATGCGGGTGCTTCATCCACGAGCTCGTCAGCTCAATGACTCACGGGAGTACTATTAAACAGGAACAGGGGTGGGAGCACACCGCTTCACCTCCCAGCAAGGTTCGCCCCTGGCATTATGGTAAATGCAGTTTCAGTTACTTGCTTGCTTCAAGAGTGTTCGAGTGTTTCGCCACAGTGGGCGCAGATAGTGCTGATCTCTAGACACGTGTTTCTGGTTCTTTAACCGTCATCAGTAGAGATTACAGTCTTTCAAGTTTGGGGTTTGCTGAGTAGGCTGCCAACATCTTTCTCAGGTCAGGTACCTCTCACAGGCATGCGGGTGCTTCATCCACGAGCTCGTCAGCTCAATGACTCACGGGAGTACTATTAAACAGGAACAGGGGTGGGAGCACACCGCTTCACCTCCCAGCAAGGTTCGCCCCTGGCATTATGGTAAATGCAGTTTCAGTTACTTGCTTGCTTCAAGAGTGTTCGAGTGTTTCGCCACAGTGGGCGCAGATAGTGCTGATCTCTAGACACGTGTTTCTGGTTCTTTAACCGTCATCAGTAGAGATTACAGTCTTTCAAGTTTGGGGTTTGCTGAGTAGGCTGCCAACATCTTTCTCAGGTCAGGTACCTCTCACAGGCATGCGGGTGCTTCATCCACGAGCTCGTCAGCTCAATGACTCACGGGAGTACTATTAAACAGGAACAGGGGTGGGAGCACACCGCTTCACCTCCCAGCAAGGTTCGCCCCTGGCATTATGGTAAATGCAGTTTCAGTTACTTGCTTGCTTCAAGAGTGTTCGAGTGTTTCGCCACAGTGGGCGCAGATAGTGCTGATCTCTAGACACGTGTTTCTGGTTCTTTAACCGTCATCAGTAGAGATTACAGTCTTTCAAGTTTGGGGTTTGCTGAGTAGGCTGCCAACATCTTTCTCAGGTCAGGTACCTCTCACAGGCATGCGGGTGCTTCATCCACGAGCTCGTCAGCTCAATGACTCACGGGAGTACTATTAAACAGGAACAGGGGTGGGAGCACACCGCTTCACCTCCCAGCAAGGTTCGCCCCTGGCATTATGGTAAATGCAGTTTCAGTTACTTGCTTGCTTCAAGAGTGTTCGAGTGTTTCGCCACAGTGGGCGCAGATAGTGCTGATCTCTAGACACGTGTTTCTGGTTCTTTAACCGTCATCAGTAGAGATTACAGTCTTTCAAGTTTGGGGTTTGCTGAGTAGGCTGCCAACATCTTTCTCAGGTCAGGTACCTCTCACAGGCATGCGGGTGCTTCATCCACGAGCTCGTCAGCTCAATGACTCACGGGAGTACTATTAAACAGGAACAGGGGTGGGAGCACACCGCTTCACCTCCCAGCAAGGTTCGCCCCTGGCATTATGGTAAATGCAGTTTCAGTTACTTGCTTGCTTCAAGAGTGTTCGAGTGTTTCGCCACAGTGGGCGCAGATAGTGCTGATCTCTAGACACGTGTTTCTGGTTCTTTAACCGTCATCAGTAGAGATTACAGTCTTTCAAGTTTGGGGTTTGCTGAGTAGGCTGCCAACATCTTTCTCAGGTCAGGTACCTCTCACAGGCATGCGGGTGCTTCATCCATCAACTGTGGCGAAACACTCGAACACTCTTGAAGCAAGCAAGTAACTGAAACTGCATTTACCATAATGCCAGGGGCGAACCTTGCTGGGAGGTGAAGCGGTGTGCTCCCACCCCTGTTCCTGTTTAATAGTACTCCCGTGAGTCATTGAGCTGACGAGCTTCGTGGATGAAGCACCCGCATGCCTGTGAGAGGTACCTGACCTGAGAAAGATGTTGGCAGCCTACTCAGCAAACCCCAAATTTGAAAGACTGTAATCTCTACTGATGACGGTTAAAGAACCAGAAACACGTGTCTAGAGATCAGCACTATCTGCGCCAACTGTGGCGAAACACTGCTAACACTCTTGAAGCAAGCAAGTAACTGAAACTGCATTTACCATAATGCCAGGGGCGAACCTTGCTGGGAGGTGAAGCGGTGTGCTCCCACCCCTGTTCCTGTTTAATAGTACTCCGTGAGTCATTGAGCTGACGAGCTCGTGGATGAAGCACCCGCATGCCTGTGAGAGGTACCTGACCTGAGAAAGATGTTGGCAGCCTACTCAGCAAACCCCAAATTTGAAAGACTGTAATCTCTACTGATGACGGTTAAAGAACCAGAAACACGTGTCTAGAGATCAGCACTATCTGCGCCAACTGTGGCGAAACACTCGAACACTCTTGAAGCAAGCAAGTAACTGAAACTGCATTTACCATAATGCCAGGGGCGAACCTTGCTGGGAGGTGAAGCGGTGTGCTCCCACCCCTGTTCCTGTTTAATAGTACTCCCGTGAGTCATTGAGCTGACGAGCTCGTGGATGAAGCACCCGCATGCCTGTGAGAGGTACCTGACCTGAGAAAGATGTTGGCAGCCTACTCAGCAAACCCCAAATTTGAAAGACTGTAATCTCTACTGATGACGGTTAAAGAACCAGAAACACGTGTCTAGAGATCAGCACTATCTGCGCCAACTGTGGCGAAACACTCGAACACTCTGAAGCAAGCAAGTAACTGAAACTGCATTTACCATAATGCCAGGGGCGAACCTTGCTGGGAGGTGAAGCGGTGTGCTCCCACCCCTGTTCCTGTTTAATAGTACTCCCGTGAGTCATTGAGCTGACGAGCTCGTGGATGAAGCACCCGCATGCCTGTGAGAGGTACCTGACCTGAGAAAGATGTTGGCAGCCTACTCAGCAAACCCCAAATTTGAAAGACTGTAATCTCTACTGATGACGGTTAAAGAACCAGAAACACGTGTCTAGAGATCAGCACTATCTGCGCCAACTGTGGCGAAACACTCGAACACTCTTGAAGCAAGCAAGTAACTGAAACTGCATTTACCATAATGCCAGGGGCGAACCTTGCTGGGAGGTGAAGCGGTGTGCTCCCACCCCTGTTCCTGTTTAATAGTACTCCCGTGAGTCATTGAGCTGACGAGCTCGTGGATGAAGCACCCGCATGCCTGTGAGAGGTACCTGACCTGAGAAAGATGTTGGCAGCCTACTCAGCAAACCCCAAATTTGAAAGACTGTAATCTCTACTGATGACGGTTAAAGAACCAGAAACACGTGTCTAGAGATCAGCACTATCTGCGCCAACTGTGGCGAAACACTCGAACACTCTTGAAGCAAGCAAGTAACTGAAACTGCATTTACCATAATGCCAGGGGCGAACCTTGCTGGGAGGTGAAGCGGTGCTCCCACCCCTGTTCCTGTTTAATAGTACTCCCGTGAGTCATTGAGCTGACGAGCTCGTGGATGAAGCACCCGCATGCCTGTGAGAGGTACCTGACCTGAGAAAGATGTTGGCAGCCTACTCAGCAAACCCCAAATTTGAAAGACTGTAATCTCTACTGATGACGGTTAAAGAACCAGAAACACGTGTCTAGAGATCAGCACTATCTGCGCCAACTGTGGCGAAACACTCGAACACTCTTGAAGCAAGCAAGTAACTGAAACTGCATTTACCATAATGCCAGGGGCGAACCTTGCTGGGAGGTGAAGCGGTGTGCTCCCACCCCTGTTCCTGTTTAATAGTACTCCCGTGAGTCATTGAGCTGACGAGCTCGTGGATGAAGCACCCGCATGCCTGTGAGAGGTACCTGACCTGAGAAAGATGTTGGCAGCCTACTCAGCAAACCCCAAATTTGAAAGACTGTAATCTCTACTGATGACGGTTAAAGAACCAGAAACACGTGTCTAGAGATCAGCACTATCTGCGCCAACTGTGGCGAAACACTCGAACACTCTTGAAGCAAGCAAGTAACTGAAACTGCATTTACCATAATGCCAGGGAGCTAACCTTGCTGGGAGGTGAAGCGGTGTGCTCCCACCCCTGTTCCTGTTTAATAGTACTCCCGTGAGTCATTGAGCTGACGAGCTCGTGGATGAAGCACCCGCATGCCTGTGAGAGGTACCTGACCTGAGAAAGATGTTGGCAGCCTACTCAGCAAACCCCAAATTTGAAAGACTGTAATCTCTACTGATGACGGTTAAAGAACCAGAAACACGTGTCTAGAGATCAGCACTATCTGCGCCAACTGTGGCGAAACACTCGAACACTCTTGAAGCAAGCAAGCTGAAACTGCATTTACCATAATGCCAGGGGCGAACCTTGCTGGGAGGTGAAGCGGTGTGCTCCCACCCTGTTCCTGTTTAATAGTACTCCCGTGAGTCATTGAGCTGACGAGCTCGTGGATGAAGCACCCGCATGCCTGTGAGAGGTACCTGACCTGAGAAAGATGTTGGCAGCCTACTCAGCAAACCCCAAATTTGAAAGACTGTAATCTCTACTGATGACGGTTAAAGAACCAGAAACACGTGTCTAGAGATCAGCACTATCTGCGCCAACTGTGGCGAAACACTCGAACACTCTTGAAGCAAGCAAGTAACTGAAACTGCATTTACCATAATGCCAGGGGCGAACCTTGCTGGGAGGTGAAGCGTGTGCTCCCACCCCTGTTCCTGTTTAATAGTACTCCCGTGAGTCATTGAGCTGACGAGCTCGTGGATGAAGCACCCGCATGCCTGTGAGAGGTACCTGACCTGAGAAAGATGTTGGCAGCCTACTCAGCAAACCCCAAATTTGAAAGACTGTAATCTCTACTGATGACGGTTAAAGAACCAGAAACACGTGTCTAGAGATCAGCACTATCTGCGCCAACTGTGGCGAAACACTCGAACACTCTTGAAGCAAGCAAGCAACTGAAACTGCATTTACCATAATGCCAGGGGCGAACCTTGCTGGAGGTGAAGCGGTGTGTCCCACCCCTGTTCCTGTTTAATAGTACTCCCGTGAGTCATTGAGCTGACGAGCTCGTGGATGAAGCACCCGCATGCCTGTGAGAGGTACCTGACCTGAGAAAGATGTTGGCAGCCTACTCAGCAAACCCCAAATTTGAAAGACTGTAATCTCTACTGATGACGGTTAAAGAACCAGAAACACGTGTCTAGAGATCAGCACTATCTGCGCCAACTGTGGCGAAACACTCGAACACTCTTGAAGCAAGCAAGTAACTGAAACTGCATTTACCATAATGCCAGGGGCGAACCTTGCTGGGAGGTGAAGCGGTGTGCTCCCACCCCTGTTCCTGTTTAATAGTACTCCCGTGAGTCATTGAGCTGACGAGCTCGTGGATGAAGCACCCGCATGCCTGTGAGAGGTACCTGACCTGAGAAAGATGTTGGCAGCCTACTCAGCAAACCCCAAATTTGAAAGACTGTAATCTCTACTGATGACGGTTAAAGAACCAGAAACACGTGTCTAGAGATCAGCACTATCTGCGCCAACTGTGGCGAAACACTCGAACACTCTTGAAGCAAGCAAGTAACTGAAACTGCATTTACCATAATGCCAGGGGCGAACCTTGCTGGGAGGTGAAGCGGTGTGCTCCCACCCCTGTTCCTGTTTAATAGTACTCCCGTGAGTCATTGAGCTGACGAGCTCGTGGATGAAGCACCCGCATGCCTGTGAGAGGTACCTGACCTGAGAAAGATGTTGGCAGCCTACTCAGCAAACCCCAAATTTGAAAGACTGTAATCTCTACTGATGACGGTTAAAGAACCAGAAACACGTGTCTAGAGATCAGCACTATCTGCGCCAACTGTGGCGAAACACTCGAACACTCTTGAAGCAAGCAAGTAACTGAAACTGCATTTACCATAATGCCAGGGGCGAACCTTGCTGGGAGGTGAAGCGGTGTGCTCCCACCCCTGTTCCTGTTTAATAGTACTCCCGTGAGTCATTGAGCTGACGAGCTCGTGGATGAAGCACCCGCATGCCTGTGAGAGGTACCTGACCTGAGAAAGATGTTGGCAGCCTACTCAGCAAACCCCAAATTTGAAAGACTGTAATCTCTACTGATGACGGTTAAAGAACCAGAAACACGTGTCTAGAGATCAGCACTATCTGCGCCAACTGTGGCGAAACACTCGAACACTCTTGAAGCAAGCAAGTAACTGAAACTGCATTTACCATAATGCCAGGGGCGAACCTTGCTGGGAGGTGAAGCGGTGTGCTCCCACCCTGTTCCTGTTTAATAGTACTCCCGTGAGTCATTGAGCTGACGAGCTCGTGGATGAAGCACCCGCATGCCTGTGAGAGGTACCTGACCTGAGAAAGATGTTGGCAGCCTACTCAGCAAACCCCAAATTTGAAAGACTGTAATCTCTACTGATGACGGTTAAAGAACCAGAAACACGTGTCTAGAGATCAGCACTATCTGCGCCAACTGTGGCGAAACACTCGAACACTCTTGAAGCAAGCAAGTAACTGAAACTGCATTTACCATAATGCCAGGGGCGAACCTTGCTGGGAGGTGAAGCGGTGTGCTCCCACCCCTGTTCCTGTTTAATAGTACTCCCGTGAGTCATTGAGCTGACGAGCTCGTGGATGAAGCACCCGCATGCCTGTGAGAGGTACCTGACCTGAGAAAGATGTTGGCAGCCTACTCAGCAAACCCCAAATTTGAAAGACTGTAATCTCTACTGATGACGGTTAAAGAACCAGAAACACGTGTCTAGAGATCAGCACTATCTGCGCCAACTGTGGCGAAACACTCGAACACTCTTGAAGCAAGCAAGTAACTGAAACTGCATTTACCATAATGCCAGGGGCGAACCTTGCTGGGAGGTGAAGCGGTGTGCTCCCACCCTGTTCCTGTTTAATAGTACTCCCGTGAGTCATTGAGCTGACGAGCTCGTGGATGAAGCACCCGCATGCCTGTGAGAGGTACCTGACCTGAGAAAGATGTTGGCAGCCTACTCAGCAAACCCCAAATTTGAAAGACTGTAATCTCTACTGATGACGGTTAAAGAACCAGAAACACGTGTCTAGAGATCAGCACTATCTGCGCCAACTGTGGCGAAACACTCGAACACTCTTGAAGCAAGCAAGTAACTGAAACTGCATTTACCATAATGCCAGGGGCGAACCTTGCTGGGAGGTGAAGCGGTGTGCTCCCACCCCTGTTCCTGTTTAATAGTACTCCCGTGAGTCATTGAGTCTGACGAGCTCGTGGATGAAGCACCCGCATGCCTGTGAGAGGTACCTGACCTGAGAAAGATGTTGGCAGCCTACTCAGCAAACCTCCAAATTTGAAAGACTGTAATCTCTACTGATGACGGTTAAAGAACCAGAAACACGTGTCTAGAGATCAGCACTATCTGCGCCAACTGTGGCGAAACACTCGAACACTCTTGAAGCAAGCAAGTAACTGAAACTGCATTTACCATAATGCCAGGGGCGAACCTTGCTGGGAGGTGAAGCGGTGTGCTCCCACCCCTGTTCCTGTTTAATAGTACTCCCGTGAGTCATTGAGCTGACGAGCTCGTGGATGAAGCACCGCATGCCTGTGAGAGGTACCTGACCTGAGAAAGATGTTGGCAGCCTACTCAGCAAACCCCAAATTTGAAAGACTGTAATCTCTACTGATGACGGTTAAAGAACCAGAAACACGTGTCTAGAGATCAGCACTATCTGCGCCAACTGTGGCGAAACACTCGAACACTCTTGAAGCAAGCAAGTAACTGAAACTGCATTTACCATAATGCCAGGGGCGAACCTTGCTGGGAGGTGAAGCGGTGTGCTCCCACCCTGTTCCTACTCCGACACCTTACACTGGTATGAGCGGCGCTGTAAATCAAATTAAATGCATCTGAGAGAGAGTGTAGTTATGGAGACTTGAGGGGCACTGTTAAAGAGTGGTAGTGAGGGAATCCGTGGCAGAGGTGGTCATTGGGGGCACCAACAAACATTGTCGCACAGGACTCCACCAGCGCTAAAGCCGGTCACTACTACTTCCTACAGTTGTAACACCAAATCAAAAACATTGATTTGAAAACCCCTTGAATCTGCAGCATACCTTCAAGTCAATGTATGATTTAGTAGTGGTCTCCGTTGTTCTAAGTCTCTTTTTTATTTACGTACAATCTTTGTTTGCAATGGTGTCTTGTATTTTTGTATTATATGTGTTGTGTTTTTGCACTTAACATAATTCTGGCGAGTAAAGAGCCCACACACAAAAAAGATTGTCCTACGAGTCTTAGCATGTGTGTGTGGAATACTGGTGAGAGGATTTACGTTAAAACAAATTACTGAGTATTAAGGTTATCCTAAGGTGGCACAATAATGGCACGGAAAGATAACAGAGCCTTTTGAAATTTGCGATTATATCCATGGGGTGAGGGGTTCTCTCTTGTTAAATTTTATATTTTGAATGATCCCGCCCTTTATTACCTCAACAGGATCTCTCCCCTTTATGAAACAGAACTGGAATGTTTATCATGCACTCATCTGGAAACAATCAGTTAACATGGAGTAAAAAATATGCATCTTTGCGAGACCTGCACCTAGCTTTTCCATCCAATGTGACAAATGTAATACATTTAATACAGTTTTAAAATATATGGAATTATTTTATTTGTATATTTCTTTTTGTCCATGTTACTGATATCCACATTAGGTCTTTTCAGTGATGCCAAATAAGATCAATAGTCCTGCGATGTCACTTTCTGTGATGTCACTTCTTGTGATGTTACATGCAAATTAGAGGGGCCTCACATCTGGACTTTCGCCCGGGGCCCCAGAAGTTCTAGGACCGGCCCTGCCTTCACTCCTCCTGTTCTGCAGAATTCGGTTTTGTTGGCATTAGGATTCTGTGCACTTTACCACTGCTAACCAGTTCTAAAGTGCTTGTTCTCTCTCATCCAAACATTGGAAAATTGGCTTATACCTATTTGGCACATTTAATTTACTCGTAGGTCCTTAGTAAATGGTACTACATGTACCCATGGCCTGCAAATTAAATGCTACTAGTGGGCCTGCAGGGCTCATTGTGCCACTCACTAAAGTAGGCTTTTAAAACATGTCTCATGCCTGCTACAGCAGTCTTTAGTGCAGTTTTAAACTACCATTGACCTGGCAAAATAAATCTTTTACCAGGCCTAACCCTTCCTATTTGATACATATAGGTCACCCCTAAAGTAGGTCCTAAAGGCTCATAGAGTAGGGAGTATTGTATTTAAAAAGTAGGGCATGTGTGCCTACATTTTACATGTCCTGCCAGGGAAAAGCTTGTAAAGTCGTTTTTGACAGTTGTAAGGCTTATCTCTTCCTTAGACTAATGCTGGGTTACCTTATTACATTTAATAAGTAATAACTTTGAATTGGGAGCACATAGAGATATGCGGTGTACACCCAAATAAATTGTAATTTAAAACCCTCTTCAATTGGTAAATCAAATTTTAAGTCACAATTCTGAAAATGCCACTTTTAGAATGTTAAATAAAAAAAGGGGGGGTTGGGCTCTTAGCTGCAAACTAGAATGGGCCTCCTTAAACTATATAGACTAACAAAGTATCTAGTTGCCAAATTTTTGTTGTACTTACTCAAAATGAAGGGACCAATAATCTTATTTCCATTAGCCCTTGTGATTTATTCAACTTTTCTTCTATATTAGTTAACTGTTGCTGCTCAATCTCCAGGCATCAGATTTGGGAGATCCTCCTGAAGGGGCAGCCTGATCTGAGGACGGATGCTCATGCTCAGGAGTTCAGGATACCATACTCTCCGTGCCCAATCCAGAGCCACTATGATGAATTGAGCCCAGTCGGTCCTGATCTTCTTGAGAACCCGAGGCAGGTGTGGTATCAGCAGAAAGGCGTAAAGGAGTCCTGGGTTCCAGGCTAAGTGGAAAGTGTCTCCGAGAGACAGTCGCTTTTGAAATTTGCCATGCGACCCCCCTTCCCTAATAACACAAATATATATATATTTTTTAAAAGCTGCCTGGCAAGTCCCGGAGGCCCCGCCCCTGTCACCACCACTCTGCAAATTCACTTCCTGGAGCACTACTGGTTGGGGGATGAAGTCCCCTAGCATGCTGAGGGTCCTTGGGGGCCAACAAGCCCTCCTGTTACCTCCTGTAAGTCCCACACAGCAGGATTGCGGAGTTCTTCGGAGGCCACGCCCCTCTTCTCCACCACTGTGCAAGCGCGTCTCATGGCGCACTACTGTTTGGTGGATGAAGTCTCTTTGGCTGCGGAGGGTCCTGGGGGACCAAGAGCCCCTCCTGTTACCTCCAGTAGGTCCCACACAGTGGGATTGCTGAGAGCTGGTCCGAGGCACCGCCACCTTTCTCCACCACTCTGCAAATGCTCCTCCTGGCACACTATTGGTTGGGGGATGAAGTCCTCTTCGATGCTGAGGTTCCCTGGGGGCCAAGAACCCCTCCAGTTACCTCCAGTAAGTCCCAAACAGCGCGATTGCTGAGAGCTGGTCGGAGGCCCCCCCCTTCCTTCTCCACCACTCTGCAAACACGATTACTAGTTAAAAAACAAAGGTTACAGGGACGTTATAGTTAGGAAATAGAATTAAAAAACGTTAGAAATTCACTGAGAAAAACAAAGGTTACAGGGACGTTATAGTTAGGCTCAGATTTCATTTGTACAAAACCAGTGAAATTCAGCAGTTATAGTTACCTGAGCTAACTATAACTTATCCCCCCCGCAATGCACTGCTTATGACCTCACATATTACATCGCTCATGACATGGTCAGTGACATCAATGATGACATCATACACAAAACCACTCACACACCCACTCACACGCCCATACAAACTCTTGTACGCCCACACACATCCCCATTCACAAACCCATACCAGTACTCACACCCACTCACTCTTCCATAGAGCCACTCACACAACCACTTACTCGTACAGACACGCACACACCATTCACTCACCCATACAGCCACTCATACACCCAGTCACTCACCCATACAGCCTCTGAACACAGCCACTCACTCACCCACCCACACAAGCACTTACATACCCATTTACGCATCGATACAAGCACTCTCATATCTACTTACTCGCCCATAGTCATTCACATAGGCACTCGCTCTCTAATACAACCATTCACACAACACACTTAACCACTCACTGAAACAGCCACTCACTCATTCATACAGCCATTTACAGTCACTCAAAAAAGTCATGCAGACACCCACTCACTCATCCAGTCACTCTCACAGCCACTCGCTCACCCATACAGTCACTGACAGACCCATTCATTCAGCAAGTCACTCACTCAATCAATCAATCAATCAATCATGTCACTTATAAAGCGCACTACATACCTGCGAGGGTCTCAAGGCGCTGGGGGAAGAGGGGGGTGGTGCTGCTACTGATCGAAGAGCCAGGTCTTGAGGAGTCTTCTGAAGGCCAGTAGGTCTTGGGTCTGTCGGAGGTTGGTGGGGAGGATGTTCCAGGTCTTGGCGGCGAGGTGGGAGAAGGATCTGCCGCCGGCGGTCGTTTTCCGGATGCGGGGGACTGTGGCGAGGGCGAGGCTGGTCGAGCGGAGCTGGCGGGTGGGGGTGTAGAAGCTGAGTCGTCTGTTGAGGTAGGCTGGTCCGGAGTTGTGGAGTGCTTTGTGTGCGTGGGTGAGGAGCTTGAAGGTTATCCTCTTGTTGACAGGGAGCCAGTGCAGGTCTCTCAGGTGGGGTGTGATGTGGATGCGTCGGGGGATGTCGAGGATAAGACGTGCAGAGGCGTTCTGGATGCGTTGCAGCCGTCTCAGGAGCTTAGCCGTCGTTCCTGCGTAGAGGGCGTTTCCGTAGTCCAGCCTGCTGGTGACGAGGGCCTGGGTGACTGTTTTTCTTGTTTCGGTGGGGATCCACTTGAAGATCCTGCGGAGCATTCGGAGGATGTTGAAGCAGGATGAGGAAACGGCGTTGACCTGCTTAGTCTTGGAGAGGGTGGGGTCGAGGATGACCCCTAGGTTGCGTACGTGGTCGGTGGGTGGCGGGGCTGTTCCCAGTGATGTTGGCCACCAGGAGTCGTCCCAGGCTGAAGGGTTGGAACCAAGGATGAGGACCTCCATCTTGTCCGAGTTCAGCTTCAGGCGGCTGGTCCTCATCCATTCGGCGACGGCCTTCATTCCTTCGTGGAGGTGGGCTTTGGCGGTGTGAGGGTCTTTGGTGAGGGAGAGGATCAGCTGGGTGTCGTCGGCGTAGGAGATGATGTTGAGGTTGTGCTGTCGGGCGACGTGGGCGAGGGGTGCCATGTAGATGTTGAACAGCGTTGGGCTGAGGGAGGAGCCTTGGGGTACGCCGCAGATGATCTTGGTGGCCTTGGATCGGAAGGGGGCGAGGCGGACGCTTTGTGTTCTGCCGGAAAGGAAGGATGTGGTCCAGTCCAGGGCCTTCTCTTGGATCCCGGCGTCGTGAAGGCGTGTTCGTAGTGTGTGGTGGCAGACCGTGTCGAAGGCGGCTGATAGGTCCAGGAGGATGAGGGCTGCTGTTTCTCCGTTGTCTAGCAGGGTCCTGATGTCATCGGTGGCGGCGATGAGGGCGCTTTCGGTGCTGTGGTTGCTGCGGAAGCCGGACTGGGAAGGGTCCAGGATGTTGTTCTCCTCGAGGTAGCGGGTCAGTTGTTTGTTGACGATTTTCTCGGTGACCTTCGCGGGGAATGGGAGCAGAGAGATGGGTCAGAAGTTCTTGAGGTCCTTGGGGTCTGCCTTGGGTTTCTTGAGTAAGGCGGTGATCTCGGCGTGCTTCCAGCTTTCCGGGAAGGTTGCTGTCTCGAAGGAGATGTTGATTATTTTCCGGAGATGGGGCGCGATGGCTGTACTGGCTTTGTTGAAGATGTGGTGAGGGCACGGGTCTAGCGGTGAACCGGAGTGGATGGTGTTCATGATCTCGCTGGTGTCCTCGTCGTTGATGTTGGTCCAGGAGAGCAGGCAGTTGGTGGTTGTGGGGGCAGTGGTCTCGGTGGTTGCCGGGGCGGTCGTGGTGTTGAAGCGGTCGTGGATGTCGGCGATTTTGCGGTGGAAGAAGGTGGCCAGTGAGTCGCACAGGTCTCGCGACGGCTGGATGTCGTTGGTGTTGGAGCTGGGGTTGGAGAGTTCCTTCACGATGTTGAAGAGCTCTTTGCTGTTGTGTGCGTTGTTGTCTAGGCGGTCTTTGAGTGAGGCCCTTTTGGCGGATCTGATGAGGTGATGGTGACTGCGGGTGGCTACTCGCATACCTACTTATACATCCATACAACCACTCAGATTCCCACTCTCACACACATACAACCACTGACACAACCACTCACCTACAGACTGTCAGAAATCTACTCACTCACCCATACAGTCAATCATACATGCACTCACACACCCATGCAGCCACTCACACACCCATGCAGCCACTCAGACACATATGCAGTCACACACCCACTCAGATCACACGTTAGAGATAGTATCATTCATTAGCAGTACAACTAGTATACTAATAACTTTTGTAGTTGGCTAATATATATGTATAGCACCCATAAACTCTTAAAACACTTACACATTTACTTGATGTCATCAGTGATGCCATTTGAGATTTCATCAGTGATGTCACTGACCATGTCATGAGCGATGTAATATGTGAGGTCATAAGCAGTGCATTGCAGAGGCGTAAGTTATAGTTAGCTCAGGTAACTATAACTGCTAAATTTAACTGTTTTTTCTACGAGTGAAATCTGAGGCTAACTATAAAGTCCCTGTAACCTTTGGCTTTTTCAGTGACATATATATATATATATATATATATATATATATATATATATATATACACATATACACACACAAAATAGGATGCCTCACAGTGTGCCCACTAGGTGATGCCAGAGGCAGGATCCGTCAGGAACGTTGAGAACAAAAATGATAAAATGGCACTCTACTACAGTACTCACCAAGTTTTATAGTGGTGCTAGAAATTATGCATTTCGGCTACACAGGACTCTTTCAAGTAAAGTGCCCTATTCCCTGTCCAAACAAAGAGTGTTACACACATAAATATAGAAGACAGTCTTTCGTGATGCATAAAACATTTCATTGAAATGTTAACCATTTATGTGCAATTAAAAAGTTCACAATTCCATACATTTTATATGTATGTGAGTCAACTGTGTCATTGGCGAGTACGAGGGACAGACATGATTACTTTTCTATTTGTAGCATTCTCAGGTTGTATGTAAGCCTTTTAGTTAAATAAAAATAAATAATTTACTATCAAATTCCTTAATTATCGATCGAAAAATAATCTGTTCACTGGATGGGAGATTCTATTCAGAGATGTGATTATGAACCGCAGTAATATCCAGAAAAACATTTTGGCCAAGTGACTGATCCATGTAACAGTTATTATGGTGCCTAAGTGAGCAAAGATTGACACGCTGTTTGAGGCTGCCCTTACTGATATGCAAGTGCGGAGAAGGGATGAGTGTATTTTCTCTTTATCAAAAAACGCTCACACCATAGGGGATTGTATATTCAAATGTGCATGAATGCTTCTATTGAGGGTCGATGATAATGCACAAAAGGCCTTTTGACCATACCAAATGATCACTCATGTAACAGTCCCTCTTTTGTAATGCAGACGAGAGCTCATTGACTTTCACAAATATGGCTTTCTTAGAATTGACAGACCACAAGTTCCCACTCTGTTTTCTGCCAAAAATTCAGTAGCACACCACCAATCCACCAGCCAGACAAACACTTTCCTCCAACGAGTGATTACTTGAAAACATGGGCATTTATTTACATTTCTTTAAGGCACCCCCTGTACTCCTGTTACAATACTATTGTAAAGACGCATCAGATTTTCTTACGGAGATACAAGATACCCACTCGGAATTAAACTAGGTCATGATTACAGTTGGCGTTAATTCTCTTTATACGAGCATTAACATGACTAGGGGACAGAGAAATGCACCTACTTCCTTAGTAGCAGATCTATCGAACTGCTTGACCGTACTAACACGTTAAAACACGAGATACTGTCTGGAACAAAACATTGTTGAGTTTGGTAGCCCTTACTACAGCCAAATCTCCGGGACGGGTATGGACCTATTTCACCCTCAGCTTTACAACTCTTTTTATGGGCTGGTGGGAGGGGCAATTGGTCTGCATAGGATGAAGTCCACTCCCATATAGTTTTATAAATCAGATATATATATATGATTTCATGATCATTGAAGCTGAATAGTTCATTAGAAGGTTACAAAACCTCCACACAAAAGATCAGTGGCATGGCAATGGAGTAAATAGATATTTTTCTGGAGCTAAAACAGAATCATGTGACCACGAGATTGCAAAGAAAAAAGACAGCTGGCAACAGTGTCTTACACACTGATAGTTATACTCCTGGCCTAAAATGGAGCGCTTTGATGGGGAATTAAGAGCCAAAAGAAACTGTTCAGACAACACCCTATTCTCAGCAGAAAAACGGAATATATTCACTAGATTTAAACAGGGAGCTTATCCTAGTAAGGTACTGAATGAAACATCCTTGAAAGCAAAACAAAGAGATAGCTAATAATTTATTTAACACTAAAAAAGAAATAAACACCAAAGACAACCAAGTAAGGGTCATCACCCATTTTTGTAAGAAGTCACATACTTCGAGATCTCTTTTGAACAAACACTGGAATATTCTTAAATCTAACACAGCTTTTAGATCAATTATTGGTACACGTGTTTCCACCACCTATAGAAAAGTTAGAGCTCTCCAAGACATGATAGTTCATAGCCACTTTGAAACCCCTGAACAACCTTCATGCTTCGAATCATCCAGAGGTTTTTTTAAATGTGGAAATTGTTTTCCAACAAGTTTGGACCACTTTTCTCCGAGATTCCTGAATATTTTCTACTTCCTTCCGATACCTTATATGTTTTTTTTCTCCTCTCCTTTATCCCTTTCTATATTCCCTTTCTCCCTTTCTATTCTGTCCTCCCCTCTCTTGTTTCTCGTGATGTACATATTGTGTTCTCCTTTATTCTTCTCTCTCTTCTCCTCCTATCTTTTTTCATTTTCCACCCTTCTTGTCCTTTCTTTTTCCCTCTTTTTCTTGCTTTTGTCCTTTTCCTGTGCGGGCAAGGAGTTTACGCTTATTTCGCTTTCCATATCTATATCTATATATATATCGATTTTTCTATTTTTGTCTCTTTAATATCATTCCCTTTCTTTTTTCTATATTCAACCCATTCTACGTATCATATGCTCCATGGATTAATCTTTTTCTACGATTATATATACAAAGAGATTTGTGAACTTATAAATATACCATATAATACACTCTTTTCTTTTATTATACATCTTTCATTTCTTATAGGATCCCCCATGTAATCCCTTTTTCCCTTTGAAACTGTGCATTATTTTTTGCTGATGATAATCTATTGTGAACCCACAATGTTATATATATTCATGCTTTTTCTGTACCTTAAAATTTTTCCAATAAAAAAATTACGAAACAAAAAAAAAAATGTGGAAATTGCAAAGCTTGTAGAAACCGCATTAATCATCTGACATAGTTTCTACCAATAGGCAAAAGCAAAACAATAAAAAAAATTATCACGTGCCTTAGAC
Source organism: Calotriton arnoldi (assembly GCA_963921515.1). Taxonomy (NCBI): domain Eukaryota; kingdom Metazoa; phylum Chordata; class Amphibia; order Caudata; family Salamandridae; genus Calotriton; species Calotriton arnoldi. Next base: position 2,197,132 of record CAWUFW010001072.1, read on the forward strand.
TTTTCACATATATGCAGAGATCTCCACAGCCTTTTGTAATAACTCTCCTTAAGCCACCTTTTTTGACCAGCCAACTATGCAAAATGTGGCAGTATAATGTCCCCAGCAGAAATGTTGGCAGGTACAAGTCCTTTGCTGTGGTAACTACCACAGAAAAGGTCACTGTGCTCAATTTCTGTGCTACTTGAGTTTCTATGGACAACAACTTTGCAAAAGTAGAGTGCATTTCAAAGCATGTGAGTGCCAAAACATAGCAAAACCAGGAATTTTTGATTAGAGCTGGGATGATGAAGATTATCCCGGAGTAGATTTCTCTTCAAGCAGGAAAGTGGTGGTCACAAATTGTCCAGACTGTCTGCAAATCATTTCTGAACCGACTTATGTACAAATTGGACGGCTCACAAAATACCAAATTGCATGGGGTTGTAGAACAACTGGCTTAATGATTATTCATTAGGCAGGCCGCAATTTGTGACCCCCTTCGATTGGCCACAGTCTAGGGATGGTGGCCTGCAAGAAACAGCAGTCTGCCATGTTTGGGTTTAAATATAGAAAACTTTTTTAAATGCAGCCCATTTTCCTTAAAGAAAAGGGGCTGTGTTTAAAAAAACATTTTGTGTTTTAAAAAAGTTTCCCTGACGGTTGCAGTGGTTAATGGGACCACAGGCAACTCTCCTCGAAAATGTTTTGAAGATTCACAAACGGGAGGTATTCAAAGGGGACTCCTTCCCCTATGTAAAGCAAATACTGCCACTTCTGAGGTGTTGGTATATGGCCAATGGCTTGATACCTTCCTCCAACTCATAAATGAAAGGGGGAGCCCCTTTTATACCCCCTCCTATTTGCAATTAGGACAGGGTCGCTAAAGCCCTTTTCTGAGTCAGAAATATTTTTACGACATGTAAAAGTACTTTTGTACGTAAGGAAAATCCTTTTGCGGTTGCAAACCCTGTGATTTTGAAAATCGCAGGGTTTGTGATAGCTTAAGGGCTATGTGCAAGAGGCCCTTCGTTTTGAAGTTTACTGTATTTCATTTTTAATACAGACTTATAGTGCCTTGCAAGAACATCTTTAAATGATCACAAATTAAAAAACACTTGGCCAGTATCATACATCGAGACAAAATTTACTTGACAGGGGTTGGAGAATTCAGGTAAACTGGTTGAAAAACAGGGAGTTCGGTCAGAAAAAGTGGTCTAAAGTAGGCAAGATTTACAACTACACAATTTACCACACCAGGGAAGGGTGCTCCCAGTAAATAATCTAGACCCTGAAAGGCTTAAAAGAACAAGTTACTTACTTTCGGTAATCATGTTTCTGGTTGAAAATTTATCTCACTGCAGATTCCTCACTTTGTGAATAATCCTCAGGCGTCAGACTGGATCCGTGAACTTTCAGAGCAGTTCTGTGCACCACTTGGTGCCACTGTGTGGCTACGCTTCAAGGTGATGGGTCTGTAAACTGCTACAGGCTCAAATGTTCTGAAGGACCGGGTGGGCAAAATGTCCCTCCCAACAGACCTGACTGCCGAGGCAGTAGTGCTTAGTGAAGGGGTGTATCGAAGCCTATGTGGCTGCCTGACAATTGTCCAAGACATGCACACTCCATGCTAACTCAGTGGTAGCAGCGTTGGCCCTGGTAGGATGACCCCATAAGCCTTCAAGGGGCTGTTTTGTCACCAGTGTGCAGAAGATTTTTCCGCAGTGAACAATCTACTGGGAAATGGTCAATTTTTGCACTGCTTTACCCTTCTTTGCTCTAGAAAACCCTACAAAGACCTCAAAGTCCCCTCCCTGTTCTTTGGCACGATTGATATAGAGACTCTTTCTCCTTTGAGGGGTGAGAAGGAGCAATGAATGCCAGGAATGTGATGGCCTGACCAACATGGAAAGGAGTAACCATTTCCGGTAGAAAGGAAGCTCGGGTCCTCAAAACCAACTTATCAGGGAAGAAGGTGGATTTACACAATGAGACTGAAGTTAACTCACATGACTGGCTGAAGTTATGTTGATGAGAAAGACTGCCTTTACTGTCAGAAGTCTCAAAAAACAAGTGTGCCATGGCTCAAATGGAGTGCACATCAAGAATGTGAGAACTAAGTTCAAGTCTCACATTCTTGATGTTTTTTGGAGGATCGGTCCTTTCAAGTTTTCTCTAACACCGCGAAATCTAAGCCCGTCACCTTGACATCTGGAGTACCGCAGGGTTCGATCCGGAGTCCTCTGCTTTTTAACTTTTACGTTCGCCCCTTGGCTAATATTGCTGAAAAATCTGGGTTGACCATCTTTTCATACGCTGATGATACGCAGATTATTTTTTCTTTATAGCCTGCTCAACATCAGGATCCTTCTTCACTTAAACTTGGTCTGCATAACATCTCCTTGTGGAAGTCCAGAAATGCTTTAAGGCTGAATGGTTCTAAAACTGAGGTGCTCATCCTGGGGAACAATACTTAGCTTTGGGGAGCCAGCCACTGGCCTGTCTCTTTGGGACCTTTGCCCACCCCGGTTCCTAAGGTTAAGAACCTGGGATTTTCCATCGATAGCAAGCTCTCTCTCGCTGCTCAGGTCTCGGGAGTCACCTCGGCCTGCTTTGCGGTCCTCAAGTGGTTAAAGAAAATTCTCTGGCTAATTCCACCCGCTGCTCAGAGGACTATCCTGCAGGCTTTGGTGATCTCCAGACTTGATTACGGTAATGTACTGTATTTGGGTGCGGACAAGACCTCTATACGTCGTCTCCAGCTTATTCAGAATGCAGCTGCCCGCCTACTTTTTAGGTTGCCTCGTCACGCCTCTGTCTCCCCTTTGCTCCATCAACTCCACTGGCTCAGGGTTAGTAAGCGTACCGAATTTAGGGCCCTCTGCTACATGTTTAGAGCTCAGCACGGCCTGGCCCCCGCGTACATACTCAATCTTGTCAAGCCTTATCGACCCTCTCGCAATCTAAGATCGACCAACCTTTTCCTCTTCTCAGTCCCCAGAGTACGGCTGACCTGTATGGGTGGCCGCTCGTTTTCCTTCCTAGGACCAAAATTGTGGAACTCTCTTCCGCTAGTACTCAGGAATTGTCAATCCCTCCTTGCCTTCCGAAAAAAGCTAAAGACCTTCCTTTTTAGTTAGGCCTAATGACAACTGAGCTTCAATCCCGCTTGTCCCGTTTTCAGTGCCGGGAAACCCTGTTGGGTAGCTGTGCGCTTTATAAATCCTTTAAATAAAATAAATAAATCTCAGGAGGGCATCACAGACTGTTTTGGTGGAAAAAAATGCTGCAAACCTTTTAAAAATAGGTGTCACAACTGGTGATTTGAATATCGAGTGCTGATGCTGCAACCGCGGAAAGGCTGAAAGAGCAGATAAGTAGCCCTTAACAATGCCCTAGGCAAGTGCTTGCCAGGCTAGGAACAGAGCAAACAATATATAACTTCAGACAACTTATCTTGAAAAAGGGTCAAAGTGGAGGGAGCAGCGCCAATCAGCAAACCGGTCCCAACGGCTGGCTGACTAAATGCTGATTTAGTGGAGGGATGCCTCGTTGCCAAGATGACATCAAGGATTTTGGGATGCTGCTCAAAGGAGGTCAACTGTCGCTGCTCAATCTCCAAGCATGATCGCTACCTCTCCCACATGGCCTCCCCAGCATAGTAGTGATGCATCTGTGACCACCGTCAACTCTGGGTAGGGTAAGGAGAGGGGCCTGCCACTGACCAACGTTCAGGAGCCACCACTGCAGATCTCTGCATTGTCCTACAAAAACTGAATACAATCCGACAGATTTCCCTGATGTAGTGACCACTAGAATTTCAGGTACCACTGCAGAACCCACATGTAACAATAGCAGGAGAGCTACAATCCCAGCAGCCTCAGAGTCACCCACACTGTGAACCAGGACACAGGCTGAAACAAAAGGACTATAGCCCGAATGGCCTAGACTCTCCGTTTTGAGGGAAAGACACGAAACTGTACCGTATCCAGAATGGCTCTGATGAAGCGGAGTGTCTGTGAAGGAGCCAGGGGCGACTTTGGCTCGTTTATAGTGAACGCCAATGATGTTAGGAGATTTGCTGTTCTACTGAGGTGGCAGACGACTGCCTAGGGCGAGCCCACATTAAAAAGCCAGTCATTGAAATAGGGAAAGATGGGTACCCCCGCTCTCCTTAAATGTGCTGTGATCACCGCCCACCCTTTTGTGAACACCCGAGGGGCACTGGTGAGGCCAAAGGGGAGCACTGAGAATTGAAAATGCTCCTGGCCCACTGTGAACTGCAGGTAGTGCCCGAAGGCTTGCAGGACAGGGATGTGAAAATAACAGTCCTGCAGGTCCAACTCCACCATCCAGTCTCTGGGGTCCAGGGCAGACAGGACCTGGGCTAGTACGAGCATCTTGAATTTGTCCCACCGCAGGAAGGCATTGAGAGGACAAAAATCTAAAATGCTATGAAGACATCCGCCTTTCTTTGGTAGCAGGAGTAACACCCAGTTCTTACTTCTGAGGCCAGAACCCTCTCTATGGCCCCTTCGGTCAAAAAGGCCACTACTTCCTGCCACAAGACAAACCAATGGTCCTCAGTCAGCCGCCCTCAAAGCGTTGGAAGGTGCGGTGAGGTATAAGTGAAGGGAACGGCATAGCCCTCACGGACAATTCCCAGGACCCACTTCTCCACCTTAATGGCCTGCTACCGCTGGAGGAAATACAGGAACCTGCCTTTAACAGGGTGGCTGCTTGCCACCAAAGATACACTGGAGCGGTTTTGAGGTTACTGCCGTGGGATGAGTGAGGGACCGACACACACAGTATTGCTGCTGGCTTCATGGTTTCTGGGTACCACGGCCACAAAAGGGCTGGGAAGGCTGGTCTAGTAGAAGAGGGATCTGGCTTTGACAGACAGGGAAACGTCTACCGTAGCCAGAAAGAGGTTAAAATTGTTGGTAGAATTGCCTGTGGGAGTAGACAGGCTCATGGAATGTGTTCCAAGGCTGAGTCTGCTTTATCCCCAGAAAGGAGAGATCCGTCAATTGGCATGTATATTATAAATGCCTGAATGTCCCTGGAGAAACCTGTAAACCTCAAAGGCACGGTGGAGGAGAGCTACACTGGTGCCCATGGCACATCCTAGGCAATCAGTTGTGTCCAGTCCTGAGAGTATCACAAATATTGCCGCATTGCAGCCATCATGAATAGCCTGCATGATAGATGCCCGAAGGTCATTCAGAACATCCGATAAACGTAAAATTTGAGCTACAGTATCCCAAAGGCATGGGAATAATGGCCACGAAACCAGCTGGCATGGACCGAATTTAGAGTCGGGCTCATGGAGGTAAAAATAGTTTAGCCAAATGTCTCTATTCTCATGGTCAGGACGAGTGGTGGGGAAAGCATTCAGATGGACCCTGCTGTGTACGCTTGAACTACCAGACTCTCAGGAGTGGGAGGGCATGTTAGGAAGGCAGAGTCGCTGAGCGCAAGGTGAAATTGACGAGCAGCCTGTCTAATAACAGGCGGCCCTGAAGAGGGTTTAGCCCAGGTGCCGACAATGGTGTCAGTGAGTGCTTTGCTAAATGTAACAGTGGCTCAGTGGGAACCTGGCCAGAAACGCAATGGCGGAGGAGCGTTGCCCCACTAAGAATGAAAAATAAAACAATAATTAAATAATTTTATTATTGTTTTATTTTGCTGCCGAGTTTAGGGCCGGGCCAGGCAATCCTCTCGACACTAGCTAGAGACTAGGAGGAGGACTGGAGGGTACTTGTAAGTGCGCATGTCAGTTTGGCCGGCTATCTTAGGCCGTCCAAACAGACATGCGCACTTAGAATTTCTCCACCCAGCTGTATTGTGCAGCTGAGTGGAGAATTGGCACAGGCTCCCAGTCCCTTCGTGAGCGCCTAACCATGCCGTTCAGACCAATCCATGCGCTGCTCTCACAGCATGAGTGCAGGCTCTGGATTGGGTGGAGAGTATAGGAGCCTGTGCTGGCCAAAGGACTTCCGGAAGAAAGAAGCACAAAGGTGTACGGCAGACAGAGCGGTAGCGGGAGAACCAGGTAAGTGCTTTTTTTGTTTGTTTATTATCTGCCACTGCGCTGCCCCATCATTTTATTTTGGTAGCAGCCGCTGCTGCTGGCAGAGTTATAAAACTTAGATCAATATTTATTTTTTTCATTTCCAGGGATTATAGATCTTATACTTTAGCTAACCTTGACAGCATCATGACAATGAAAAAGACTCTTTCCTCTGTAGCAGGACCTGGAGGAGACATCACGCCTGTATCAGGCCAATTGTCGAACACTGGCATCCTGAAGCTCTTCATTCCAGTTGTTCTCATCATATTGGGAAACATAATCATACTGTCATGATAGTTGTTATTATCAGAATCCGCTCCAAATAAATTATGTAAAGTCTAGACCCTACCATGTGGTAATGGCAAGGTGTCAGAGTCAGTGGGATTGCAAACTGGTTGCGCAGGATGGTGCCAGGCGATACTTCCGTCAAGGTCATGGTGGATTCGCTTAGGAGTCGGATAGCGATCGGGACAGGTGTAGGGAATGGCTCTGGGGCTGAAACTGGCACTGGGGTTGGTGCCTAATCCAATGTGGGGCTAAGGGGCACAGACGGCGCAAAAGACAGACCCGCTGGTGGAAGTCTGACTGGAGGCATTCCGACTGGAGGCCCCTGTCGTTCCTTGGCACCTGAAGGCACACCAGAGGGAGCTGGTAAAGTGCTGAAGAGCTGCAGCAAAGACTTCTTGAAGGCTTCTACTTGCTGCAATGTTGCCGATGGACCTAGAAAGTCTGGATGCATCGTGGCCAGAAACTGAATCATCTCTGATGGAGACTGGAACGAGACCAGGTGGCAGGTTGACCTCCTCACGCCCTCTTTGGAATTCAGGATTGACAGGTAAGGGCCATTTCCTGTTTGGATTTATTATGTTTCTTATTCGACTTACCCAAAATCCTCGACCGAGATGAGGACCAGTTGCGGAAATGACTTTGGGAGTGGGAACGAGACCTTCCTTTTGACACTGAACAGTCACAGTCCGAAGTCTTCTTATGCTTGGCAACATATAGTTTGACTCGTCCTTCCCGTAGAGCTTTGGGGTACATCTGGGCGCAGTTGCCACAGGCTATGGAGTTGTGGTCTGACCCCAGGCACCACAAATAGACTTCATGCGGGTCAGTCACAGGCATTTGCTTGCAAAAGTCCCTGTACGACTTGAACCCTTGGCTTGCACACTGGATACATTTTGACAAAGTCTGGTCAAAGACCAGGGAAAAGCTCAATATCCACATCTGGAGGAGCAGAAAAAAATAACTGATATCAGCTCAAAGGGGTAGCCCTTATATGCGGCTCTGCTGGAGTCGAACGGTGTAGGCACAGAGCCGCACAATGCCACCAAGCAGTGCGCAGGAGACATTCTGAAAGTTTCTGGATCCAGTCTGGCCATGAGGATAATTTACAAGGTGAGGAATCTGCGGTCAGAATTATTCATCAGAAATGGTTCTTCGGCGTAGGAATAAAATCTTAGGCATTTTGTATTTGGTGGTCCATGAGCAGCCTTAAGTAAATGAGTGAGAGCTTTGAGGGACTCATGTGACTCCTCTGGGGTTGGAGGTACCATTAAGCATTCTTACCTTCTATGCTCATACGAATACCTTATAGGCACAAACATTGATGACGATACCGCACTGGATCTTGTTATGAAGTTGAACGAAGAGCAATTAAACACAACCAGTCTTTCCAACTGGGGGGCACTGAGTAGACAAATATATATTTCACAGAAATCCACAATACAGTCACCTGAGTGCATTTATCTTTTCTTTTATTGCAACCAATCAGCTGCAGTAATCCAGATATGTATACATATTTCAGAATAGCTTTGGACCAAAATACAATAAAAAGTTTTACATCATTATATCCAAAGAGATAAATTAATACAATGTTGTGTTGCATTCTGTGTTGGTGTCACTTTTGCAGACTGGGAAAGGAATTTGCAGTTACATACACAATTGAGGGAAGAATAAGAGCACTAGCCACTTAAAATACAAAGCACGTCACTTACATCAAAGAAAAAACCTTTCAAAATGGTACAAAGGAGGCTGAAACCACAGTTGTGACACATCAGCTCAACAAGCGTGGCAAAAATAGAAGCAGGTTTTGGGCTGACAGGAGGGGTGGGACTCGCCAATGGGGCTCCCATCTGCTAGTGGCTCCGAGTTCGTGGAGATGGCTTTAGCTCCCCTCGGGCAAGAGGTGATCAGGAGGCTTGGAAAGTGGAGGCATACATGAGGACTATTGCAGCAAAGCAAGTGAGCTGGGTTAGCAGGGGAGTAACATTCACACTTGGTTACTAGCAGCCAGGAACGCATTCCCTTCATCTGGGAATTCTGCCCCAAATAATTTGAAAAAGCGTGTGCACATATGCGGGATATGTGGATCAGTTGAGCAGAACCAACATTGGATTTAGTAGCCATGCTCTTCTAAATGAAAGCCAAGCCATCTGCGATTGTCTTTACTGAGCATGTGGGGTACATCTTCAGAAAGAGAACACTGAAGCAAAAGCAGAGCAGAGCACTGGAGTTTAGCTGTTGTGCAGTTCTCCAGCTCTCATTAGTCGAAAGCTGTAATTATAATTGTCAGCAGATCACAAGTGACTTGAGTGTGGGCCAGGCTACACCTGTAACCTCTATCTACATAGAGACGTAGCACCCGATAATGTAAAAAGTACAGTCTATGCTAAATCCATGCGTGTTTACAATGGGTCTACCTCCGAATCTATGTTGCATTTAGTGATCAAGGAGTTTATGTAGAGGATTTCCTATATGTGATCTTTTCTTCATAAAACGCTTTCCACAGTCTTTGTAATAATATTCGCAGGTGTGATAGATTCTTCTTATCTGTATCAAAACACACTTGCATCGTTTAAATAATAACAGAAACCCTGAATGTCTCCTGCCCAGTTTTCCAATACCCTTTTATAGACAGCTGATGTGACTTGTTCAATGCTAAATGTCAAAAAAGAAAGGGAGTTACCCTAATTTTACAAAAAGGGACGGGGTAGCAGAATAGGAAAACGAAAGAAGTCCCTGTTGTCTGAATCCTAGTTTCAGACAAGAGTACTACGTGACCAAAAAAGTGTCACTGTATGGATCATGTGCTGTTACCACCCACAAGAAAGCATAAATAAACAGACAATATTCTCAGGTTGATTACACACAATGTAAATTAAATTAAGTGCCACACTGTTGGGGAGTTATTTACATAGGCGGGTTCACATAGGGCGCTAAGCAGGCAGATCGCATCCTGTGGAACACACCAGGTATTTAAGAACAGAGGGGAAAGACCCCTGCCTTTGGATGGCAGGGGAGGGTGAAGGATGTCCTAAACAATATGCCCGCACCAACCATGAAATGCTGCTCTAAAGCTCTCCTAAGGAATGCCCGCTTCCTCCGCGGATCTGGTGCTTTGTAATCTTCATCAGAGGTTGTTTTGGGCCGGGACGTCACTGCAGCTGGTCTGCCTTTTCTTGGACATGCAATAATACATCAACGACCGGGATAATACCATGGGGTCCTCTCGCACCACACAAACACCACACACTGTGGAACATTAGAGCCAACACTTTAACACCACTTTGTCTCGACTGTAGCCGCAGATCATGTGAGTACCCACAGGACCCATCAAATGAAGCACTGCCCAAGCACCCAAGCCTGGAGAGAAGAAATGAACACACAATATAACCTTTATTTTACTTTATAAAATCTGGCAAAGGACACGACTAGTGTAAACTTCATTGGCATGGACATTTTTCATAGACATAAAAAGAACCAGCTAAGCCACGATTAAAAGGAGTTGACACCAACACTCTGCTCTTCTGCACGATTTGTATTTCGAATACCAGGTCCTGGATAGAAACTGCCCCCTGCTCATATGCGAAGCAAATATACACGAACTTAAGTCCCAGGGAAAGGGAGGTGTAGAGCAGCATTTGTCAGAGACCTTCCCCGGGATAGTGAGTGGAGGATGGGAATGTATACTAGCTGCATGGGTTCTGCCACCACCACGCTTTGAGGCAGACTGCCATCTGAGATTGCCCATGACACTGCATGCGAATGCCAATCTACCCGAGTGGAGGCAAAGCATGGCACGTTTCCTCCCAGCCGAGTGGAGGTGTGAAGATGTCTCTGCTGCAAGAGAAAGGGGCACTGGTGGTTTAGGAGAAGCCTTCAAGTGAGGTATGGTACCCCCCCAAACTTGCTTCAAGTCGTCGACAGGATGAAGGGGTTCCGTCATCCTCTACCAAACTGTAACCAAGTGAGAATGTCCATTGTGTGCCAAACAAGCAAAAGATTTAACAGCAGAACATCTGCCAGACAACACCAGAATATTACAGACATGAGTAAACGAGGGGCTGGGCTATTGCACTAAACATGCACAAGTCCGAGTGCTTGTTAACGGTAGATGAGAGTTTCACTTTGTACTCTGAGGGGCGCCCACAGGCAAAGATCCTCCCACGTTCTGCGCCTCAGTCACCACCTCCTTCTGCCACTGGGGGCCTCCCAACTATGGCAGCAATGGCTTTACCCTCAATCATAGCCACGGCGACTCCTGACAAGATAAAAAAAAAAAGGAAGAGGGGTTAAGGCTGGCAAGCTCTCTTTATGCTTCAAGTAATGGGATGGGCCCAACAGAAGTAAAGGATAGTACAATACAACCAAATATGACGCCAAATAAAATGGTACGTGCATCAGGATGTGTGCTAAGCTGTGCCACATTGAGGCTTTGGGTCTAAAGCTTACACATTAAGGTCTTGCACTTCTAAAAACGTTTAGAAAATAATCTCAAATGAATTTTGCATACAGATGTTTTGAGAATTCAAGGGACATAACACATTACTCTTTACATAAAGAACAACTTAATTACCTTCTGTAACGCTGTTTCTGGTAGAGACTCTTATCTAGCCGCAGAGTCCTCATCTTCTGAATATTCTTCAGGTGTCAGACTGAATCCGGAAACTTTTCAGCAGTACCTCTCTGCGCCACAAGGTGGCTCCGCACTGGCGCCGCTCTGGAAATGGCGTGTGGGGCCTGTATGGGTGCCACTCCTGTATGTGGATGTCAGTTGCTTTCAAGCCTGTCCGCGCCCCCAGACATAGACCCTGGTGTGACTAGTGTGCAGATTCCTAAACTTGGGACATTATAATGGACAGAATCCACTCATAGAACAGGGAGGATCAATTAGGAATCTGCGGCTAGACATAGTCTCTACCAGAAAGAGCGTTACCGAAGGTAAGTAACTTGTTCTTTTGATAGAGACTTCTAGCCGTAGATTTCACACCTTTTGAATAGCTACCGTTCCAGAACCTATTTGGAGGTGGCTCTGTGAATGGACTCAAAGTAGAAAGTCCTGCAGGACCAAGCAGGCAAAATGCCCTTTTCGGTGAACCTGACCATCCAGACAATAGTGCTTTGTGAGCATATGTAGGGACACTGACGTAGCCGCCTAACAGATGTCTAGCACAGGGACTCCATGTGCTAGCACAGAGGTAGGGGCTTTGGCCCTGGTAGAATGAGCACGCGCTCCTTCCAGAGTCTGCTTTTGAGCCAATGCGTAGCAGAAGTTAATGCAGAGCATGATCCATTGGGAGATGGTTCTCTTCTGCACAGCCTTGCCTTTTGTTGCTCAAACAAACCCCACAAAGAGCTGATTGTCTGTCCGGTGATCCTTGGTATGATCTATATAGAAGCTCAGTGCTATCTTGGGGTCCAAAATATGGAGTCTATCCTACTCCTTAGAGGGGTGAGGCAGATTGTAGAAAGCCAGCAAGGTGTTGTATTGATCGACGTGGAACGGTGTCACAACCTTAGGCAAGAAAGATGCCAGTGTCCGCAAAACTAGGTAGTCTGGGAAGAAAGTGGGATATGGCAGGTTAACACGGAGAGCTTATAGCTCACTCACAAGCCGCACCGATGTTATGGCAACAAGGAACACTGTCTTGAGGGTGAGGAGCCGCAATGAACAGCTGTGAAGCGACTCAAATGGAATTCACATCAGGAAAGTGAGGACCAAGCTAAAGTCTCTGTAGGAAGGTAGGATCCTTCTGCATGGTTACCCCCACTTTTTGCCTGGTGATTTGCTGGTTTTTGACTAGTCTGAATGGGATCCTGCTAATCAGGACCCCAGTCTATCTGCTTTCTCCCTAACTTGTTGTGTTCAGTACTTAGGTACAACCCAGATTGGATAATGGGTACCCTGTTCAGTCCCTAGTATATGGTACTAAGGTACCCAGGCCATAGTATACCGCAGAGGTCTCCCATGGGCTGAAGCATGCATTATGCCACCCATGAGAGACCATGCAAAAGGGAACTACAGGCCTGCCATTGCAGCCTGTGTAAGTTGGTGCTTGCACCACTTACTTAAGATATAGGTTTCCTATATCTAAGGGTCCCTGCACTTAAAACCTATAAGTCACCTCTATAGCAGGCCTTTGCAATACTGGCAGGGTGCTTGGTTCTAAGTGAGAGGGTGCCCCTGCATGAGCAGGACACCCCTGCAGCCTATGGAGTCCATTCTCCCAGGTTGTCAGTGAAGCAGCAATATACTATATAGATGGGCACCGTGTAATTATGCGATAACCATCTCGAAATCGGCTGCAAGGAATCCTATCATGTTTGGTGCCAAACATGTTGGAATCATACCCCCCACACCGTAAACGGTGTGGGGGGTATGATTCCAAGCACTGGAAGAGTCCTCCGTTAGGCTCTTAGTGTTCCCGGTGCCAACCTTCTAGACCAGACAGCACAAAATGGTTGCTGCCGACCAGAGACACATTTCTGCCCTCCTGCTGCTGAGCCAAGCTCGAGCAGAGGAAGGTGGAACAATAGGCATCCTGTCACAGGGAGGTGTGACCATCTCCCAGAGAGGATTTAGTGTATTGGGACCGGGTGGGTGAAAGCGGCAGAAAGTATGCATGAGGGGCACACTTGGTGGCCCCGTGCATAGTCCAGTTCAAACCAGTTCTGGGAGCCGTTGGCTCCCGCTCTAGCGCGAAACTGGACAAAGGGCATGGGAGTAACCTCCCCCCTGTCCAGACCCTCCCCTGGGAGGGTCCCCTGTATCTTCCCAACCCTTTCCCTAGGGTACTTAAGGGCTTACCTGGGTGTAGGTTCCTAGATTCGTCGTGGGATAGGATTCAAATCAGACACCACTTCTACCCTCTGGGCACTCTGGACTTCGTTTGGGCCTAACTTCGTCTCCCTTCCAGTCTGCTGCATCGTCTCTGTGCATCATACAGGAACCTTCCAAGGCCTGTGAAGCATCAAAGACACTTGAAGGAATCTCCCTTGGAGTGAAGGAGTCACTCCCCTGCATTCGCAGGCACAGCAACTAAGTCGACCGGTTTGCTGATCCTGAGCTCCTCCGGACTCTGTAAGGTTCTGCAACACAGGTGGTGGTTTTCCACAGCTCCGGAGGCCTGCCCTGCCCTCTCACCAAGTTTGAGGCCAGTATCCCTCGTGGGGGTTGCAATAACCGGACCCCTGTGCACCGCGTCCAATTTGCAGTTGCAAAGCCTTGTTGGCTTCCTTCCAAAAAGATCTTCGTGCTCCAAGTAGCCCCAACCTCGAGCATCTCCGGTGACCAGAATCTTCAGCCACACTGCATCATGTGCATCGTGGCCTGCATCTTTTGGTGAACTGCTTGAGGTCCTCTCGCGATTCCAGTGCCTCCGGCCTGTGGATTCATTTGAGGGTCACACTTGTTTCTTTGGGGCTTCCCTGATTGCTCAGGCCTGCCCTGACTCTCCTGCTTTTGGTGAGTCCCCTGGACCTTGCTGGTCCCTATGTTGCTCCTTCTTTGATTCCTGAATTGGTTGCATTTGCCAGGGCTTGTTGGTGCTCCCGCCGGACACCGACCCCTTAGCACTCGACAGCCTTCGTGGGACAGCTCGTGCACGGCTCCTGGTCCTCCTCAGCGTCGCCGGGTCCTCACAGCTGCAGAGTCAAGGTCCTCGTCATCCATCCTGCAATACCCGACATCGGAGGGCATTCGTCTTCCAAGTCTCCTGGTCACCCCTGAGTGACAGACTCTGTCCCCTCTGCTTGCAGGTACCTCTCATCAAGAATCCATCCTTGGATTCCATCCGACACTTCTTCCTTCCTCCACAGCGGCAATTTCCTGAAGTCCACCATTGGGCTCGATGGCGGTTTCCGACACCACTTCACACGTATGCACCCGGCTTCCCTGGTGTAGGTAACGTGGGTACTAGGGTATCCACGGGTGGGGTGGCTCTCCAACCTTCTGTCTTCCAAAGGGTTTCTTCAGGGTAGACTGGGAAGGGTCCTTAATCTTTAAAAATCCAAACGGGACTTGCACATAGACTTGTACGGAGCACGCGGTCGTGTTCACACACTGCACATGCTCTCCGTGGGGTCCCTATCTACTTACCTTGGGTGGTTTTGTGGGTCCCTAGCAATTCTGCGTCCCCTTGACATCGTCCTGACTCGAGTTGTGGTTCATATACCACTTTCTTAATATATGGTTTGGTCCCCCTCTGGAGCCTTGTGTATATCGTGCTATTTACTGTATTTCTTGCTAAAGTATTGCGTGCATTGTGTTTAGCTCCGTGTTGGAGATACTTAAACGTATTAGAGAGTATTATATAATAAATACCTATTTTTATAAATACTTGGTGTGGTTCTTTTCACTTAATCTATACTATAAAATTGCATTCTGGTAAAACAAGCTACTTTACACTCCTTCTGGACTAAGCCTGAAGGCTGCTCTCCACAGCTACCAGTTAGAGAGCTTTCTAAGATTGTCTAAGACCTTTTAAATCACCATAATCAATCAATCAATCACAGAATTTGTAGAGCGCACTACTTACCCGCGAGGGTCTCAAGGCGCTGGGGAGAAAAAAAGGGGGGGGGTGCTGCTACTGGTCGAACAACCAGGTCTTGAGTAGCCTCCTGAAGGTCAGCAGGTCTTGGGTCTGTCGTAGGCTTAGTGGAAGGGTGTTCCAGGTCTTGGCGGCGAGGTGGGAGAAGGCTCTGCCGCCGGTGGTAGTTCTTCGAATGCGAGGGACGGTGGCGAGGGAGAGGTCGGCGGAGCGGAGCTGGCGGTTGGGGACGTAGAAGAGGAGTCGTCTGTTGAGGTAGGCTGGGCCAGTCTTGTGGAGTGCCTTGTGTGCGTGGATGAGGAGTTTGAAGGAGATTCTCCTGTCGACGGGGAGCCAGTGCAGGTTCCTCAGGTGGGGGGTGATGTGGCTGTGGCGTGGTACATCGAGGATCAGGCGTGCGGAGGCGTTTTGTATGCGTTGCAGTCGCTTGATGAGCTTGGCCGGGGCTCCCGCGTAGAGGGCGTTCCCATAGTCAAGTCTGCTACTGACGAGGGCCTGGGTGACTGTTCTTCTTGTATCTGTCGGGATCCACCTGTAGATCTTGCGAAGCATGCGGAGGGTGTTGAAGCAGGAGGAGGAGACTTCGTTGACTTGCTTGGCCATGGAGAGCGTTGAGTCGAGGATGACTCCCAGGTTGCGTGCGTGGTCGGTGGGTGTCGGGGCTGCTCCTAGTGTCGTTGGCCACCAGGAGTCGTCCCAGGCGGAGGGGTTGGAGCCCAGGATGAGGACCTCTGTCTTGTCCGTGTTCAGTTTTAGTCGGCTGATCTTCATCCACTCGGCGACGGCCTTCATTCCTTCATGGAGGTTGGATTTGGCGGCGAGGGGGTCCTTGGTGAGGGATAGGATCAGTTGAGTGTCGTCGGCGTAGGAGATTATGTGGAGGTCGTGCTGTCTGGCGATGCGTGCGAGCGGGGCCATGTAGATGTTGAACAGTGTTGGGCTGAGGGATGATCCCTGGGGTACGCTGCAGATGATCTCGGAGGCTTCGGATCGGAATGGTGGGAGGCGGACTCTCTGGGTTCTGCCGGCGAGGAAGGAGGTGGCCCATTCCAGGGCCTTGTCTCGGATCCCTGCGTCGTGGAGGCATGCGCGTAGAGTGCGGTGGCAGACCGTGTCGAAGGCGGCGGAGAGGTCCAGCAGGATGAGGGCTGCGGTCTCACCATTGTCCAGCAGGATCCTGATGTCGTCGGTGGCGGCGATGAGGGCAGTCTCAGTGCTGTGGTTGCTGCGGAACCCCGATTGGGATGGGTCCAGGATGCTGTTTTCTTTGAGGTATCAGGTTAGCTGTTTGTTGACGATCTTCCCGATGACCTTGGCTGGGAACGGAAGCAGGGAGATGGGCCGGAAGTTCTTGAGGTCTCTCGGTCCGCCTTGGGTTTTTTGAGTAGGGCGTTGATCTCTGCGTGTTTCCAGCTCTCTGGGAAGGTCGCGGTCTCGAAGGAGAGATTGATGACGTTGCACAGGTGGGGTGCGATGGAGCTGCTGGCTTTGTTGAAGATGTGGTGCGGGAAAGGGTCTGACAGGGAGCCGGAATGTATTGTGCTCTTGGTCTTGATGGTGTCATCGATGTTCACGCTGGCCCAGGCTGGCAGGGGGTCGTGGTCGATGGTGTGCGGCGGGTCTGGTGCATCGATCTTAGTTGGGGCTGTCTGGGTGTTGAAGCTGTCGTGGATGTCGGCGATCTTGCGGTGGAAGAAGGTGGCGAGGGAATCGCACAGGGCTTGCGACGGCGGGATGTCGTTGGTGTTGGAGCTGGGGTTGGAGAGTTCCTTCACGACGTTGAAGAGCTCCTTGCTGTTGTGTGCGTTGTTGTCCAGGCGGTCTTTGAAGGAGATTCTCTTGGCGGACTTGATGAGGTGGTGGTGGTTACGGATGGCGTCTTTGTGGGCTGCGTGGCTGTCCGGTGTCTTATCACTGTGCCATTTCTTCTCTAGTTTCCGGCAGGTACGTTTGGAAGCTAGGAGTTCCGAGGTGAACCAGCTGGCTCTTTTGGTGGTGTCACTGTAGGTGAGTTTTTTCAGCGGGCGAGGGTGTTGGCACAGTCGTCCATCCATCGTCTGAGGTTGCATAAGGGTTGTCTGGACTGGTGCAGGGTGCCCACTTACATAAGTGGACATCATATACCAGGCCAGCTTCTCACAGTCTCACTGTGGCATGACAAAGGGAGAGGGAGGAAACAAATGATGCAGCCATTTCAAAAATTGCATAACAACTGGAGACTTAAATAAAGAGGGCTGATCGGGCTACTGCAAAAAGACAAAAAAAAGCAGAAAGGTACCCTTTAACTGTGCCCAGAGCAGGGCTTTTCCAGGATAGCAATTAAACAAACAAAACATCCGATAACTTGGCCTGGAGGAGGGGGGAGGTTTCTGGCATGTGACGCATCAAACCACAAAATTTGTCCCAATGAGAGGCATATACAGTTTGTGTCAAGGGACTCCTGGCTGTCAAGATGACATCAGGCATCTCTGGAGGAAGATTGAAGGGGTTTGGTTGTCCCCGCTCAAACTCCAAGCATGACGGTGGAGATTGGGAAGGCCCAGATACAAATCCCTGCCCTGCTGCTGTGACAGCATATCCTCCAGGAGAGGCAGCCTGATGAGAGGACAGATGTTCAAGCCCGGGAGTTTTGAATATCATACTCTCCATGCCTAATCTAGAGCCACTAAGATAACTTGGTTTTGGTCAGTCCTGATCTTCTTGAGAACTTGGGGCAGGAGTGGCATGACCGGAAAGGCATACAGGAGTCCTGAGTTCAACTTGTGGTGGAACTCCTATTCGAGTGAGAGACTCTTTGGAAACTCCAACGCGCAGAATTGCTGACATACAGCATTCGCCGAGGGGGCAAACAGATCGAGCCAAGGTTCTCCTCATTCGCGGAATAAGAGACTTGTGCCAACTCCGTGTGCAACTGCAACTCATGATCAGCTAGGCGCCAACTGCTGAGCTCGCCTGCCCTGGCATTCAATGATCTTGCCAGGTGGTTTACCACCAGGAAAATTGCTTGGTGGTCCAGCTACTTTCAGACGTGCAAGTCCTCCTGGCACAGGGTTTGTGACCCCGCCCTGTTTGTTGCAATACCACATGGTGGTGGTCCGTGAGCACCTGTACCAGCCTCCTTTTAAGTGACGGAAGGAAGGCTTTCAGCATCAAGTGCATGGCCCTCAATTCCAAAAGTTGATATGGAGTTGGGGCTCTGCCAGACACGAGAGGGCTCTGATCTCCACCTCTCCCAGATGGTTGCCAGCGGTGATGCATCAGTCACAACTGGCAGCTTTGGGTGGAGGAAGGAGAGCGGTCTGACACTGAACCAACCATGATCCAGTAACCGCTAATGTAGGTCTTTTGCAGTCTCCTACAAAATATGGTTGTGGTTGGAGAGGTCCCCTTGATGTTGGGCCCACAGACTTCCTGGCATGCTTGACCAGCAGGATTCAGGAGGTCATCAGTCCCAGCAGCCTAAGAATCGATATCACTGAAATCCAGGACTGAGGCTGATAGTTCGGGATCATAGTCTAAATGTTCTGCACTCTTTTCCGGGGGAAAGGCATGAAAACAAACCATGTCCAGAATGGCTTAGATGAAGATGTACGCCTGAGAAGCAGTGAGGTGTGACTTCGTAGATAGTGAATGCCAAAGATGACAGGAGGCTTGCCATACTCTGGAGGTGGCTGACGACTGCCTTCAGCGAGCCCGCCTACAACAGCCAGTAGTCAAGGTAGGGGAAGACTGGCACCCCTGCAGGCAAATGCAGTGGTCGGCACCTTAGCTCTGGCGGAATGAGCATGCAAACCCTCAGGGGGTTGCTTCTTGGCCAGTCCGCAGCACATCTTGATGCAGAGCACTATCCATCTTAAGATGGTCCATTTCTGCACAGCCTTCCCTTTCTTAGCTCCTACGCACCCCAATAACGGCTGATCATCCACCCAGAACTCTTTTGTGCGATCAAGGCAGAATGACAACGCTCTTTATGGGTCCAGACAGTGGAGTCTCTCCTCCTCTTTAGAGGAGTGAGGTAGAGCAAAAGAAGGTAGGCAGGGTGATGTTCTGGCCTACATGGAAGGGAGTTTCAACCTTCGGAAGGAAGGAGCTTGTCCAGGTAGAAGGTGGTTTAGGGAGGGTGTGCTGAGCGTGCCTGCAATTCACTAACCCTCCTGGCCGATGTTATGGCCACTAGAAAGGGAATTTTGATGGCCAATAGACTAAGAGGGCCTAAGAGGGCAATTGTGCAGAGGCTCAAAGGGTGCATACATCAAGAAGCTTAAGACAAGATTTAGATCCCACTGGGGCATGATGAATGGAGTAGGGGAAACTTGTCCTGCAAGCCTTTAAGAAACCTAGGGCCAGATGTACGACCATTTGCTTTTGTGACTCGCAAATTGCGACTCGCAATTTGCGAGTCACAAAAGCAAATGTACAGCAGTGTCAGAGACACTGTTAGCGATTCTCCATGGGGTAGCAAAAAGCGAGGCTCATGAATATTAATGAGCCACTCACAATTTACGACCCCATTGAGAATGGCTGGCCCTCCCAGGGATGGTGGCCTGCTCAGCAGACCACCATGTCTGGGACTGCTTTTCAATAAAGCAGATTTTTTTTTTATGCAGCCCGTTTTCCTTAAAGGAAAACGGGATGCATTTAAATAAAAAAAATTAAACGTTTTCGTTTCATTTTTTAAGGGCAGGCAGTGGTCCCTGTGACGACTGCCTGCCCCTAAAAAATATTTTCCCCTGCATTTGCAATGGGGAAGGCGCCCCTTGGGGACCCCTTACCTTTTGCGAGTGCATTACCACCCTCTTAAAGAGGGTGGTAATTTGCGAGTGTTTTGCGATCGCAATTGTGGTCGCAAAACATTCATACATGGCTTTGGGGTCGCTATTAGGAAGGGAACGCCCCTTCCTAAAAGCAATTCGCAATTCCTAAATAGCGACTCGCAAATAAATTGCGACTCGCCATTTAGGAATTGTACATGGCCCTGTGACATTTTGCATGCGCAAACAGGTCGCAAACCCGTGTCCGCATGCAAAATAGGGTCGTACATCACCACGGGTGACTTGAATAAAGAAGGGTGGTCCGGAAACTGCAAAAATGCTGAAATGGCTGATAGATAACCTTTAACTGTGCCCAGAGTCGAGACCTGCTGGCCCAACAATAGAGCAAACAGAAAAACCTTAGATAAAGGTGCAGAAAGAGGGTAGATATTTTTAGAATTACACCAGGTCACAAGCTTATCCCAATGGCAGTCATATATGAACTTGGTGGAGGGAAGCCTGGCTGCCAGAATAACATCATGGACTTCGGAAGGAAGTACAAAAGCAGTCAACTGACGCCGCTCAATCTCCACGCATGAAGATGAAGGGTGCGCAGGTTTGGGTGCAAAACCCTCCCCTGTTCTGGATCTTCTTGAGAACTCTGGGCAGGAGTGGTATAGGCGAAAAAGCATACAGGAGGCCGGAGCTCCACGAGACGAAAAGTGCCTCCGAGAGAAAGTCGCCTTGGAAACTCCAGTGCGCAAAACTGCGGACATTTCACATTCTCTGTGGTGGGGAACAGATCTAACCAAGGCTCTCCCCTCTGCTAAAAGAGCTCTTGCGCCACCTATGGGTGAAGACACTATTTGTGATCCACTCGACTGGGTTCGTATGCCATGGCATTCAGACAGCCCGCCAGGTGTTGAACAACCAGGGAAATGCTCTGGGGATCCAGCCATGCCCAGAGACACAGAGCATCTTGACACAGGGTCCATGATCTCACCACGTCCTGTTTGTTGCAGTACTACATGGTGATGGTGTGGTCCGTGAACACCCGCACCAGACTTCCCTTGATCGAAGTAAGAAAGGCTTTCAATGTCGAATGAATTTGCCGAAGCTCAAGCAGGTTAATGTAGAGCGCGGACTCCGCTGGAGACCAGAGTCCTCTGATCTCCACCTCTCCCCGATGGCCCCCCCCAAATCCCAGAAGTGACACATCTGTCACCACCGTCAGCTCTGGTTGGGGAAGGGAGAGTAGTCTGCCACTGACCCAATCCCGGTTCATCAGCCATCAGTGCAGTTCCCTCCAAGATCTGGACCATGTCGGAGAGATTCCCCTGATGCTGCGTCCACTGGACCTTCAGGTCCCACTGCAGAGCCCGCATATGCCAACAGACAGGAGTTACAAGCAGGATGTAGGATGCAATGAGGTCAAACAACCTCAGGGTCATTCTAACAGAAAATCCGTGTAGATAGAGGCTGAAAAATCGGTACCCTAGTCTGAATATCCTGGGCTTGCTGATCAGGAGGATAGGCTCGAAACTGCACCGTGTCCAGAAAAGCTCTGTTGAAAAGGAATGTCTGAGAGAGTCACGTGTTACTTTGTCAAACTGATAGTGAACCACAGCGAGTGCATGAGGTTCGCCGTAGTCTGGAGGTGGGAAACAACTGCCTGGGGCGAGCCCACCTTCAACAGCCAGTCGTCCAGGTAGGGAAAGACCAGAACCCCTGACCTCTGCAGATGAGCTGCAACCACCACCATCACTTTCGCAAACACCCGAGGGGCGCTGGTAAGGCCGAAGAGAAGCATGGCAAACTGAAAGTGCTCTTGGCCCACCGTGGGCTGCAGGTAACATCTGTGTGCAGGCAGGACGGGGATGTGGAAATATGCATCCTGCAAGTCCAACGCTACAATCCAGTCTCCCAAGTCCAGGGCAGACAGAACTTGCGCAAGCATTTTGAATTTCTCCTTTTTCAGAAAGAGATTGAGAAGGCACAGGTATAGGATAAGTCAATGGCCTCCGCCCTTCTTGAACACCAGAAAGTAGTGGGAATAGCAACCCTGGCCTACTTCTGATGCCGGCACCCTCTCTTTGGCTCCCTATGCCAAGAGAGCTAGCACTTCCTGACAGAGCAAGGAGAGGTAGTCCTCCGTCAGCTGGTCATAAGTGGGTAGCATGGGTGGAGGGGTGTTCACAGAGGGGAGGGAGTAGCCCCTTTGGACTATCTGCAAAACCCAAAGGTCCAATGTTACTGATCACGAGTGGTAAAGGTGATGGTGTATTCTGCCTCCCACTGGATGCCCATGATGTTCAGAGGGGAAACTAAAGGCATTTGGAGGCTGCGGCTGTGTGGGGGAGAGGGCGCCGGTGTGGACTGGTTCTCAGCCGGGTATGGCACCGCAAGGCCACCGACAATGAAATCGCTCTACCAAGCGAGTAGGTCATATTAAGTCCACATTGTATGGTGACTTTTGATGCATCTCTCCCATCAGCAATAGCTTGGGAGAGCATGGTTCGGGCCTCCTCCAAGACTACAGGCAGTACTTGCGCAACTGAATCCCAGATCACTTGGGAATATCATCCCAGAAGGCTGGCGGAAGAGAACATTCTCTTGCCAAAGGTTCCAGACTCTTGAATTCCCTATCCAGTGCAGTGGTAAGGAATGCACCGCAGCTGACCCTAGTGGTGGAAGGCTGGACAACCAAGCTCTCAGGGGTGGGGTGCTGGGTAAGAAAAATGGGGTCACCAGGAGTGGTGTGATGTGGGAGCCTCTGTGCAGGGCTTGGACCAGGCCCAAAGTAGGACGTCAGCATGGGCTTCATTAAAGGGGAGTAAAGGATCGGATGGGGTGACTCCCAGTTAAAGAACCTCTGTCAAGATGTTAGTCTTGAATGCCACTGAGGGTAGCTGAAGGTCCAAGACCTCATGTGCCCTATGCACCACTATACCGAAAGAGGCTCCCTCCTCTGCAGCCATGGTAGGAGTAGAGACCAAGCCAGTGTCAGGTGAGGAGTAAAACCCACTGGCCTCTGCCAGTTCCGCATACCAGTTGTCCTCATTCTCTTTTAGGGAATGTTGATATTCATAAGTGTCCTCTGACCCCTTCCATTAGTCTCCCTCTCCAGGCCTGCCAAATGCAAAAGACACTGGCTCCGATCCAGAGAGCTCAGTCCCGGTTGGCGACGGAACAGGTGTTGGGTGACGCCCATCCAGCTCCGTGTCGGAGTCGGGAATAGCGGCATCGGCACTGAAGCGGGCGCCGAGGAACGTCTCAGTCTCACCGGCAGCTCTGCTCTGGATCCAACATGGGATCCATGGGGCCCGACTGGCGCTAAGGGCAAACTCGCTGGCGAGGATCGAATGGGGGGCCCACCAAAGCCCGTGGGGCCCAAAGGCGCTCCAGACTGGCCGAGCCCCACTAATATGAGGTGCATGGCCTCATAAAATTCCTTAAGCTTGGCGGGGGGTCGCTCCGGCCCCGAGAAAGTCAGGTAAGCGTGGAGTGAACCCTGATGAGGCTCCACTGAAGCATGAGGCCTGGAGTGCCAATGCTCCTGCACCTCATCAGAAGACTTCAATGGGCGCGATGAAGTCAAAGACAGCTTAGACTTCTTGTGTTTGTAGGACTTCCCCGACAACTTTGAGTGGGACGACGAATGCCGGGTGCGGCTCCGTGAATGGTCCCAAGACCTTCTACGTGACTGAGATCTTGAGCGTCACTGAGTCGTCCAATGTCGGGTGGTGAAGAGCTTGAGGGATCGCGTCCTCAGTGCCTTTGGGTGCATTGTGCGGCAGTCCTCGCAGGTCTTGGAGTCGTGGTCCCTCTCCGAGCACCATAAACACACCAAGTGTGGGTCTGTGACAGATATTTGACTGTGACAGGCACCACATGGTTTGAAACCAGTCGGCTTCTCAGGGGGACAACCTGTCACACCGGGAGAGATAATCTCTCAAAACAAGTGTCGACAAAAGTCAAGAAAAAGCCAGTCAAAAAAGGACTGAGGGTAGCTCTAACTGGATCAGCGCTGTCTGGCACGGAAAGAACTGACATCAGTGCGCCAGGGTGGGTGCTATATAGGCACCGCGCACATCATTTCTGGCGTGGATGACGCAGAGCCGAACAATGCTACCTACCAGTGCGCAGGGATACTGCCAAAAAACTTCGGGATCCAGTCTGATGCCTGGGGGATATTCTAAGGTAAGGAATCTGTGGCTAGAAGTCTATCAGATGTCCGTCATTTTTGGGGGTGATATTCCCTTGCACACTGTGTAATTTTTGACAAAATATCTGATTTAAATGTCTGAGAAAGCTCCAGATCTGAATCTGGTGACGCAGTAATAAAGGAACTGACATCTGCTCGCAGAAGTGGCGCCTACATAGACACCGCACATCAGTGAGGTGCTGCACGACACCACCTACTA
Organism: Calotriton arnoldi; assembly: GCA_963921515.1. Classification (NCBI taxonomy): domain Eukaryota; kingdom Metazoa; phylum Chordata; class Amphibia; order Caudata; family Salamandridae; genus Calotriton; species Calotriton arnoldi. Next base: position 2,221,193 of record CAWUFW010001072.1, read on the forward strand.
GCACGCAGAGGTACTGCTGAAAAGCTTCTGTATCTAGTCTGACAACTAAAGAATATTCAAAAGGTGAGGAATCTGTGGCTAGAATTCTCAATCAGAAACATCTGTACTTTGAGACAGCAAGGTTATAATTTATGGGTGATGGTTGCTTTCTCAACAGGATTCTACTTTATAGGAGACAGCAGTAAAAGTATAGTCTAGGATATCTTAGACTACTTAATCATCTGAGTCTGGCCAAAGAGTCCCAACCAATCCAATCATTCAACACTCTCAAATTACAGTGCAAAAGGCAAATAAGATTCATTTTACTGTGCAAATCAATCATAAGTGAAGTAAAGGAAAGTATCTGCATACAATATAATTGGTTAACAGTCATCATATGATCAGCAGCTGAACAGCTCATGGGGGTTAGCATTGTAATCACTGCTTGTGATAATTTTACTGTTTTTAATTGCAGTCATGCACAAGCTCCTTACGCATTCCAATCTTTCACAAATTGATTTTCTATCCAAAACTGGAGAAAAGCAGACGGGGGACTCTCAAGCAGGTAATGTGTGGGCCATTGAGATCACTTTCTGGGTGTTACGAGAGAGGAATTAGTCTAAACAATGAATTGTCAGGGCTTGAACAAATGAGTGGCATCTCTGGGATTCCATGAAGGAGATGGGAGTGAGGTCCACATCTTAACACATTACCTTGTGCCACAAAAGACATTAAAAAATCACATTCCCTGTGATATTCTAAGTACATCTGGCACCAGGGTTTTGCTGCTGGGAGAATCAAAATCCAGTATGGAGGTTGAGCTGCTTTTAGTTCTAGGATGCTTTAAGTCTAGTAGTTTCTTTTAAATCCACTTATCATCTAACAGGATGGTTAGTATACCTCGAACTAAAGGCTACTCAACCCCCACATTGTATTTTCACAGTCAACAGAAGACCCATTATGCTCAACGGCTGCAGTTGATTTCAGATTTGGGATATCACAAGGAACGTACGTGCTAGTTGAAATAATAAACTACAATTTATATGGCTTGAAAAAGACCAGAGGACAAACAGGTTAGCTAGCAAGTACATTTATGATGATTTCAGACTGGAAATTAAAGCAAAAGAACTATATGAAAAAAAGAAGCATTTTATTTTGATTTTCCTGTACACAATTTTATTTTGAGGACCGAAAACCTTTAAGTATTTTTGAAATGTAATTGTGTAACTAACAACCGTGGACAAAGGCTATGTGATGTCACTTCTTGTGGTGTCATCGAGGTGAACTGCAGATGACATTTGGCTAACGCTGGAAACCAATGATTGGGACCTTGTATTTCTCACCGAAACTTGGTTGCGAAATAGTTCCAACCCTGATATTATGTTGGCTATTCCTGCTGGCTACAAAATTAGCATGGTTAATAGAGCTGGCAATAGACTGGGGGGTGGACTGGCAGTGATTACAAGAGATAACTGGGAGATTTCATACAAAAAAATTGATTTAACAGGTCTCTTAGAAGCTATGTCATTCAGTATTAAAATCTCCCCTACCTGCTCCACTGCAGGAGTACTAGTATATCGCCCCCCCGACTCCAAACCTGCTGAACTTTTGAAGCTATGTGATGTTATCGCAGATCTCTCACTGAAATATGTGAACTTTATAGTCCTCGGTGACTTTAATGTACATATGGACAATGAGCATTGCCCCATGGCCTCTCAGCTTACAGATACTCTAAAAGGGCATAATCTCATTCAAAAGGTCTCCTTGCCTACACATGTAGCTGGCCACATGTTGGATCTTATCTTCACCAACATCCCGACTTTAACAACCGGAGACCCTCTTCCCCTTGCCTGGTCAGACCATAGTCTTGTACCATTCAAACTGTCTATGACCAAGTATACTAGTCGTACGAAAACGGTCTATGAGGACAGGAGGAATTGGAGGCAAATTACATCTGAAGCTATAAAACCTGTAATATTAAACACCCCAATACCACTGTCCGGTGATCCGAACAGTGATGCTACTATCGTCAACCATTGGGTCACATCATCCCTTGACTCTATAGCTCCCATAAAAACTAGGAAACTGACTAGAAATAAGCCCACGGCCCCTTGGTTTACACCTGAACTCTGTCTAGTGAAAGGTTTCTGCAAGAAACTTGAGCGGATCTGGCGGAAAACCTACAATTTAGAGACAAAAAAATCCTACAGAACAGCATTAAAAAAATTTCATAGACAAAAGCGTAAAGCTATAAGGGACTACACCGCCAAACAAATTAAATCTTCAAAACACTCTGCCAAAGCAATCTTTAAGATTGTTAAAGATTTTACTAAACCAGATTCGATGCAAAGTAACATTGTACCCTCCGTTACATTATGTGAAGACCTTTCAGCGTTTTTTCATGAGAAAATTCAAACCATCTATTCATCATTTTCCCCAGGGAACTATCTATTGTACCTCTGTCCCGTGCTTGCCCTCCTAATACCTGGTCAAATTTTAGACCCTTAAGTCCCGAAGTCTCTTTGACTTTGCTGGAAAACACAAAATCAGGATCTCCACTAGACCCTTGTCCAGCAAGGTATTTTAAACTCTTGGCCCCACTACTTAACCCCAATCTAAATCGGATTTGGAATTCTTCCCTGGAAACAGGCATTTACCCTTCTGCCTGGAAAACTGCACTCATTCAACCCATTCTTAAAAAAGAGGATGCAGATCCGGCGGATCTGAAAAACTTTAGGCCCATCTCCCTCCTGCCGGCACCTGCAAAAATCTTGGAGAAGGTAGTGCAGATACAGCTTTCTGAATTCCTGGAATCCAACAAACTTCTCCACGATTCACAATCGGGATTCAGGTCAGGATATAGCACCGAGACAGCACTGCTAGAAGTAGCTGAAACTGTCCGGGAGACCTTGGACATTGGGCACTGTGCAATGCTTGTGCTGTTAGATTTGTCTGCAGCATTTGACACTGTGTCACACAAGATCCTTCTAGATAGACTAAGACAACTGGGAGTTTCAGGGACCACTCTGTCTTGGTTTAGTTCCTTTTTAAAAGATCGATCCCAGAAACTTTTGCTGCACCCTTATATCTCGTCTCCACGTCCTATAGTCTGTAGAGTTCCCCAGGGCTCGGCCTTGAGCCCGGCCCTATTTAACATTTATCTCGCCCCTCTAGCCTCACTGATTGAACAGCATGGTGTAAGTGTCATCTCATACGCTGATGACACTCAGCTGATGTTCTCCTTCAGGGAACACTCCGAGGCAGCTTTCACTAATTTTAAACAATGCTTGATTAACATCTCAGCCTGGATGACTGACAACTGTCTAAGGCTTAACACGGATAAAACCGAGGTTCTATTTTTTAACCAGCCATCCCCACCACCATCGGATCTATGGTGGCCATCTGAGCTCAACCCTCCCCCTCAGCCGGTGTCCTCTGCTAGAAATTTGGGTTTTAAGTTTGACTCTGCCCTTTCATGCAAGACTCCGGTAAACCAGGTCTCGTCCTAATGCTTTTGGAAAATGAAGTCCATACGAAGATTTCTCCACCTGTTGCCCATGGAATGTAGAAAAACAGTGGTCCATGCACTCATTACCTCACAGCTAGACTACGCAAATAGTTTGTACTCGGGTCAGCCAGACTACCTGATCAGGAAGTTGCAGACTATACAAAATGCAGCCGCTAGGCACATTAGAAATATCCCGATACGACACCATATTTCCCCCCATCTGAGGAGCCTACACTGGCTACCAGTAAAGAGGAGGATAGAATTCAAGGCTTTGACCCTAGCATACAGAGCAACCAGAGAAACGGGCCCACAATACCTCAGGAAAAGACTCCGCAAATATCTCCAGACAAGAAGCTTGAGATCCAATCATCAAGGCCTCCTAGTAATTCCCCGCTTTGCAAAAGCGAGGTTCGGTGGCCGTTCGTTCACAGTCGGAACCACTCGGCTGTGGAATTCTTACCGAACATCTTAGGAAGGCTAATTCTGAATCTGTTTTTCGTAAACTTCTAAAAACCTGGCTTTTTGGCCTTCCCTAAGCTTCTGTAGCCTGTGGCAACTTGCTTCTATTTCCTGTATCCGTTAGCGCCGGGACACCTCCGTTGGAGGTAGCTGTGCGCTGTACAAGCTCCAAATTAAATTAAATTAAATTAAATTTTCCTTGTTGCTACTCGAAGTCTAACAGCATGGGAGACCACTTCAATTACAGGTATAACTTTGGTGAAATAATCCCAGTGAAAGCAAGTGCAAAAGGGTACAAAGGGGAAAGAGTGCCCAGCGTCCTCACAACACACTTGCTGTTATATTATGAGTATTTGTATGGCACACATCCTTGAAATCCTGGCACCAAAAGAAGGAGGGTGCCGCTCTGACAGGAGGCTATTGGAAAATCCAGGTTAGCTACCCTCTTTGGTGTATCACACAGGATACAAGAAGTCATTCTGGAGGCACCAAACACATTTAAGTAATAGTACATGAGTCCACTTAATTAATTTAAGTATGTATGTTTAATACTTTGTACAAAATACATGTCATGTAGTACAAAAGGATGGACTGTTTTTTTTATACACGATAAATTATACATAACGAAATGAATTAAATGTCTGATATAATCTATGGACTAACGTAATATTATTTATATATGGTTTGGTGCCTCCATAAAGACATTTTGTAGAAGCACAAGAGGGCGGCCAGTCACTGCAGCCTGCGTTGATGCAGTGAAAAAGTAAACTTGTAGCGGCTGCTGTCGGGAGGAGTGGTTTACATGGTGATCCGAGGGTTTTCTGTGTATTGTAGATGGTTCTGAGCTTTAAAATATTTTAAACACACTTTGCAAACTATCCTATCATCCAAGATATTTTGAAATAAGAAATAGGTATGCAGTTAAAAGGAGAGCACAACGGGTTGTTCATCTACTCTCGTAGAGAACAAAGAAGAGATACCATTTAGACATCGCACGCTAGGCTGCTGCAACTTCTATAATATGACAACAGAACACAATATATCCAAATCACAGGTAAAGGTCTAAAAAACACATATGCCATTCCATCACCGAGGCTCACTTTTACTTGGGCATCATAATTCTCCTCTTTTCTTTTTGCTCTTTGGAGTTTGACACACAACAAGTTGTTCACCTATGGTTCACACACTAGTATATTAAAAAATAAAGAAAAGAATATTGCTACTTACGCTCCCTCTTCTTTCAGCAGTGCCAGGAACTTGCTCACACGATACTCAGGATCCATCTAAAGACAAGAGTGAATGTTAGTATCTCTGCTGCAAACACAGCATTTAATCTGGACAACAAGTATTAAACAGCAGAACGTGTTTCACCAGGCTAATGGGCTTTCCTGAGCTAGAGTGGTGGGAGGAGTTGTCACCGACACCTGAGGAGGGCTGTGCCTGTCCTCACACAATGATGTCTCTGCACCCCGTAGTGTGTCTGGAGCCAAGTCAGGGCAAGGCGGGATCTTGTGGACAACAAAGACTTTCCTTTGAAGTATGCCTATTTCAAAGGCCAAAAGGGGAATAAGCACTGGACCTGTAACCCAACATTTTTAGAACACTTATGGACTAAGGACCCTGCAAAGAAGAAGAGCTGAAGAGCTGTGTTGCTTTGCTGGATTGGCCTGCAGTCGCTGCTTTTGTCTGTGGTCAGTGAAAGAACTGGAATTTGCTTTCTGGAATCCTGCTTTCCAAAGTTCTCCAAGGGCTCGTATGTGCTTGCCTCCTGTTGGAAGTCTCAGGGCCATCAAAGATTTCATCTGCAACTCCCCTGGGATCCTCTGGTGGGAGTTCTGACCTGCCAAGTGGTGCCAATTTCAGTTCTGGGTCCTTGGAGGTGGTTTGGCTGCTTCTGGGACTGAAAACCCATGCATCGCCCTTCTACGTTGTTTTTTCCACCACAAGCTTGCCGTGCGGTTGAAAAAACAATGTATCACCGCGTCCGAAAAATCGACGCAGCATCTGTTTGAGGCTGGAAGAACCACAGCAGCCAGAATCCAGAGCACGGTGTCTCCGACATCAGAGACCCTCATTCAGATCTCGACGCAGGCCCTGCTGTGTGGCTGATGGAATCGATGCATTCCCTGCCCGCGGCTGTGGAAATTGACACAGCGCCTGTTTTGCCGCCGCATCGACCCAACGAGCCTGGATTTTTTCACGCATCGCACATGTGCGCCACATTTTCCTTGATGGAGCCCCGCAGTAAGGCACCAGGGCTGCGTGTCCAAAATTTGACGCATCACTTCCCCTCACAGTAACGATTCAATGCAACACTTCTCCTGTGAGCAGGAAGATCTGATGCCTACACTCTACTGGGAAGACGGAATTGATGCTTCGCTTGTGTTTGACGCTTCCTTCCTCTGCAGCTGTTTTTCATTCCAGATTTTGACGCATCAAAGGTACTTTGTGTTAATATCAACGCATCCATAGAGTTCTATGGACAAACCTGCTTTAACCTTTAAAAAGTGATATTTTTGCTTATGTATGCTGGTTTGTGGTCTTGTTTGATTTAGATAAAGATTGGTTATTTTTCTAAACTGCTGTTGTGTCCATTTGTAGTGTTTTCACTGTGTTACTGTGTGTTTTAGGTACACATGCTTTACAATTGCCTCTGAGATAGGCCCGATTGCTCGTGCCAAGCTACCAAGGGGGTAAGCAGGGGTTATCTTGTGTGTGTAACTCCCTTACCCTGACTAGAAGGAAGGGTCCCTACTTGGACAGGGTGCAAGCCACTGCCAACTAGAGACCCCCATTTCTAACACTGCCTCACAGTGGTAGCAGCTTTGGCCCTGGTGGAATGGGTGGGCAGTCCTTCTGGAGACTGCTTTTTGGCCAATTCATAGCAGATCCTAATACAGAACAGGATCCAGCATGAGATGGTACGCTTCAACACAGCCTTACATTTTGTCGGCCAGGCAAACGCCACAAAGAGCTCATCGTCCACTTGGTGGTCTTTAGTACGATAGGTGTAGAAGCTGATAGCTCTCTTGGGGTCCAAACCATTTAGTCTCTCCTTCTTTGATGGGTGAGGTAGGACTAAGAACACTGGTAGGGTGATGATCTGACCGACGTAGAACGGCGACACAACTTTTGGTAGAAAGGATCAGGAGTGGGCGGAATGTTTCATTCCGCCTTTGGAATTGGAGGAATTTGGTGATTCCGCGTTACCCCAACGATGTAAGGAGTGCTGCCAATGCCTAGAGGTGGTCCACAACTGACTGTGGTGAGCCCCCCTTCAGCAGCCCATCACTGATGTTCCAGAATGAATATCCGACCACATAAGGTGGGCAGCAACCTCTGCCACCACTTTCGTGAACACCCCAGAGGCCCAGGTGAGACTGAAGGGAGCTAGTCAAAATTAAAAAGCTACCGGCTCACCTTTAACCGCAGGTAACACCTATGGGACTGCAGGACGGTTATATGAAAATACATGCTCTATGAGTCTAGGGACATCATCCAGTCTCTTGGGTCGAGGGCAGAAAGGATCTGAGCCAATGTGTGCAATTTTAATCTTTCCTTCTGCAGGGAGGCATCTGGGCTCGGAAGTCAAAGGAGGCCTGAGGCACCACCCCTTTTTCAGGTTAAGGAAATTGCAAGAATAACAACCAGCACCTTTTTCAGTGCGGTACCCAGCAACAGGCAGGCCTCGAAAAATCATAAAAATGTTACTAGACCTGCAGGTCTAGTGACATAAATAATCTACTCGACCTATTTGTAATGCTCTTGACCCATAAACTGGTTTCAAATGATGTGATCCTGGGCAAATAATTTAATTCATTGAGCCACCATTTTCTTCATTATTACATATGAGAGCACCTTCAAATGTGCGAGTTCAGCATGTCTGCTATACAAAAACTCTTTTGTTTGATTTAATAGACTAAACACTTTTTCCACATATAATACAAATCTAGCCACATATAGGATACACATGACCCCTGACTTGCCTCTTAGTTCATTAACAGCATTTTCATAAGGGCGGGGGCAGGAATGTTTCTCAAATCATGTTTAGAAACTATCACTTTTAATAAATACATAACTAAAGCATGAGTGGTAGCACACTGTAATTTTGTAATTAGCAGATTTTATATTGAAATGGCCACAAACTTTACCACTGACATGCAGGTTTACTGATAAATTATTTAGTGTACAATGTTTGGAAATAGAGTTTCTGCAAATATGTCATTTGCACATCACCAAATAAAGTGTTCTGGTTTGTTTTGCTCCTATTTAACTCTTTGTTTGCATCACACTTCTTAATTAGAAAGAAATGTGCTTTTGTAATTACTGATATATTTTGGAATATTTGGAATATTAATTTACAGGCTATTTTTTTTAAATGTTATGTGTTAGAGAAAAATAACTGACATCTTCAAACAGCTCACTTGAGAAAAACCTCTAACTCTAATGAGAAAGAGAAAAGTAAACCTCATTTTCCAAGCAGCAATTAGTTAAAAGACAAACTGACATTTCACCTCTTTCCTTGAACAGACAGCAAATGTGTCATGATAAAAACAAGATTTAATGGCATCTTTATTGCTCATTCACTTTCTGAATGAACAGAGCACCTGTTCTGTTCCAGTCTAAGTTTACTTGCCAGATGGGACTAGTAGATGCTAAAAATAGCTCGACCTGAATTTTTTTTACTGCCAATTGCGAGAGGGTGAGTAGATTTTTTGAGTCCTGACAGGTATACCACCTGAAGCAGAATGGACAGAAGCTCTTCTGAAAGTCAATCAGGTGTGGCTGGGCTATTGAGTAGGAAGGAGATAAAAGGTACAATTTGCAAGACCCATCTGTCTGGCATGATGGATTGCCATCTGGGATGAAATGCTGGATCATAACCCCTTAGCCCACTGATTGAGCATGTGCCACTGAAAGCAAACTAAAGTAGTTTGTTGGCCTTTGTTGCAGGAGAAAAGGAGTTGGCGAGCAGGTGCCCCTGCTGGCCTATGCACAGACTGCTGATTCCACATCCAAGGCCCCAAAAATAATTGTGATGTCTGCTGCATCACTGAATGGGAAGGCTGTCTCTGCAGTATGCCAGCCCCCTTGAATAACACCTTAACTTTCAGAACTGGTGCAGAAATTGGTTTGCAGGGGTCAACAGTCCCAAGGCACACGCTGTAGTTCAGCTATCTTTAGTAAATTTAAAGTGGAGTCCATCTTCTCTCCATCAAAGGGCATATCCATTATGGATGCCTGGTCAATGCTGGAAAATCTGGTTGATCTCATACAGGCATGTCTGCAAAGAATGATGCAGTCCGTGGTATCCAAGCCTGCGCACGTGACATACCTGGCTGTGCCTTGCCAATCATGGATCGTGTGAGCCAAAGAGGACCTAAGATACTCTGGGACTGCCGGCAAGATCTCACTGCTATGTCTCAAAAGGAATGTGTATAGCAGCTCAATAGACAGACTGCTTTTAAGGACTTCAGTGCCAGGCTGGCAGCAAGAAAACAGCCATTTTTCTTCAACTCTCAATCTCCATACATGAAGGTGGACATTGTGCAGGTTTGGGGCAGTATCCATCCTGTTGCTGTAACAGGAGATCCTCCCGAAGGTGCAGCCTGATAGGAGTACCAATACTCATGCTCAGGAGTTCTGGATACAAGAGTCTCCTTGCCCAATCCAGAGCCACCAGGATGACTTGGGCCCTGCCGGTGCTGATCTTCTGGAGAACTCGGGGAAGGAGTGGCATTGGTGAAAAGGTGTACAGGAGTACTTGATTCCACTCAAGGAGGAATGAGTCTCCGAGCGAGAGCCACTTTGGAAACTCCAACATGCAGAAATGATGACATTGTGCATTCTCAGCGGTGCTGAACAGATTGAGCCAGGGTGCTCTCCATTCTTGGAAGAGACCCTGTGCCACTTCTGCATGGACTCGCCATCCATAACCTGCAAGGCATCGACGGCTGTGTTTGTCCGCCTTGATATTCAATGAGCCTGCCGGGTGCTGCACAACCAGATAGCCGCACCTTAAGCCCAGAAGTGATGCATCTGTTACCAATGTCAGTTCTGGGTGGGGAAGAGAGAGGGGTCTAACTAGGACCGAATCGTGGTCCGTCAGCCATCACTCAAGATCTTTTGCAGTCTCCTTCGAAATCTGGATCAGGTTGGAGACACTCCCTTTGTGCTGTGCCCAGTGGGAAATCCAGGATTGAGGCTTAAACATCAAGATAATAACCCGAATATCCTCGACATTCCTCTCCGGAAGCTAGGCGCGGTACTGCACTGTATCCAGAATGGCTCAGATAAAGGGGAGCGTCTGAGAAGGAGTCAGGTGTGACTTCGGCAGGTTGATAGTGAACCCCAGCGAGTACAAAAGGTTCGCCATAGTCTGGAGGTGGGTGACAACTGCATGGGGTGAGCCTGCTTTCAACAGCCAGTCGTCGAGATAAGGGCAGTCTGGAATCCATGACCTCTGAAGATGAGATGCAACCATTGCCCGCACTTTCGTGAACACCCGAGGGACATTGGTGGGTCACAGCAAACAAAATGCTCATGGCTCACCGTAACTCGCAGTTAACTCCTGTGGGCTTACAGGATGAAGATGTGAAAATAAGTGTCCTGCAAGTCAAATGCAACCATTCTGTCTTTAAGGACCATGGCAGATAAGACCTGAGATTATGTGAGCATCTTAAATTTCTCTTTCCATAGAATGCCGTTGAGAGGGCACAGACCTAGAATAGGACAAAGTTCTCTGTCATTTTCCTGCACCAGAAAGTAGCTGGAACAGTAAGTAGGTCCCACTTCTGACACAGGCACCCTCTTGATGACTCCTTTGGCCAGAAGAACAAGGAGAGATAGTCCTCTGTCAGCTGTTCTTGGGATGATGGCAAAGGCGGAGGAGTTTTCCCAAATGGAAGGGCGTATCCCTGCCACACATTTTGAAGCACCCATGGGTCAGTGGAATCTATCCCACACCGGATGGCAAACTGCGCTCCACAAACGCCCACTTGAGTATGTCTCGGCCCTCCTCGGGAGGCATGGGAAGCAGCTGCGTATCCAAATCCCATAACACGTGGGAATATTGGCCAAAGAGGCATGCAGTGTTCACCAACCGCAAGGCTAGGCTGGTGGAAGGGAAAATATGCTTCCCAAAGGTGTCCAGCCTCTTGGATCCCCTGTCCGGTAGTGTGGAAGGAAATGCTTTTGGGTTGATCTTGGCTGTGGAGGCCTGCACAACCAGGCTCTCAGGTGAGGGTTGCTGGAAGAGGAAGGCTAGGTCTCCTGGGACAGGGTGGTGGCAATGGACTTTCATGCGATGCACAGGAACCCCTATGCAAGGTTTGGCCCAGGCCACCAGGAGAACGTAGGTGAGAGATTTGCTGAAGAGGACAGGTCTGCACTGGAGTAGGTACGGCCATAGCAATTGGTCACAAGGAAACAGACTGCACTGGGAAGAACCCGTCGGCTGTTAACCCGACTGGAGGCCCCTGTGGTTTTGTGGGACTTAAAGGCGCGCCACAGAGAGCCAGAAGTGCACTGAAGATTTGTAACATGGACTCTTTTAAGGCATTGATCTGCTGCAGTGTTGACAACGGCTTGGGACACTCTGGGCATGTCAGGACCAACTGAGGACTCAATTTCATGGACGGTGACCTTGAGGGAGTGTGACTTAAATCTTGATGCCCTGGTGTCTTCTCTTTGGAGTCAAAGTGGTTGAATGGGTTCTGGGCCAGTTTCATTTTTTTTCATGCTTGCTCTTGCACTCAAAGTTCTCCAAGGATATTCAGCAGGAAATAGGGCAGTCAAGGAAAATGCCCTGTGACTTGGAGGGAGACCTGCGCGAAGACCACAACTACTTCTTGTGTTTGGCATTATACAACTTCGTCTCTGGTCTCAAATCACCTTTAGTTGCAATGGGGACATTTATCACACGACTCAAAGTTGTGTCTGGAGCACAGGTACCAAAGGCGAATCTCGTGGGGATCCGTAACCGACATCTGCTTCCTGCAGTAGCGGCGCAGCTTGGAACCTGTTGTTTTCGATGGGACACTGTTCCTCAGCACAATGTTCAAAAGTCGTGTTTAGGAGATGTTGGAAGACCGACAAGGTGGGAGTGGAGCTATGGATTCACGTCGGAAGGCAAGTAAAGAAAGGAACTGAAGTAGGTGTGGCACTTACATGTTGCTTCGCTCTGTCACTTCTTGGGCAGCATCGAGTCAGTGCGGAGCTGCACAAAGCCACCTGTCGGCGCGTGGGAGCATGCTACAAAATGCTCCAAATCCAGTCTGGTGCTTGAGGGATTCTTAGGTGAGGAATCAGACATTACAAAGATCCATCCGATCTGTGTATCCCCTTCTCCCTAAGAGCAGCTGCTAAATATTCGGAGTGCAGGATTTAACCCATAATAGAGTACCTTGTTAATGAACTATCCAGGCATAAACCTCGTGAATTTGTGATCAAGAATAAGACCCGGCTGCAGAGGGGGATAAGACTCTGCATCAACATAAATAAATTGATGGTCTAATTGGGCAAACATTGAGTACATGGAGACTCTGAATTGCCTAGAGTCATGTACTCCTCCTGGCCACTCAGGAGGATATGGATGGGATAGAACTCAATTATTTGCTTCCTCCAATGTTTGTCAGGGTCTGAGAAATTATGCTAGAGGTACAGATGGGCTGAGGGAGAATAAGAAAGTACACTCAGCAGCAACGTACAAGATGAGTGTGTGGCAGCTATAAAGCACACACAGGGAGTGGTCCAATGTGGACAAAAGAGGCCAGCATACAAATCAATAAAGGAAAACCTGGCAGCTACGAAGGAGATACAAAGGGGGGGGGGGGAGGAGGGGATCTCCGTCCACTCATTGAGGAAGAGGAAGGTCATATTAAAGGGAAAATATATATTAAATACTAGTCTTCATTAAAATAAATAAACCATATTTGGAAAAACAATTATAACCACTCTAGACGAGTTTGTGATTTTTTTAAGCAACCTTTTCACACGCAATTTTGCACATGGTACCCCCTTCCCCATTTGATCATGCGTGCCTTTTCCCACCTCTGTCCCCTTTACCACTCACTGTTCAATTTATCTCAGTATGCGCGGCCCACTGTCCTTCTTAGCCCCCTGTTCACGTTTATTTTTGCATATCATCCGTGCCCTCTTCCCTCTCTATTCCCTTGCTACCTCCTTCTTCCTTCACCCCGGCTTTCCGCTTTCTTTTCCACTCTGCTGCTTCTCCTATCCCACCGTCGCCCTCCAGCCTCTTCCTCTGCTTCAGCACGTTTTCGGTTAATGCAGAAAGATGACTGCAAGCTTCACTCTAACGTTCTTCCCTCTGGCCTTTTAATCTCAAACCAACTCATCAGCATAACAAACGCTGACAGAATCACATCTAAAAACATCAAAGAGACACTCACACTGTAAAAAACACCATGACCGGAACACCACAAGGCAAATCAAATCCTCACCTCAACCACGAACACATACCACACACCATCACAACACATTGCACTAAGATTACCAGGCACGGAGGACACACATACAGAAGAAACAATCTAGACAGCACAGATCATTTAAAACCAGCACCTGCAGCATGAAGCCAACACGTACAGACATGACATATTCACCTGTCTTGCATCACAAACAACTAACTAAAATACACAATCATAACAGAAACCAGCTTCAGAGTATCACAAAAATGTTTTGATATAAAACAAACAATAGCATAGCATGCACACGTGTAAATAACAGAATTGCTGAGCTTCCACTAAGGCATACAAGCAAGAAACTGGAAACGAACACACGCAGAAACACAAAAATATAAATCCTTCAAAACAATCGCACAGACACAAACACACGCATGCATTTAACAACAGAACTCAAAGCCATCACTCATAAAACATACATCAATGATCCCTCAGAACCACAACCCCAAACTGACAAATATCTACGAAGACCGAGGAGCCTCTTCCTTTTTACCCTGTCGGGTAGGTTGTTGCCTATTAGTTTGGTCAAAACTATTGATTTGCACAAATGTGGCATTCTATAAAATTACAGATTGGCTACCAAACAATGGAAAATACAGTTTAAGGAATTCCCAGTGCTCTGGAAACATTTGCTGATGATTTTCATCACAGTCTTCTCCATCTGTAGACTACCTTCCTTGTACTTGGTACCAACCTAAACTGAATGGTCTCTGGACCCTTCTAGGCTGTGGAAACAGTCATAGAAAAAATGGATACAACCATGAAGCAGCTTTGAGCAGACAGCAGACAAATGTTTATATGTATGTATGAACCAAGTCGAAAGGCAGCAAAACACTGAACAGGGTAAAAGTCATGCATAAAGTCAACTAGTGAACAAGTGATAAGAGAGTTAGATGGGTTGTAGATGGTTAATGCACTGTAATGTAGTGTTTTAAAGAGGTGAGTCTTCAGCTCTTTCCTAAACTGGAGCAGCACTGTGGCAGTCCTGATGGTTAAGGAGACAATGTTCCAGATCCTGGGTGCATAGACAGTAAAGGCCTGCGTCCTTGTTTTTTATTCTGCTTAGACTGCAGTCTGATGTGGCCATGCGTGTGGGTGTGCTGAGAACCACCTCAAATGGTGAGCTTGTCTGCAAGATAAGCCGGGGTAGCTGGTCGTGATGGCTTTGTAAGTGATACAGCTGGTTTTGAAGATGGAGCGGGCCGGCAAGTGGAGACAATCAAGTTGCTTCAGGATTGGGGAGATGGGATCACATTGCTTAAGGCCCTGGATGAGACGTGCTGCAGTATGTAGAATGCCCTTAAGGGGGGCCAGTGCGGGCTTTAGTAGGCCATGGAGCAGGCCATTACCACCATCTTCATGCAAGAGTATGAGTGCCTGTGCCTGAACAGCAGTTCTGAAGGCACTTTCTGCAAGAAATGGTTTCTCTGTCTTAAGAGAGAGAGAGCTAGTACAAATCTTTGTTTTTTTTGGACAATGTGTTCCTCGAGGGTGAAAATGGTGGCCAGGGTTAATCCAAGTGACTTGGCATTCGGTGAAACAAAATACAATGATAGGATACGATAGATCCAAAAATATAAGGGTCTGAAAACACCCTGCATACAGCACATAACGTGCATGCTTGCATACAAAACTCCACACACCTTCAGAAACAACAGTGTCAAACAAAACAAAGACACAACAGTACTCCTTCCTGATATCAACCTCAGTGGTGTGAGGAGGGCGCCGGGGTTACAAAAGGAAAGGGGTTGACGGGAGAAGGCAACACTTCAGAACTTCCCCTATTTTGGAACAGTTCTTTGACCTGCAATGAAGGCGGAGGGAAGAAAGGACGAGAGCTGTGAACGGATATCGTCACCGGAAGCGGACAAAGCCCAGCACTTCTGAGAAGAGAGTGTACAAACATATCCGGGGTCATGACACAAGACATTGAATACAAGGAACTGGCTCCAGCTCCCGGAACGTAGTCCCTGCAGGTCTGTGCCCATCAGAGAACTGTAATGCGCGAGCAAAGCTTTCCTGGCTTGCCTGTAGCTATGGAATTAAAAGCCGAGAGACAGAGAGGAAAAAATAATGCAAAAAATAAATGCCTTTGTTCCCCGAGGGGACATCCAGTCGGAGCAGATCCTGCATGCCGTGCAAGTTTTAACAGAGCGGTGCAGAGCGGAGGGAGGTGCCCGCCTGTGCTCCTCCGAACTCTCTCTTGGACCTGCGGTGTGAGCTGGTTTACCTAGAGCCCCTGGACAGGGCGCATTCAAATGTGAAGAGGTAGTGTGGCCGGCCAGCTATGAAAAGGCAGCATACATTTCAAGACAAGAACTGAATAGATTCTCCCCAAAAAAGCGTTAGGGCCCATAATCTATTGCTGCTAGGGCCACCCACTACCACCGTGGGTGCTGGAAACCACCTGCAGTGCTAGTAGCAAGAAGTGACTGCTAGTGACGTTTTTAAGGGGTTGAGAGTAAATAACAGCCACGAACAGAATAGGGCGAACTTGATTTTTTTTTTTTTAAGAGTTCATAGGGGGCCCTCTTCTCACACATGCCCCTACCCCACCCACAATTACATTTGGAAGAAAAACACACAATAAGTTGAGGTTTGCAGCGCATTGTTTAAAGAAACGTGCTAAAAATCCAGAGCTTCTGAAGGAAAACGAATTCAATATTCCAATGATTTTGAGGTGTGTTATAGGGGCTCACCATCCACATGAAAAATGATGACAAAACAGCAGACTTTTCAACACTATTTTCTTAACGTGCTATATGCATTATAGTCAGTTAAAAGGAATATTTTTATGTAATCTGCTTGGAAGCGGCAGCATAGAAAAATTACTAAGACAGAGCAGCATTGGGCAAATCCTACATGCTCATACAGCAGTGCTGCTGCTCAGTTTGAATTATACAGAGCTTCCATGATCAGAGAGCAGATGGATTACACTAGCCTTACATGCCCAGGCCCCAGACAGCAGAAGTGATACCAGGGAAACATTTTCCAATACTATGATGAAATGCCTTCACACAAGTCTTGAAGCACAAGTTACTACTTGTGTAACGATGTATCTGTAAGAGACATTAGTGATAGATTCCTTACCTTAGAATATCCCCAGACGTCAGACTGGATCCGGAAAGTTTTTTCGTCAGCAGTACCCCTGCGCGTCGGTAGGTGGCGTCGTGCGTCTCCGCGTTCGTCGCAAGCACGGAGATGACGTCACGGAGACTACTTAGGCGCCACCCATGCGCGCTGACGTCAGTTCTGTACACGACTTTCCGCGCCAGGAACGCAGAGCCATGCAAGAAACTGACCACTGGTGCCATGAAACTAGGGCCCTGAAAGGGATGACCTTAACCCTAGAATCAGTTCGCAGAACGGGGAGGATGGGTGGGGCGGTAAGGAATCTATCACTAACTAATGTCTCTTACAGCTATATCGTTACACAAGTAGTAACTTGTGCATCTGAAAGAGACACGTTAGTGATAGATTCCTTACCTTAGAATAGATATCCCAGCAATACCAACCCCGGTGGTGGGTCTGCGAATAGATTACACCAGAAAGTCACGGAGAACAGAACGGCCAAAGAAGCCGTCTCTCCGGACTTGACTGTCAAGGCAGTAATGCTTGGTAAATGTGTGCAGCGAAGCCCACGTGGCTGCCTGACAAATATCCTGCAAGGGAACGCCGCGTCCCAAGGCAGTAGTGGCTGCTGTTGCCCTGGTAGAATGGGCACGCAGCCCCACAGGAGGCTCCTTCTTAGCCAACGAGTAACACGCTTTGATGCACAAAACGACCCACCGAGAGATGGTACGTTTGTGCACGGCTCGACCTTTTTTGGCGACCACGTAGCCAACAAAGAGCTGGTCATCCACCCGGAACTGTTGTGTGCGCTTCAGGTAGAACGAGAGCGCACGTTTTGGGTCCTGACGGTGGAGCCTCTCTTCCTCTTTTGAAGGATGCGGAGGCGGAAAGAAGGTGGGCAAAGTGATGGTCTGCCCGTTGTGGAAGGGCGTGACAACCTTTGGCAAGAAAGAAGGACGGGTCCGCAAAACCACCTTGTCTGGATGAACAGAAAGGAAAGGAGGTTTAGAAGAAAGAGCCTGGAGCTCACTCACTCTTCTGGCAGAGGTGATAGCTACCAGGAAAGCCGTCTTGAGAGTAAGAAGACGTAAAGGACAGTTATGAAGGGGCTCAAAAGGAGCGCACATCAGATAGGTCAAGACAAGATTTAAGTCCCATTGAGGCATTATGAAAGGCACAGGAGGAAACGTGTGTGTAATGCCTTTGAGGAAACGGTTAACAACCGGGGACTTAAAGAGAGAAGGCTGATCTGGAAGCCTGAGAAAGGCGGAGATGGCCGAAAGATAACCTTTGACAGTGCCCAAAGCAGAGCCCTGCTGGGCCAAGGAGAGTAGGAATAGAAGGACCTCAGAAAGAGGGGCAGAAAGGGGATCCACAGACTTAGCTGTGCACCATGCCACAAATTTGTTCCACCTGCAGGCGTATACCGATTTAGTGGAGGTACGCCTGGCTGCCAGAATGACATCACAGACTTCAGGAGGCAAGTCAAATGGAATCAGCTGTCGCAGCTCAATCTCCACGCATGGAGGTGGAGGCTGGACAGGTTCGGGTGGAGGACCGTCCCCTGTTGCTGCGACAGAAGATCCTCCCGAAGAGGCAGTCGGATCGGGGGATCGATCGCCATGTTGAGTAGCTCGGGATACCAGTATCTTCGTGCCCAATCCGGAGCCACAAGGATGACTTGGGCCCGGTTGCGCCGAATCTTCTTCAGCACTCTGGGCAGAAGTGGTATAGGCGGAAAGGCGTACAACAGACCGCAACTCCATTCGTGACAAAAAGCGTCGCCGAGCGAGTGCCGCCTTGGAAATTCCAACGCGCAGAACTGATGACACTGAGCGTTCTCTTCGGTGGCGAATAGATCTAACCAAGGCTCTCCCCACTGCAGAAAGAGACCTTGCGCCACATCCAAGTTCAGACGCCATTCGTGATCCATCAGGCACCGGCGGCTGAGTTAGTCTGCCCTGGCGTTCAGAGAACCTGCCAGGTGTTGAACCACCAAGGTAATGCCTTGTTGTTCCAGCCATGTCCAGAGGCGCAGAGCCTCCTGACATAGGGTCCAGGACCCCACCCCGCCCTGTTTGTTGCAATACCACATGGCGGTGGTGTTGTCCGTGAACACCTGCACTACACTTCCCCGGACAGAGGGAAGGAATGCCTTCAGTGCAAGTCGGATCGCCCGAAGCTCCAAAAGGATGATATGGAGCCGGGACTCCGCCGGAGACCAGAGGCCCCTGATCTCCGCCTCTCCCAAGTGGCCTCCCCATCCCAGGAGGGACGCATCCGTCACCACTGTGTGCTCCGGTTGGGGAAGGGAGAGGGATCTGCCATCGACCCAATTGCGATTCGTGAGCCACCACTGCAATTGTCGAGCAAATGCAGGAGGTCGGCCGTAGTCTGAAGGTGGGTGACAACTGCCTGGGGCGAACCCGCCTTCAACAACCAGTCGTCGAGGTAGGGGAAGACTGACACCCCTGACCTGCGCAGGTGAGCAGCGACCACCGCCATCACTTTCGTGAACACCCGAGGGGCACTGGTAAGGCCGAAGGGGAGCACAGCAAACTGAAAATGCTCCTGGCCTACCGTGAACCGCAGGTAATGCCGGTGGGCCGGCAGGACGGGGATGTGAAAATAAGCGTCCTGCAAGTCCAACGCCACCATCCAGTCTCCAGGGTCGAGGGCAGCCAAGACCTGAGCCAGAGTCAACATCTTGAACTTCTCCTTCCGGCGGAAGCGATTGACGTTCCGGAGGTCCAAGATGGGGCGCAAGCCCCCCTTGTCCTTCTTGGGGACCAGAAAGTAGTGGGAATAACAACCACTCCCTACTTCTGGCCCAGGAACACACTCGATGGCCCCTTTGGCCAAGAGGGCCGTGACTTCCTGCTGGAGAAGCGCCAAGTGTTCCCCCTTCATGCGGTGGCACCGAGGTGGCATGGCTGGAGGGGTGGACTGAAAGGGAAGGGAGTAACCCTTGCGGATGATCTGCAACACCCACTCATCCGATGTGATAGCGTGCCAGTGGGGGAGATGATGGCGGATCCTGCCACCCACTAGCTTGGATTAGGAAGGTCTGGAGATAGAAGCAGCGGGGGCGGAGGTGGACTGACCCCGGCGCTGATTCCCAGACCCGCCCCTGCGGAAACCGCGTCCGCGCTGAGGCTGGGTCTGCACAGGCTTGCTGAAGGAACGTGCCAGAGCGCCCCTTTCGTGGCCACGAAAGGAACGAAAACCAGGAGTGGCTGGGCTTTTCGTGGAAAGACCTAAGGACTTGGCCGTGGCCCGCAAGTCCTTAAAACGCTCCAGCGCACTGTCAGCTTTATCGCCAAACAGGCGAGTGCCATCAAAGGGCATGTCCATGAGTGAGCTCTGGACATCTGGCGAGAACCCGGTAGATCTCAACCAGGCGTGGCGACGAAGCGCCACAGTCGTAGAAATCGCTCTACCTAGTGAGTCCGCGGTGTCCAAACCACACCAAATGGCGAACTTAGCCGCATCTTTACCCTCGGCAACAGCTTGGGACAGCACAGCTTGGGTCTCCTCAGGACACTGAGGCAACACCTTTGCAACTGTATCCCACACCGCGTGGGAATAGCGGCCCAATAGGCATGCAGTGTTCACCGACCGCAGCCCCAAGCTGGCCGAAGAGAACAACCGCTTGCCGAACTGCTCCAGTGTCTTAGAGTCCTTCTCCGGCGGAGCCGTGGGAAAGGCACTTTGGGACGTCGAAGCTTGGATGACCAGGCTCTCCGGTGTAGGATGAGTGGTCAGAAAGGCAGGGTCACCCGGCGCCGGCCAATGACGCCTGGCGACGTTCTTATCCACAGGGGCCCCTGTGGCTGGCCGCGACCAAGTGCCCAGTAAGACGTCAGTGAGGGCGTCATTAAATGGCAGTAGGGGCTCCGACGAAGTGGACGCCATCTGGAGCACCTCAGTGAGGAGATTAGTCTTCAGGGCCACCGTAGGGAGATCAAGGTTGAGGACCTCAGCGGCCCGACGGAGCACCATCGTGTAAGAAGCGCCCTCCTCCATGGTAGGCGGAGGAGAGGTAAACCCCGGGTCAGAGGAGACATCAAGGCCGCCGGCCTCCTCTAACTCGTCCACCCAGTCCTGCTCAGAGTCACACTGACGAGCAAGAGGGTCCTCGGACCCCTCCCAGTCGTCCTCCACCTCCGCCGTATGTGGAACAGACTGCGGTGGCAGGGCAGGGACCGGTGAACGGACGGGGCCGAACCGGCGCCGTGTCCCAATGCGGATCCCAGGCAGGGACAAAATTGTACTGGAACCTGGGTAGGGGCGGAACAAATGGCATCCACAGCGGCGCCGGAGGCGGAGCCGAGGGTGGCGCTGGGGCCGGAGCCGGCAGCGTGGGACCTTTTGGCGCCGTGGCCGGAGTCAGCGGCGCCGGGGCCGCCGGCGGCGCCGACAGGATCCTGACACGGGACCGCGGGGCCCAAGGGGGCGCCGGCGGGAGCCCGAGGCTTAAACAGGCGGTCCATGGAAGCAAGAAATTCTTGCACCTGTGCGGGAGTCGCCGACGGACCCGGGTAAGGTGGGTAGGCCGCAGGACTCCCGGGCTCCGAAGGAGCCGCAGGGGCAGAACCCCTGTCCCCCTCGTCCGCATCCGGGGACCGACGGGGGGACGTCGGAGAGCGACAACGCTTCTTCGACTTCTTTTTGTGTCGTCTCTTACCCGAATCCGAGGGTGAAGACTTGGAGGCCGAGGAGCGATAATGGTGGCCCGGCGAGCGTTCCCTGGAGCGGCCCCTAGACCGAGAACGGCGCTGGGACGAGTGCCGGACCTCAAGCAGCTTCCGGCGACGCTCCCTCAAGGCCTTCGGGGCCATGGCCAGACAGTCCTTGCAGGACCGGGAGTCGTGGTCACTCTCCAGGCAGTAGAGACAGACGCCGTGGGGGTCCGCCACCGACATATTGCGACGGCAGGCCCAGAGTAACTTACAGGAGACAAAGGTCTCAAAAAGTGACTAAGGTATACGTGCTCTAACCGGATCTGCGCTTACTGGCGCGGAAAAAGAAAGAACTGACGTCAGCGCGCATGGGTGGTGCCTAAGTAGTCTCCGTGACGTCATCTCGGCGCTTACGACGCCAGCGACGAACGCGGAGACGCACAACGCCACCTACCGAATCGCAGGGGTACTGCTGACGAAAAAACTTTCCGGATCCAGTCTGACGCCTGGGGATATTCTAAGGTAAGGAATCTATCACTAACTTGTCTCTTTCAGATACAACAGCCACCAGTCAACCAAAATTAGCAGGGCATCCGCCTAAGGCTGCATGAATTATCCCTCCAATATCATCTCGACACACAATTCTGAAACAGTGTTCATTTTGTTTAAAACATCAGCCCGACAGTTCCTTCTAAAAATACAGATGTTCATCGTGAAAAGCAAAATGTCTACTTTAGATGAATAAACTCAATTCAATGTCATCAAAAAAGGTATTTTTTGCTCAAAAATACCAGGAAGTCCAAGGCATACTATTTTTTTTTACATGATATTACATCACTGAGAACTTTATAAGTTTCAAATATAAGCAGTAACAACAATGCATAGCATATCAAACGTTTAGTTTGTTTTTCACAGATTGATAGGTATGATTGACTGTTTACTGATGCATGCATTGCTTTTTAAGAGTAAGCTCATGTTTTACCACACATCTTCACTGCTCATCAGCGACATGTATATGGGCCTGTATGGGTGGTTATATGCAAAAACACTAATTGTAAATCATATAATTTACAAGTGCGTATAATATATCTGGTAACTTCAGATCAGGACTCATGCGTACAGTCAAAAGAAAAAGACCCTGAAAGCCATTAATGAGATAGTGCACCAATATAATCCAATCGGTCTTTCGCCTGTGTGTAGCAAACTCTAGGGTGTAGACTGTGCT
The DNA here is from genome assembly GCA_963921515.1 of Calotriton arnoldi. Classification (NCBI taxonomy): domain Eukaryota; kingdom Metazoa; phylum Chordata; class Amphibia; order Caudata; family Salamandridae; genus Calotriton; species Calotriton arnoldi. The sequence goes on from CAWUFW010001072.1 coordinate 2,243,600, forward strand.
TTTAGTGCCTATTTGTGAAGAATCCTGCCCCTTCGTATGCCTGTGTTTGCAGCCACCTACAGGTTGTAGACTGAGTGTTTGGTGCTCACGTATGAAGAACACCATCACCACCACGAGCATGTGCTTGCAGCCACCCCCAGTGTGCAGAATGTGCTTTCGCTGCATGCGTGATGTTGGTTCAGCTTCTGTTTAAACTGTTGGTGTTGTACCTATTAACAGTGTCAAGATGCACTTGTGGAGGGTGTGGTGCCACACACCACACAGCAGAGGTGAGCTCCTGCTACATAATTTTATCAGCACAAGCATAGAGTACAGATCACAATTAACAAATTCCTGTAGAGCTGAACAAATATATATAACTGAGATTGTGCTATATATCAGTGTATGAAGGTGAGCTGCTGCTACAAGTCAAAAGAAAGGTTGGCTGTGCTCCACACCAAAAAGAAGAGTTGAGCAGCACTGCAAGGCCGTACCAAAGGCGGAATGCATGCCATATAAATATGCATAACATAATGGTTAGCTGGCAATGCATATTAATACAAGTTTAGCTGGTGCTACATCATCAGTGCATACATACGACACACTGTCACACATCAAACTATGGAGGTGAGCTGTTGCAATTTGCTGTGAAACAGAATTGAAGACCTAAACACCTCGACTTCCACAAGCCTTACATCGCCTTAGCTTTCAACAGTAAGCTCAATTTAAATATGACCATCCGATGAGAGCATTGGATAGCTCACCAGGTGTCTCTGTGGGAAGAGGTGTGGGTTTAGTTTGGTTCTGCAGCAGAGTACTGAAATGACGGATATATCTCACCTTCCCAGGCACACTTCTTAAGGGTCTTTGAAGGCAAAGGATCTCTTCTGGTCAACCGGTGTAAAAACAGAAGAGTCTGCGTAGCAGCCAGTCTAGACTTTGGGGTCGCAGGGTGCAGTGCCATGGCGGACAAAAAAAAGGCAGCAAGAAACTCCGTTCTGTACATGGCCCATATGGGTAGACCCACTGACACGTTCGTCAATAGGTTGTGGCATGCACCGTTATATTTCCACTACAATGTTTCAGCTTCTGCCGTCCTCAGGCAGAACAATAGTTCAAGATTGCTTGCTCAGTAGCCGCAGAGCGGACACTGCTGGATTTTCAAAAAGCATCATGAGTGAAAATTCCATTTGGAATATGGAATCAGTGAAGTCTTGAGATCCCTTGCGGAAAGCAATAGTCAGGTGGTGTTGTCAGTGACGTTCAGTCCATCTGGAGGTAATAATTTTAAACAGTACATCCAGAAGTTTACTCTGGAGTCTATTAGTTCTTCCTGTAATACATGTTCCACAGGAAACATCTTCTGATCTGATAGCAAATGGTTCACAAAGTTAAAATGATTGGCTACAGGCTGGTCAGTTTTCTTATTAATTATTACCTATTAATAATTCCTGATTTATGTACGAAGGTCGTTCACTGTCTGGCCTACATTATGTTTTTTACAGCTTTGGCACTGAATCACATAAATAATGCATGCTGATTGACATGTAAGATGATGTTTTATTCCATAGATTCTTCTTATAACAGAACTTGTTAATGATGATGTTTGTAAAAGGTATTCACATGTGATGCACCTTTTAGAATCACAGCAATGAACCCCTACATTTGTTGCAGCTTGCTTTAGTTCAGCTTTCACAATAAGAGCTCGTAAACTTATAAAATATATGTATATGTGTGTCAACAAGACAGCTTTAGAACTCCTATTCCTAAAGAACAAGGTTACACCAGAGGTGGGACTAAAACCATGTTCTCAGTATAGACCAGCATGTTCAGCAAAGCATTTCCACAATATTAGAGCATGGCCTCAAATAGTTGGCATTCAAAAAATGACATCACACCTCCATGGCAGCAGTGCAGATTGTAACATCTGTATTTTGTGTTTCGTGAAAGGAATGTGAACAAGGTTAATGAAAACAAGTTGTTTATGTATGAAACAACAGGTACAGCTTGAGCAAAAGTGGTGTAATCCTGACCCACATATAAGGGTTCAATTCAGGCGTGTATTCCAAACGCTGGGCATAATGCACAAAGGCACTGGGGCAAAGGGCCCAAAGACCTACAAGATCAGGACTGCCACTATCCTACATCCAGAAACCTGAGTTCCTTTGTCTGCCAGCGGATCAAGTAGCACCATACAACATAAAAAAGTATGGAGGGGATGAAGGGTCTGAAATTGTAACAGCCTCACATTTTATTCTGCTGGAAGGTGAAGTGGTTTTAAAACACGTTCTTCCCACAACATCACATACTCCTGAAGTGTGGTAAAAATGTGTCAAGACCTACAACTAAACTACTAGGTGCAAAACGAATCATTCTTATGGGGTAACAGGAGATAGAAAATGTAGTTGGAAAAGTTGGATTAATGGAGGGATTTTCCCAAAAATAATCTGGTCTTATAATGCATTATTTTTTGAATATCTGAAATATAGATATTCACAATACAGAAAAGTAAAACTATCTGAAGTTGATTTCCTGGCGAACCTCGTTATCTGAAAAGGTTATCGTGGTAATCGAAATGCCTCAAGTTTGTATTAGGTGATTTGCAATAATTTCCTAGCTACCACATATAGTGGTTCCATTATAGATGTCACAGATCAGAGACAAATGGATGATAAACCTTTTGAGATTCTAAACGGTAAAAGGCGAGATTGAACATCTAAGTCACGAGTTAATAGTGCCATTTATCTCAACTTGAGATTAATCTAAATGATTGTGCTATGTTGTACAGATTGGACTTTGGTGTAAATGGCTAAGCTAGCACTGACTAATATAGACATATGCTGAGGATGTATTGAATAATGATTACTCGATTTCATGTTATAGAAATGTGTGAGTTTAATTTTCTAGGAGAGTTGTTTCTAATCAGTTGAGTCTGATAAATCAACACTATAATCCTCTATCAATAGTTATTGTAATAATAAATTATATAATTGATAACTTGACCCTGAAATTCCGTAAAGAATAAGGCTGCTCTGTGTTTTGGTGAAAGCAAAGAAGCAGATCCTCAAAGTCTGGAAATCAGGGAAGCTTTTGATAGTTGAAGATTAGCCTTATTAATGGAGTATTGTTATTCAAGTATGAGGTAACGCAGTATCGAACAAGGAAGAATTAGGAAAACATGAGGAGATTTGATCTATGTTCAATTAATCAGGGGTGTGGAATTTAATAAAATATCTACTTGTCCATGGGGCAGGCTGCTTCATAAATCTACTTGTCCTGTAACAAAATCCACTTGCCCCTTTGGTGCCATGTAGTGCAGCGACAAATTATGGCAGCAATCTCATTATATAAGAGCTCCGATATAGCCTCTCTGATTATGCCAGGGCTCATACCATAGTAGTGTTTCCCTTATGTTGCTACGTTTCCGCAGACCTACATACTGGGGCTGAAGGTAGTGGGAAGCAATAGTTCTAGGGTTAGAATGCCTACTAACTTGCATGTTTTAAAGCTTTTCAACAACTCTTCTCTAATCTTTTCCAATATTGAGAAATGTTGGAAATTTACTCCAGACAATGGCAGACGTAAACCTTCTGTCAAAGTGGTTGGAGGGAAAGTGAACTTGTGAACACTCAGATTTTCGCATGAGCAAATCTACACATGCATATTTGCTCATGCTAAAATGCAGTTCACAAATTTTTTCTAGGAGTACTATTAACTTCTCCTACTTCTGTAAATTCTTGGGAATTCACGAAAGCCGTATAGCTGCACTTAATGCAAGGACATATACAATGGGTGCACTTTTGAAATTTAAATATTGGGCCTCTAATTTCGTCTGGCGTTGACCGTGACCTTTTGTGATTATTAGAATTCTGTCTCTCTTTCTGGATTGGCTGGCTTCACTGTGAGTGACAGCATTCTGCTCTTTTCACAAGGAGCCTATCGGCACACAAAGTAGTTTTATTTAGTGCCAGTAACTACTGTTGCAATGTGTGCTTTTTGAGACCAAAAAACTATTTTTGCTTTTGCCAATGTTTGTTATAATGGTAAGGGCCCAGCAGCTCCCACACCAATAAGGTTTTACAAAAACCAAGCCAAAACAAGTCACACATTGACAAAACTAAAAAGCTGACCACCAATTTCAGATCTACTGGCTTTGCCAATGCTTGTTTATTTGTTTCCCATAATCTTATTGAAACTGGTTATACTGATTTTCCATTATGAATATTTTTGGAAAGTACTAGCATGCATCAACACATGTTACTAAATGATGCTGCAAAGAAATGGTACCTGAAATTTTACAGTACTTTAGCAAAAGAAATTCCTGCTTTCATTTTTTTATGAACATTTTATTTTGAAAGCAAAGAATCATCAATCTGCAAATATTTACATCAAATCAGAGAGCATTCTGGGAGCATTATACATAGCCTCATATTGCTAAACTTTGAAAACGAGTGTACACATTTTTATACTGGAACCACTGTCAGTAGTACAGTCGGAACTTACAACATTTACTTAGAGCGCTTACCCTAATAATAAGGGTTTTCAATTAATTAACCATAAATACAAGTTTTAACAGCATTAACATATGGGAAAAAATATTACCTTAACTACAGACCGTGCCCTTCCCTGATCCATAATGTGGTACTGCAAAATGGAAGCTAAAGGGTTTGTGCTGCAGGTGGTTGGGCCTACTTGTCCCAAGGACAAGATACACATGAAAACCTGTTGCCCTTGACCCCAAACAATATGTCCTGGGCTTCGGGCTATAGGAATTCCACATCCCTGATTAATAATAACTGATTTGCTGATTGGATTTATTCTTTTGTTCTGCATGTCTGCCCTACTGCATCAGCTTGGTGTATCTATACATTTTATATGCAGTTTCACTCATATTTATATTGTTTCAGGCAAATGTATTGTAACATATTTCATTACTTCAAAACAAATGCACTTGTTGGAGTGGGAATAACCTCTGTTTGGATTGTATGTTACAAGTTTAAGCCGCATAATTTCAGACTACTTTTTTTTGGGATCCGTGAATACAAATTGACTCAAGTGCCCATACAATTATTTCACCTATATTATTTTTTTTTTTAATTCTTTGTATATTGAATGTATGATTATTAATATAATGTATTACTATTATAATAATGATTATTAATAACAACAATAAAAATAATTTTCTATTTTTCAATTCAATTAACTCCCCCTGAAACTTCCAGTTTAAGTAATTTAAGTACATATACCTTACCTTGAAATTTTGGGATCCACATTTTTTACAGATCTGAACTTATGGCTCAGAAATAATGGTAGTGAGAAATTAAGAATCCAAAGTTATGGGGATACTCCATGCATGGTAGTATGGGTGTGCTCCACTGCCCTGAGTGACCCTACATGTAGGTGATCTGGTATCCTGATAATTTTGACCCAGCCCACACAATAAATCTTCATACACGCTGGGGCCTAAGCCTTGAATCTGACCATGAGACACAGGGCCAGGCTCTGAGGTGTGGATGGGGGTTCCAGTTGCACTCTTTAGTCGAAATGGGACTATTGTCCATGTCCTGGAACATTTACATTACACAGAGGTGGCAGCATACTGTTTTTCTGATTGAGAATACTAAACAGACTAAACTAAAAAAAAAAAAGAATACTAAACAGACAGTTTGCGGTTTAGGTAAGAGTATGATGCCTACTGCCACCCCATCACCCCCAGAGTAAAGTTCCAATTGAATGTAAGGCCCAGGCCCCGCGCTGACATCCCCGTGTGTTTGTATGTATGGTTGTTTTGAGTTTATGGTTGCAAAGACTAACGGGGTACATTTTGGATGCCCCAGGGAAACAGAACACTGTGTCTTTTGGTACAGCCTCCCCAGACAGGGATAGTGGGTGGCTCGCATTCCCGAGTAGAAAGATACAGCCTCGGACACTGAAGTGCGGGAGGATGGAGACAGGGCAGCAGTAACCATTTGTTAGCAAGGGTCTACTTGTCATCCCTTCCTGGGCACTGGCTAATAGTGTTTGTTGGTTAGATAAGGGGGATCATCTTTGTTGTGCAGATGGAATCTTCTAGGCAGGGCCTGCCCCTTTGACTCTTCCCAGAGTGCTACTCCAGAAGTTTGGTAGCAGCCAGGTGGAGAGTCTTCACACTTAATCTGACTTATATTTTGGGTGCTCCAGTTTGGAGAGAACCGTGTCACTACCTTCTGGAGAGCTAACGCCTACAACAAAGACTGTCTCCTCTGCAGAAGAAGGTACTTTTTAAAGGGAAATGCTTCAAACCAGTTGCAGAACACAGACAGTGGTAGTAACATCCCCATCTTTAAAATGACTGTACAGAGTGGGACCTAAACTATTCCACTTGTTTCCAGTTCAAAGATGGTGCTGGAAGAGCTGTGGGTCTGCATGGTGCCATGGAGCCTGGAGCATGCCTGCTGAGAGAGAGGAAGAAAAGCCTTACCCTTAAGGGAGATGACTGCCCGAGGAGAAACCCAGCTGCTGTGATGAGGTATAGAAGAGCCCAGTAGAGCGGAATGAATCAAGGGATTCAAGGGAGTGTAATTGGTGCCGACCTGAGGGAGTGGGTCTCATACCTTACCATAATTTTTCAAACTGAGCTTTGTATGCCTCCACAGTTGACAGGTCAGCTTGAGAGGATGTCCATCAAAATGACCACAACATTGCAACCAACTATCAGGTGAAGGATGACTTGAGCCGACTCTTCAGGGATCTGACAGTGCGGTCAAAAGGCCACTGACCGCCAATGCTGGGGGAGCGCTCCTTCTAGTTTGGTGGGTGGGACCACGTGGGCCTGAGCTGCTGCCTTGCCAGTGCAAACGCATTCCACAACCAACACACCAAAAAGAGCTTCTTTACAGTCTGAAGCCCAGAGAACATTTTAGTAGTGGGAAACAACTGACCTGCCCAACAGGTTATAGAACCACACATGCCATTGTGAGCTCACATCTTTTCCATAATCCTGCGTAAGCATATTCAATGTGAATATAATCCTGCAGCACCCACATTAGAACCCTGTGCTTGATTGACCATAGTTTGCGTAGTATTACATTTAGGTGTGTAATAAAAGTACTTATACAAAGAAAAGCACTGGTCTAGCCAGTGTTCATTGTCTCTATTGCATAACTGTTCTAGTTCTCTGACTCTAGCCCCCAAACTACCTATCTGAGAAGCCCTTGAGTGCTTGTCTTCGCAAACATGAGAGGCAAGTGCAGAAAGGGTGTACCTGGCACTTAGCTTGCCATGCCATCGTTGATCAGGCTCTGGGATATCAGTAGTAAAAGACCCCAACCCCCAGGGTTGTGGCCTGGTAACCACGGCTTGCGCTGTGGTCCTGCTTCTGACAGAAGTTACTTGTTATGTCAGGTGAAAAGTTTTTCAGGTTCTTTCTAACACTGAACACATGGTTTCCCTATTGTGTTTTTACTTATGTTTAATAAAATGCCTTCAAAAAGAGAGAGAAACTACAACGTGAGGGAAGGTCATAAGGCTTTCAGGGCTCTGAAGGAAGTGCCCCACCCCACAGCTCCGGATGGATTCCATCACCATCAGGTGAGGAAACTCCGGACACCCAAACATTTCAAAAGAAGTTCTATTGATCCTTCATCTTAATGGGAATGACCGAATACTGTCAGATCTAGATTAAGACGATGGACCTGCCAGGGCTCTCTCTCATGCCATCATCTCCTTTCAATGACTTGCTTTTCCTTTTCTATTCGGTGCTCTGAAGCCTAGGCAATGTTTAGTGCTCTATAGAACTGCTAAATACATACATGGGGTTCACTTTCTATGATTACTTACAAAATATACACATTTTGCACTGGATACCAGTGTAACGTGACCCGGATATGTACTTCTGATAACTTATTCGGTATCAAGTAGGAGAATAGTACAACAGGCAGATGCTGCATCCTTCCTGCTACACCAAGAAACGTAAGGAACCGCGAGAGGTTGCATCAGTGCAAGAAGACCATGAGAACGGTGGAATGGAGAGCACCTGAATTATTCCCAGTGAGAAGCAGGATTTGTACGAGCCCTCAGCTAACAGTGAACTTTTATGCTGGAGACATAAAATGAGCAGAGAATGTACGCCATCAGACTGCTGTGGTGATGCCCTTAAGTCCCAAAGAATGGTCACTTTGAAGTGGATCACCTATTTATCCACAAGTCAATGGATAGACACCGCAGTCCCCAGGAAGGGTGCCCTTAAAGCAGGGGCCAGCATTGGCTGAACACCTTGATCATGGATCAGGACTAGGACTTCTCACCTGCAGGGACATCTCGATGAGCATCAGCAGCTTCTTGATCCCAATGTTAACCTTGGGGCCTTTGACATGCTGTGCGATCACAGCACGCTCGTTGTCCTTGAAGTTACCCAGGAGCTGCGATGCAAAGGAAGCAGTTAATAATCAGTATACAGAGTCAGACACCTACAGCCAATACACCGGGGGGACTGGCCTATATGAAGAGTTTAACCCTGCTCACCCTGGCATTCAAAGCAGCAGCCTGTGGGAAATCTCATCGTTTCCTAATTGCCTAGTCCACAACTGGACTGCTGAAATACACCCCCTCTTGCTGCACACATTACTACACTGTTAGCGCCTCTTTCAATGCCCAACATGTATTTGCAATAACATATCCAATAACAAGCTCCTCTTACATTACAATAGACATGCCTTTGAGTTCTCTCTCTCTCTCCTCTTTCTCTCCTCTCTCTCTCTTCCCTGCAGCTCTACTATGTACTGTTATGCTAAAGGAGCAGCGTGATTAGTAATGAAATATCTGTTCATATAAAACTCATCAACCTATGGCCACCCGCTCCTAAAGAATTCATGAATTGCAAGGGGGAAACTTGAGGGTATCAGACAACCCACACTGCTGGTCAGATAAAAGTATTTCAGTGCTGCATGTCAGCAAAACTATGAAATATTACCAATTCATTATTGTTTAAGAATAAACACTTTCAAAATGAAAACAAAGTATTTTTCTATATTTTTAAATGCTATCTTAAAACCAGAAACCGATTAGGTGTTAATAATGAGGTGTAAAATGACACAAAATAAAGGCTGCTTTAGAATGTACTTCTGAAATAATTAGCTGCACAGCAGAATATCCGAGCAATATCAACAGATCCAGATACATTTCCATGCTATAGTCCAGGTGAGTGATGTGGCCCACATTCACACCCCAAGCCTTGTGATGTTACAAATGACCACACCCCAGCTTCCACTGTCCACACAGTGCTGTGTCCTACACACACCCTTGAACAGTACTGTATCCAGCCCCTAGTGCACTGTTTCCCACCCTACACAATCTAGGCAGCGCTGTATTCCCCCAGCCCTAGTGCACTGTTGTTTCCCACCCTACACAATCTATGCAGCGCTGTATTCCACCACAGGTGCCATTTGCACTGCCTTCCCATGCCTCTAAACAGTGCAGTTTCTCCACTGGCAACTTCTGGGAACCATTGAACCCCGCTCTTACCACTAGTTAACGTTACTGAGTACATACAGCCCCCCCCCCGCCCTTACCACTACATAACTTTGCTGAGTACATCCAGCCTCCCCCGTGGCCAACACAGTGTCCATGTGGTATCTCTGCGGCACATATGTGTCACATCCCTACTCCTAAGGCAGAGACGTACCCGACGTACTCCTCAAGCATCGTGCCCCACCTTGATGTCTGGGCCGGACTGTGGGACACATGCACTTCACTGGCAGTGCAGTGTCTCCACCATGATTTGCTTACCATTACTGTGTGTAGTTAACCACATGCTTGGTTAGAACACATACCCATCTCTCATTTTGGACATGCAACTCCTTTCTTCAAGAACTCGCCCTTCTGTGAGTGCTCCCACCCTAGTCCACTTCTTACAACAAGTATACTGCTCTCCTGGGCAGTGTCCAGTGCCCCTCTTTTACACTACATCCCAAGTGCTACAGTTTTCCCTTTCTGGCCTGTACTTTGCCTGCCTTTCAGGCTACTTCCTGCCTCAGTGACCTTTCCAGACTAATACAGGGTTATCAGGGACTTCAGAGGAAGGACTCATATTACACTGTATTGTGTATGATTTCCATTTGGCTGTAGCCTCAGATCTTTGCTGAGACATTCTCTTGAGGTTGACTCACCTCCAATGCCTCCATGAGTTGCTCACCAGTGGAGATGTTATGCACAGTGATGGTGGTGCTGAATGCATCCAACATTTCCATCTCTTGCAGTACATCCTTGCGGCTGGTGGTCCCAATTATCAGCAGCTTGCGACCCTGGAGAAAGCAAGAGAATAATAAGGGAGACTGTACAAGTCACTGGTGCTTGAGTTACACATTTTGGTCTCTAAATCAGATGCTCCAACCAGTCGATCGCAAGCTACCAGTAGCTTGCAAACACTTTCAGAGTAGCTCACAGCCTTGAAGAACAAGTTACTTACCTTCGGTAACGATATATCTGTAAGAGACATAGATTAGTTATGGATTCCTCACCTTAGAATTACCCCCAGGCGTCAGACTGGATCTGGAGAATTTGTTTTCAGCAGTACCCCTGCGCGTCGGTAGGTGGCGTCGGTCGACTCCACGTTCGTCGTTGGCGTCGTGGTCGCTGGAATGACGTCGCAGTATCTACTTAGACGCCGCCCCTGCGCGCTGTCAGTTCTTTACACGACATTCCACGCCAGAAGCGCAGAGCCATGCAAGACACTGACCACTGGTGCACAAAACTAGGACCCTGAAGGGAAGTCCCTTATCCTAGAAGTCAGTTCGCAGAACGGGGTGGATGGGTGGGGCGGTGAGGAATCCATAACTAATCTATGTCTCTTACAGATATATCGTTACCGAAGGTAAGTAACTTGTTCATCTGAAAGAGACAATTAGTTATGGATTCCTCACCTTAGAATAGATACCCAGCAATACCAACCCCGGAGGTGGGTCTGCAAACCAAGTTCACACCAGGAAGTCCTAGAGAACTAAACAGCCAAAAAAGCCGTCTCTCCGGACTTGGCTGTCCAGGCAGTAGTGTTTAGTAAACGTGTGCAAGGAAGCCCACGTAGCTGCCTGGCAAATGTCATGAAGGGGGACCCCACGTCCCAAAGCAGTAGTGGTTGCAGTCGCCCTGGTGGAATGGGCACGCAACCCCACTGGAGGTTCCTTTTTCGCTAAGGAATAGCAGATTTTGGTGCAAAGAACGACCCATCGGAAGATGGTTTGTTTCTGCATGGCCCGACCTTTCTTGGTGCCCACATAGCCAACAAAGAGCTGGTCATCCACCCGGAATTGCTTTCTGCGATCCAGATAGAACGAAAGCGCATGTTTTGGATCCAGACGGTGGAGCCTCTCTTCCTCTTTAGAAGGATGCGGTGCGGGAAGAAGATGGGCAAAGTGATGGTCTGTCCTATGTGGAAAGAGGTAACCACTTTGGGAAGGAAAGAAGGCCTAGTGCGAAGGACAACTTTATCCGGATGAACAGCCAGGAAAGGAGGTTTGGAATAAAGAGCCTGAAGCTCACTCACCCTGCAAGCAGAGGTGATGGCAACCAAAAAGGCAGTTTTAAGTGTCAAAAGCCAGAGAGGACAGTTATGTAGCGGCTCGAAAGGAGTGCACATAAGATAGGTCAGAACCAGGTTCAAGTCACACTGGGGCATTACGAAAGGGATGGGAGGAAACAAGTGAGTAATGCCCTTAAGGAAGCGATTTACAATAGGGGACTTGAAAAGAGAAGGCTGGTCAGGCAGCCGAAGGAAGGCCAAAATGGCTGAAAGATAGCCTTTTAGAGTGCCCAGAGCAGAGTCCTGTTGGGCCAAAGAAAGAATGAGGAGGAGAACCTCTGAAAGGGGTGCAGAAAGGGGATCCACAGCCTTTGCTGCGCACCATGCCACAAATTTGTTCCATCTACAGGTGTATACCATTTCAGTGGAGGGACGCCTGGCTGCCAAGGTAACGTTACAGACTTCGGGAGGAAGGTCGAAAGCTGTTAACTGTCGCTGCTCAATCTCCACGCAAGGAGGTGGAGGCTGGACAGGTTCGGGTTGAAGACCGCCCCCTGCTGCTGCGACAGAAGATCCTCCAGAAGAGGCAGTCTGATCGGAGGATCGATGGCCATGTGCAAAAGCTTGGGATACCAGACTCTTCATGCCCAGTCCAGAGCCACAAGAATGACTTGGGCCCTATCACGCTTGATCTTCTTCAGCACTCTGGGCACAAATGGTTAGGCGGAAAGGCGTATAGAAGACCGCAACTCCACAAAAAGCGTCACCTAGCGAGTGCCACCTTGGAAATTCCAATGCGCAGAACTGCTGACATTGTGCGTTCTCTTCGGTGGCGAATAGATCTAACCAAGGCTCTCCCCACTGCTGAAAGAGACCTTGTACCACCTCAGAGTGAAGACGCCATTTGTGATCCATCATGCACTGGTGGCTGAGTTTGTCCGCCCTGGCATTCAGAGAACCTGCAAGGTGTTGAACCACCAGGGACATGCCCTGATGTTCTAGCCACTTCCAGAGACGAAGTGCCTCCTGACATAGGGTCCACGACCTCACCCCGCCCTGTTTGTTGCAGTACCACATGGCGGTGGTTTTGTCCATGAACACCAGCACTACTCTCCCTTTGACAGAAGGAAGGAATGCCTTCAGTGCAAGACGGACCGCCCAAAGCTCCAGAATGTTGATGTGGAGCCCAGACTCCGCCGGAGACCAGAGGCCTCTGATCCCCGCCTCCCCCATGTGGCCGCGCCTCCCCCAGGTGGCCGCCCCACCCCAGAAGTGATGCATCCGTCACCACTGTGAACTCTGGTTGGGGAAGGGAGAGGGACCTGCCGTTGACCCAATCCTGGTACGTTAGCCACCACTGCAATTGGTGTGCAGTGCCCTCCGAGATCTGGACGCAATCGGAAAGATTCCCCTGATGCTGTACCCACTGGAACTTCAGGTCCCACTGCAGAGCCCGCATACGCCAGGCATAGTCCACCAGCAGGATGCAGGAGGCCATGAGGCCCAGTAGCCTCAGGGTCATTCTGGCCGAAATTCGGGATAGAGGTTGAAAGATCGGAATCATAGCCCGAATATCCCAGACTCGCTGCTCGGGAGGATAAACCCAAAACTGCGCTGTGTCCAGAACCGCTCAGATGAAAAGGAGCTTCTGAGATGGAATCAGGTGCGACTTCGGCACGTTGATGGTGAACCCCAGCGAATGCAGGAGGTCGGCCGTAGTCTGGAGGTGGGAGACGACAGCCTGGGGCGAGTACGCCTTCAACAGCCAGTCGTCAAGATAGGGGAAGACTGGAACCCCTGATCTGCGCAGATGAGCTGCGACCACCGCTATCACTTTCGTGAACACCCGAGGGGTGCTGGTAAGGCCAAATGGGAGCACGGTAAACTGAAAGTGCTCGTGGCCTACCGTGAACCGTAGGTAACGCCGATGGCCCGGCAGGACGGGGATGTGAAAATAAGTGTCCTGCAAGTCCAACGCTACCACCTGTCTCCAGGGTCGAGGGCAGACAGGACCTGAGCCAGTGTCAACATTTTGAACTTCTCCTTCCGGAGGAAGTGGTTGACGTTCCTGATATCCAAGATAGGACGCAGACCCTTGTCCTTCTTGGGCATCAGAAAGTAGTGGGAATAACAACCACGACGTACTTCTGGGGCAGGAACTCGCTCGATCGCCCCCTAGGCCAAGAGAGCCGAAACTTCCTGTTGGAGAAGGGCCAAGTGATCCTCCGACATTTGATGGAATTGAGGTGGCATTGGTGAAGGGGTAGTCTCGAAGGGGAGGGAGTAGCCCCTTCGGACTATCTACAAAACCCACATGTTGGACGTGATGGTAGGCCAGTGGGGAAGGTGATGGCGAATCCTGCCGCCCACTGGCGAAAGTTGGCCCTGAAAGGTCGGACTAAAACCTTCGTTCCCGGCCGCGCAGAGACTGGACAGCTTGCGCAGGCCTTTGGCACTAATTCCGTAGCCATGAAAGGGGAGAAAAGCAGACTGCGCTGGGCGGGAGGTGGAAGCGAGGCCCAAGGACCTGGCCGTAGCCCTGGAGTCCTTAAAGCGCTCAAGCGCGTTGTCTGCCTTGTCGCCAAACAAGCGACAGCCATCTAAGGGCATGTCCAAAAGAGTAGCTTGGACATCACCCAAAAAGCCAGTGGACCTCAACCAGGCGTAGCGTCTCAGTTCTACCGACGTTGAAATCATCCTGCCTTGTGAGTCGGCAGTGTCCAGCCCACATCTTATGGCGAACTTTGCTGCTTCTCTCCCTTCGGCATCTGCATGGGAGAGCACGGCCCGGGCCTCCTCCGGGCACTGTGGCAGCACCTGCGCGACCGTGTCGCACACCGAGTGGGAGTAACAGCCCAAGAGACATGCTCTGTTCACCAACCGCAGTCCTAAGCTAGAGGAAGAGAACATCTTCTTCCCAAGCTTCTTGGATTCCCTATCGGGTGGTGCGGTAGGGAATGCACCCTTGGAAGTCAAGGCTTGGACCACCAAGCTCTCAGGGGTGGGGTGTTGGGAGCGGAAAATGGGGTCGGCCGGGCGGTGGCGTCGGGCAATCATACTATCCACAGGAGCCCCTGTGTTGGGCTTGGACCAAGTGCCCAAAAGGATGTCCGTGAGGGCCTCATTAAACGGCAGCAGGGGCTCCAAGGAGGCCGTTGCCGGCTGAAGCACCTCGGTCAGGAGGTGAGTCCTGACCGCCACCGTAGGAAGCTCAAGGTTTAAGGCCTCAGCCGCCCTACGCAACACCACTGCCTATGACGCACCCTCCTCCATAGCCACGGTAGGAGGAGATAGCTTGCCAAGGTCTGGGGAGGTGTCCAGACCACTGGCCTCACCCAACTCCTCTCTCCAGTCCGGTTCTTCCAACTGGTCTGCTAGAGGGTCCACAGACCCCTCCCAGTCCTCCTCATCCTCCTCTTGTAGCCACTCAGGGCGATAGGGAACACCAGGGGAGAACAGTGGTAGAAAAGTACCGGTCGGCGTCGGTCCCGACGTCGGTCGACGCCAGTCCGGCTCCGTGTCCACATCGAGGGGGAGGCTGGGGTTGACGTCGGCTGGGGACACAACCGGCGTCAAAGGAGGCGGAGGTGTCGCCACTGGATTCGGCGCCGGAGGAGGGTCATGAGGTCGACCGGCGCCGATCCGGATCCAGGCCTGGATCCCTGGGGGCCCTGCGGCGCCGAAGCCGCCGACATCGAAGGCCTAGAGCCCCCAGCCGAGTCCACGGGGCCCGAAGGCGCGCCGGCGGAGTCGGGCTGCCCAAAGATCGAGTGGAGGGCTTTGTAAAAACTACGAAGATGGGCAGGGGTCGCCCCGGCTCTCGGAAAAGGAGGAAAGCTCGGAGTCAACCCAACAGGCTACGCGGGCGGAGACGGACGACTACCTTCCTCAACCCGCGTAGCGTCGGCTGACGGACAGGGAGAGCCCGAAGAGCGACGATGCTTCTTCGCCTTCTTTTTGTGCTTTGACTTACCCGAAGACTTCGACGATGAGTGGTGGTGATGGCTCCGCGACCGGTCCCGCGACTTTCCTCTCGACCGGGACCTCGAGCAGCGCAGAGCAGACTGCCGGGCCTCGAGAAGCTTTCGGGACCGCTCCTGCAAAGACTTCGGGTTCATGGCCCGGGAGTCGGAGCACGACTTCGGTCCGTGGTCACGCTCCAAACACCAAAGGCACACAAGGTGCGGGTCTGTTACCGACATCAGTTTGCGACAGGAGTCCCAAGCCTTGAAGCCGGTTCGAGGACGGGACATCCCTGCGTGCACCAGGATCCGAAGGACTCGAAAAGATGTCGATAAAAAGTCGCAAAAAGAGAGTCAAAAAGTGACTCGAGGCACCGCTCTCTCCGGATCTGCGCTGGCTGGCGCGGAAAAAGAAAGAACTGATGTCACCGCGCAGGGGCGGCGTCTAAGTAGATACCGCGATGTCATTCCGGTGACCACGACGCCAACGACGAACGCGGAGTCTACCGACGCCACCTACCGACACGCAGAGGTACTGCTGAAGAAAAATTCTCCGAATCCAGTCTGACGCCTGGGGGTAGTTCTAAGGTGAAGAATCCATAACTAATTGTCTCCTTCAGATTTTATTTTTAAATAAACACAGGGTCACATTTTCCTTTTAAAGTTAAGGGAAGGTTGTGTTCATTTCACCTTATTATCATTAGGCTGCTGAAAGCAGGGCCTGATAATGGGCAGTGCTCAGTCAGATTTATGACCCAGGCTGGGGCAGAGAGGTGAAGAACTAAAGCACCGAGATATTTAACTCTTAAATATCCTCCTTTTCAACTCATTATTGGAGCGAGAACAAAATGAGGTTTCTGAATGCTTTTAAATGGGAGAAAATAAAAATTTACCCTAATGATTAACTTAACTCTTTATTTTAATTTTCTTCCATTGTAAAGCGTTGCATTGACAAACATTAGGCCTCTTACTCCCAGTGGCCAGTAGACACTGTGCCCTTTATAACTGAAGAGTAGTCATTCATTTTTTAATAGGAGAAATTTAAAGTGATGAAAAATATTTCCATGAAATATTATGTCAATGTTTTTCTCCACTTTCAAAAAGTCAATTACGTCTTAATGTTTTATGAAGCATGTTTTTTCACTTTAAATTCCTCCCATTTAAACAAATGGCTGTATTTTTCTGTTATAAATATGGCACTATTTCTACAGGTCACTGGGAGCAAGATGGCTGTTGTTTGTAAATGTAACACTTGGAAATGAGAAGATTTTAATTATGAATTTAATGGAATCCATATAAACAAAGTTAACTCATCAGTTTAATTTTCGCCCATTTCAAAGTTTTGCCTTTCGGCACAGCAGGCATCTTGCTCCCAGTGGTTGGTAGGCATGGTGCCATATTTATAACTGAAAAATAAAGCCATTATTTTAAGTGGGAGAAATTCAAAGAGAAGAAAATGTTCCAAAGTATGAATTTTTTGCCGCAATATTTTTATTGTTCCCATTTTAAAAAATAGTTGTATGTTTGTGTTCTATATGTAAGGGGCCACATTTGGTGAAAGGTATGTCCTGTGCAACAAGTACATACGATACCGGCTCCCTGTCACCCATACTCATGTATCCCATTCATACACACATGTTCATATATCCCCAAAGACCACACTCTCACTGACACAGATGGCAGCCCTGTCATAGTGCCGCTAGTCAAAGTATGTTTATATCCCATCCAGGCACATACTCCCGGCTCATACAAAGCACCAGCACTACCCTCTAATTAGTACTAACAGACCCCTTTCTGTCACCACGAAACCTATACTCAACATTCCATCTTTTCATCCACCAACACCCTCTTCTTTTTACCAAAAAAACACAACCCCTACACTCCACTCCACCAGAAATTACCTCTTCCAACAATCAAATCTAACACAAAGACTCCTAACTCTTGTCCTTCTCCTCTCACACACCACATACACTCTTTTCCAAAACACATCACCACCC
Source organism: Calotriton arnoldi (assembly GCA_963921515.1). Taxonomy (NCBI): domain Eukaryota; kingdom Metazoa; phylum Chordata; class Amphibia; order Caudata; family Salamandridae; genus Calotriton; species Calotriton arnoldi. The sequence continues at coordinate 2,261,032 of CAWUFW010001072.1, forward strand.
CTTTACCTTGCAGCTTACAATCGTCAACAATATTTCACATACAAATACTTTTCAGAAAACTAATACATCATCATCTCCTCTCACTACTCCTTAAAAAAAAAAATATATAACAGACACCAGCACAACAAAATCTCACACATACACTACCTCATAATACTTTCCGTCACAAACCAGAAACATACACCCACTCTGACCCTGCTAACTACACAAACAATACATACCCTAAAGCAACTCTACTGCAAGCCTTCTCTCTACCCCGCACCTAACACATATACAGCAACTCTCTTTTAACCACCTCTCATCGACTGGACAATTTAGAACCTTACAACATGACCCACACACTCCACTACCACCCCTAACTCATACACCTTCCACCATAAACAGACGCAAGCAAAAAAAAAAAAACATGCTACTCTAAACAACTTCGCATCTCCATGTCTACTGCACAACAAGGCTACTCTACAAAAACAACACAGCTCACCAACTCACTCTAAAACACCATCTCCACCACCTCCACATGCAGACCCATCAAAATGCCTTGTTAGCCTGCTGGACGAGGAATACAATACAGAACAACTGCACTATTGCTATGCTCATACAAGCACTAAGGACAAACCTGCTACAATTCCACAAAACAATGCTCGCTCTTCAACAAACAAAGTCACACCATCACTATAAGACAGTCTCTAAACTGACTACTAATAAATGCTCGATCACTATCCAAAAACAAGCATCACATCTACGACCTTCTCACTGACACAACCTGACATACTCTTCATAACGAAATCATGGTTGGGAGATGACATGGCTCTAGTGTAGCATGAGCCGTTCCTCTAGGCTATCACACTATCAAACAACATTGTATAAGCAAAAGTGGAGGCAGCCTAGCTGTTGTTTTCAAGTAAACATTAAATATCACTAAAGCTGATGACATCTCCATACAAGGTTGTGAAGCCTTCTTCACCAGATGCAACCCAACACCACCTTCCTCCTGTAACTTTCTACTCCTTTATAGACCTCTACCTAGCAATGCAACATTCCCAGGCACACTTCTAGATAGAGTTTCAAACCTGATAACTCTACACTCCAACCTATGCATTCTAGGTCACCTAAACATTTGGTTTGAGAAACCCAATATGCCACATCCGAAAACAATCACTGGCCTAGACGCACAGAATCTACATCAGATCAGATCGTCCACAAATCCACACACATCGCTGGACACATCCAAGATGTCATTTTTGCAAATTCAGAAATAGTTACCTTTCAAACGATTACTCCAGTCACATGGTCAGACCATAATTTGCTTTCCAACATAAAACATAAAGCAACACACCTAAAACAACCGTACACGCATCCACTGATCGATTGTGTAACAAACTCAATTTTGAACACTTAGAAACACAACTAACAGTCAATCTAGATTTAGACACAATAAATTCCTTTCAAGAACTATATGAGTGGTACACCAAGGTTTTGATATCCTAATACCACTCAGAACAACACAAATGAACAAAAGAAAACAAGCACCTTGGAGAAATACAGAACTAAAAGAGATACAACAGCAAACTAGAAAGACGGCAAAGCGCCGGGCTCAAAACAAACACCAATGAACACAAACTTCACCTACAGAAATTTAACAGATTAAACAAGTCAGCAATCAAAAAAGCCAAGAAAAGATACTATTCACACAGAATTAAAAATGCTAAATGTGCTAATAAAGAATTATTTAAAATGCTCACCGAATTTCATAAAACAAATTGCCTATAAGTAGCGCATACCATTACTCAAGATTTCACAGACAAACTGGCAAATCATTACACGACCAAAGCAGACATGTTGGACTCCTATTTAAAACAAAGAAAAAACACCAGCACCAACCCTTTTCCAAAACAACCCTCTAAGAGTAGTTTAACCCAGCATCTGCATTCCTTCCAACAAATATCACACAATGAATTTATGGACCTGCTTGCCGGCAGCTATTCTGACATTTGTCCACAACAAACTTTCAAGAAAATTCTTCTACCTCTGCTGCCACACCAGTAAGAAGAATCCTCAACAATTCCTTAACCACAGGAATATTTCCAGAAGACCTAAAAAAAATCATACATATGCCCATTACTAAAGAAAACAAACCTATACCCGCTTAACCCTGACAACTAAAGACTAAATGTGGGCAGAGAACTCCGCTCCACTGGCGGAGCTTGCGGATTTCTGCCTACTCCGCGTTCCGCCAAGAACGCAGAGTTTATGCAAAACTCCGACTCCGCAGCGAAGCGGAGTTCAGCCCCAGGCCCCACAGTAAGCTCCTCGCCTCCACCCCCCCCCCCCCCAATAGATATTTAAAATAAATAAAGAAGATTAAAAAAAACACACCTCTATCGCGGCGTCTCCGGGCGTCCCTCCTCCTCTTCGCCGTGATCTCTCCTGCAGAAACCCCTACGTCAGACGTACGTCGTGGTAGGACTGCGCACGCGCAGTCCTAAGATGTACGTCTGACGTAGGGGCTTCGGTTAGCAGACGAGACCACGGCGAGGAGGAGGAGGGCAGCCCGGAGACGCCGTGATAGAGCTAAGAGTTATTTTTATCTAATTTATATATTTTTTTAAAAATATTTATTTATTGGGGGGGGGGTGGAGGCGCGGAGCGGAGCTCCAAGGAGTTTTTGCCCAACTCCGTGGAGCTCTGCGTAGTCCAAATACGCCAGCTCCGCCTGGGCTTACTAAAGACCAATTACAAATGGACCTTTCCTGGGCAAATTGATAGAGAGAGCAGCATTTACCCATATGTCACAATTCATTAAAAATAATTCCATACTTTTAGACTTCCAAACAGGATTCCCTACAAGAAGAGGCACAGAATCTGCCCTCATTGCCATCTAGGATGACCTTAAGAATACAGTTGACCGGAACGGGGTTGTTGCACTACTTCTCTTGGACCTCTCAGACGCCTTGGACATGGCTGACCATGACTCTACTACAAAGACTCTACGAAGCTAGCATCGAGGGGACTGCTCTCGTGTAGATCACATCCTACCTTCAAAGCAGAACTGATTTCATCCATACTCCACCTTTCTCATCTAAACCGTACTTCACAAAAGCAGGGGTCCCTTAAGGCTCTATCATCTCACCCATGCTTTTCAACATCTACATGAAGTCATGACTGGCACTGATCAATCAGTTTCACCTCACATGCTATAATTATGGAGATGACACACAAATACTCCTCAATCTGGAAAGCCCCAAAGACATTGGAAACACGCAACTTTTCAGTTGCTTCAGAGGCGTTGATCAGTGGATGACATGGAGCCATCTCAAATTGAATGCATTTTTGGAATGATTTATGACCTTGTGACAAATTATGTTTTGTGCCGCCATGATTTATGATACTTTAACTGTTTGATGGCTTGTCATCTTGATTTAGGACTTGGGTTACGTAATCATGCATGCAAAATTGATAAATTGCGGCCATGTTTTTCCACAAACTAAAAGTAACCATGTCTCGGTTAAATCTGGTGTGTGTGGGGTGTGTGTGTGTGGGGGTTTGGGGCATGTGGGTGGATGTGGGGGGGGTGGATGTGGGGGGTGTGTGTGTGGGGGGGGTGGATGTGGGGGGTGTGTGTGTGGGGGGGTGGGGTGTGTGTGTATGCACACACACACACACACACACTGGAGTGGACCAAGTGTGGGGGTTATTGTCCCTGCCTGTTCATTTCTGTCCGATTTGCCAGTTTAAAGCAGTTTAAGTCCTTCATTATCATAAGGCGGGCAAAGTTTTTAACAACCCTTTAGGCACTTTCCTTGCCCTCCCTTCACCCTCTGACCCCTGTGGGACACATCAACCAAACCATCATCTGCGTGAGGCAGCTAAGCTATCTTTGATTTCGGCGAGCTGGGGGAGGTCCAGGGATGTTTGTGGTCAGGGGCCAGAACCTTTTCATCCAGGTACTCAATCAATCAAGTTGTACTTGTATAGCGCGGCTTATCTCCCGAGAGGGTATCCAGGTGCAGAGCCGCAGGTATCAGTCGAAGAGCCAGGTCTTGAGTCCCTCTCTGAAGTGGGTCCGCGAGAGTGTGGTGCGGAGGTAAAGTGGGAGATCCTTCCAGGCTTTGGCAACGAGGTGGGAGAAGGTGCATCCTCTGGAACGACAGTGGTGGATGCGTGGTATCTGTGCGAGGGCAAGGTGTGCGCAGCGGAGATTCCTGGTAGGTCAATGGAAATGGAGGTGGTGTCTCATGTAGGCAGGTCCTTGGTTGTGGAGGAATTTGTAGGCATGGGTCAAAAGCTTGAATTGGCATCTCTTCTGGATGGGGAGCCAGTGGAGGTCCTTCAGGTGCTGGATTATGTGGGTCCTCGTGGGCAGGTTGAGGATCAGTCTTGCAGCTGCGTTCTGGATCGTCTTGAGTCTTTGCATAAATTTGGTGGTGCGCCCAGGGGCGTAGCTAGGCCTTAGGCTGCCCGTGGCGGCCCCTGCGTTTGCCGCCCTCGGCAAAACGATAGAAGAGCGGGGGGAGGGGGTGATGGTGTTAGCGGCCACGGCCGATTCTTGCGGCCGCAGGTAAGAGCGGGGGGAAGGGGGACCGGCTGCCGCCCGAAAACTCGTGCCGCCTGGGGCGGTCCGCCCCCATCGCCCCCCCCCTAGCTACGCCACTGGGTGCGCCTGCATGAAGTGCGTTGTTGTAGTCCAGTCGGCTGGTGATGAGGGTCTGCGTCACTGTTTTCCTAGTGCTGATGGGGAGCCACTTGAAGCCTCTGTGGAGTGTGTGGAAGCAAGCTGAGGAAACGGCATTGACCTGACGTTTCATGGAGAGTTCGTTGTCCAGGATGATGCTGAGGTTGCGGGCGTGGTCTTTCGGTATGGGGGTGGGTCTGAGCTCCGCCGGCTACCAGGAGTCATTCCAAAGGGCGGTATGTCTGCTGAAGATCAGAACTTCAGTTTTATCAGTGTTGAGCTTCAGGCAGTTGTCCTTCATCCAGGCTGAGACATTTATACAGTTGTGGAAGTTGGTATTCGTTGCGGTGTGGTCCGCTGAGAGTGAGAGGACGAGATTGGTATCGTCGGCGCAGGAGATGATGTTGATGTTGTGCGATCTGGCAATGTCTGCGAGAGGTGTCATGTAGATGTTGAAGAGTGTTGGATTGAGGAATCAGTCTTGGGGTACCCCGCAGATGGTGTGCTTGGGCTTCGAGGTGAAGGGCAGGAGGTAGACTCTCTGGGTGCGCCCCGTGAGAAAGGATGCAATCCATCTGAGCGCATCATTTGTAATTCCAGTCTGGCATAGTTGATTGAGGAGCATGTGGTGGGAAACTGTTTCGAAGGCTGTGGAGAGGTCCAGCAGGATCAGGGCTGCTGATTCTCCGCTGTCAAGTAGGGTGAGGATGTCGTCTGTTGCAGCGATCAGGGCTGTGTCTTGGTGCGGTGGTTGGTTCTGAAACCTGATTGAGAGGGGTCGAGTAGGTTGTTTCTCTCCAGGTGTTCAGTGAGTTGGAGGTTGATGGCTTTCTCCAGGACTTTGGCAGGGAATGGGAGCAGAGAGTTGGGATGGTAGTTCTAGAGTTCGCTGGGGTCTGCTGAAGGTTTCTTGAGGAGGAATCTCACCTCCGCGTGTTTCCAGGCATCGGGAAAGGTTGCCGTGGTTTTGGAGGCATTGAGGATGGTGGTGAGCTGGTGGCTGATCTCAAATCTATTGAGGTTGAAAAGTTGGTGGGAGCATGGATTGGTTCCCGAGTGGATGGAGTTCATGAGTGGTTGTGTTCAACGTGCTGAGTTGTTCCCATGCAGTGAGCGGGTGGTCGGCGGTGGTGGTTGATTGGATGCTTAGGAGGTCGGAGGGTTGGGGATTGAAGTTTCTATAGAGGGTTGCTATCTTGTGGTGGAAGTATGCGTGGAAGGTACTGACCAGTGAACACAAAAGGGATCCCCTGCTGCCTCATTTGAGTCACTACCATCAGCAAGGGCGCCAGGTTTCTCTTGGCCCACGCCGCTATCTTAGCAAAGGCCGTCTCTGGATGCAGTGGTTAATCCCAGTATCCTCAGTAGAGTGAAACTCTTCCACCAGGTCACTACGTTTTCATTCCGGACGTGTGTGATAACCTAATGTACCTTGAATGCTATATTCTTCACTTGCTTTGATTGAGCTAATTTGGATAACACACCTGAAGCACAAGTTACTAACTTGTGTAACGATATATCTGTAAGAGACAGTAGTTAGTGACAGATTCCTTACCTTAGAATATCCCCAGGCGTCAGGCTGGATCCGGAAAGTTTTGCGTAGCAGTACCTCTTGCGCGTCGGTAGGCGGCGTCGTGCGGCTCCGCGTCCGTCGTCGGCGTCGTGATCGCCGGGATGACGTCGCGGGCAGTACTTAGGCGCCGCCCTGCGCGCTGACGTCAGTTCTGTACACGACTTTCCGCGCCAGGAACGCAGAGCCATGCAAGAAGCTGACATAGGTGTCTGAAAAATACTAGGGCCCTGAAAGGGATGTCCTTAACCCTAGAAATCAGTTCGCAGAACGGGGAGGATGAGTGGGCGGTAAGGAATCTGTCACTAACTACTGTCTCTTACAGATATATCGTTACACAAGTTAGTAACTTGTGCATCTGAAAGAGACACGTTAGTGACAGATTCCTTACCTTAGAATAGATACCCCAGCAATACCAACCCCGGTGGTGGGTCTGCGAACAAAGATCAGACAAGGAAGTCCTGGAGGACAGAACGGCCAAAGAAGCCGTCCCTCCGGACCTGACTGTCAAGGCAGTAATGTTTTGTAAACGTGTGCAGCGAGGCCCACGTAGCTGCCTGACAAATAACGGGCAGCGGAACACCGCGGCCCAAGGCCGTGGTAGCAGCTGTTGCCCTGGTGGAATGGGCACGCAGCCCAACAGGAGGCTCCTTCTTAGCCAAAGAATAGCAGGTCTTGATGCACAAGGTAACCCAGCGGGAGATGGTTCGTTTGTGCACCGCCCGACCTTTTTGGCGCCCACGTAGCCAACAAAGAGCTGGTCATCCACCCGGAAGTGTTTTGTGCGGTCGATATAGAAGGAGAGCGCACGTTTTGGGTCCAGACGGTGGAGCCTCTCTTCCTCTCTGGAAGGATGCGGAGGCGGAAAGAAGGTAGGCAAAGTGATGGTCTGCCCAATGTGAAAGGCAGTAACCACCTTTGGCAAGAAGGACGGACGCGTCCGAAGAACAACCTTGTCTGGATGAACAGACAGAAAGGGAGGTTTGCAAGATAAAGCCTGAGCTCACTCACCCGCCGAGCGGAGGTGATGGCCACCAGAAAGGCTGTCTTGAGAGTCAAAAGACGAAGAGGACAGTTATGCAGAGGCTCAAAGGGAGCGCACATTAAAAAGGTAAGAACCAAGTTCAAGTCCCACTGAGGCATCACAAACGGAACAGGAGGGAAAAGGTGTGTAATGCCTTTAAGAAACCTGTTAACAACAGGGGACTTGAAAAGGGAGGGCTGATCAGGGAGCCTGAGGAAGGCCGAGATAGCACAGAGATAACCCTTGATGGTACCCAGGGCAGAACCCTGTTGGGCCAGAGAGAGAAGGAACAGAAGGACCTCAGAAAGAGGGGCAGAAAGGGGATTCACAGCCTTTGCTGTGCACCATGCCACAAATTTGTTCCACCTGCAGGCGTATACCACCTTAGTGGAGGGACGCCTGGCTGCCAGAATCACATCACAAACTTCGGGAGGCAAGTCGAAAGGAATCAACTGCCGCCGCTCAATCTCCACGCAAGCAGGTGTAGACTGGACAGGTTCGGGTGGAGGACCGTCCCCTGCTGCTGCGACAGAAGATCCTCCCGAAGAGGCAGACGGATCGGGGGATCTATGCTCATATTGAGTAGCTCGGGATACCAAACTCTTCGAGCCCAGTCCGGAGCCACAAGAATGACTTGGGCCCGGTCGTGCCGAATCTTCTTCAACACTCTGGGTAGAAGTGGTATAGGCGGAAAGGCGTACAACAGACCGCAACTCCACTCGTGACGAAAAGCGTCGCCGAGCGAGTGCCGCCTTGGAAATTCCAACGCGCAGAACTGATGACATTGCGCGTTCTCTTCGGTGGCGAATAGATCTAACCAAGGCTCTCCCCATTGTAGAAAGAGTCCTTGCGCCACTTCCGAGTGAAGACGCCATTCGTGATCCATCATGCACCTGCGGCTGAGTTCGTCCGCCCTGGCGTTCAGGGAACCTGCCAGGTGTTGAACCATCAGGAACATGCCCTGATGTTCCAGCCATGTCCAGAGGCGCAGAGCCTCCTGACAAAGGGTCCAAGACCCCACCCCGCCTTGTTTGTTGCAGTACCACATGGCGGTGGTGTTGTCTGTGAACACCTGCACTACCTTCCCTTTGACAGAGGGAAGGAATGCCTTGAGTGCAAGCCGGATCGCCCGGAGCTCCAGAAGGTTGATATGGAGCCGGGACTCCGCCGGAGACCAGAGGCCTCTGATCTCCGCCTCTCCCATGTGACCGCCCCATCCCAGAAGGGACGCGTCCGTCACAACTGTGTGCTCTGGCTGGGGAAGGGAGAGGATCTGCCCATGACCCATTGCCGGTTCGAGAGCCACCACTGCAACTGTTTTGCAGTCCCCTCCGAGATCTGGACGTGATCGGACAGGTTGCCCTGGTGCTGCGCCCACTGGAACTTCAGGTCCCACTGCAGAGCCCACATATGCCATCTGGCATGATTGACCAGCAGGATGCAGGAGGCCATGAGGCCCAGCAGCCTCAGGGTCATCCGTACCGAAACGCAGGATAAAGGCTGAAAGATCGGAATCATAGCCTGAATATCCCGGACTCGCCGTTCGGGAGGATAGGCCCGAAACTGCGTCGTGTCCAGAACTGCTCCGATGAAAAGGAGCTGTGGAGAAGGAATCAGATGCGACTTCGGCACATTGATGGAGAACCCCAGCGAGTGCAGGAGTTCGGCCGTAGTCTGGAGGTGGGAGACGACTGCCTGGGACGAGCCCGCCTTCAGCAACCAGTCGTCGAGGTAGGGGAAGACTGAAACCCCTGCCCGGCGCAGATGAGCTGCGACCACCGCCATCACTTTCGTGAACACCCGAGGGGCACTGGTAAGGCCAAAGGGGAGCACGGTGAACTGAAAATGCTCGGGGCCTACCGTGAACCGAAGGTAACGCCGGTGGGCCGGCAGGACGGGGATGTGGAAATATGCGTCCTGCAAGTCCAACGCTACCAACCAGTCTCCAGGGTCGAGGGCAGTCAAGACCTGAGCTAGGGTGAGCATCTTGAACTTCTCCTTCCGGAGGAAGCGATTGACGTTCCGGAGGTCCAAGATAGGACGCATGTCCTCCTTGTCCTTTTGGGCACCAGAAAGTAGTGGGAGTAGCAACCACGCCCTACTTCTGGGGTCGGAACATGCTCGATGGCCCTCTTGGTCAAGAGGGCCGTGACTTCCTTCTGTAGAAGCACCAAGTGATCCCCTGACATGCGGTGGAATTGAGGTGGCATGGCTGGAGGGGTGGACTCGAAGGGGAGGGAGTAGCCCCTTCGGACAATGTCCAAGACCCACCTGTCCGAGGTGATGGTGCGCCAGTGGGGAAGGTGATGGCGGACCCTGCCCCTACTGGCGTGCCGTGCACCTGAAAGGAGGGACTAGGAGGGCTTGGAGGCCGCGGACGGGTTGGAGGTGGTGGCCTGACCCGCACGCTGGTTGCCCGATCCGCCACGGCGGAATCCACGTCCTCGGCCACGCGTAGGCGCCTGCTGCGCGGGCCGGTGGCTGGGCTGCTGACGTGAAGGGGCGCCCTACCGTGGCCACGATAGGGGCGAAAAGCAGAAGACAGCGGAGGGCGTGTAGCAGAAAGGCCCAGGGACTTGGCAGTAGCCCGTGAGTCCTTAAAGCGCTCCAACGCATGGTCTGCTTTGGACCCAAAAAGACCGACTCCATCAAAGGGCATGTCCATGAGAGTATTCTGGACATCCCCTGAAAAACCAGTGGTTCTCAGCCAGGCGTGGCGTCGGAGCGCCACCGTCGTTGCAATAGACCTGCCCAGCGAGTCGGCGGTGTCAAGGCCACAACGGATAGTGTATTTGGCCGCATCCCTTCCTTCCGCAATGGCGCGGGAAAGCAGTGCCTGGACCTCCTCAGGGCACTGGGGCAAAACATCCGCCACCGAATCCCACAGGGAGTGGGTATATCGGCCCAAAAGACAAGCGGTGTTAACGGACCGCAAGCCAGCACTGGAGGAAGAAAACCTTTCTTCCCAAACTGATCCAGGCGTTTGGATTCCCTATCCGGAGGAGCGGTAGGGAAGGCGGTTTGGGAAGCGGAGGCTTGGACAACCAAGCTCTCAGGAGTGGGGTGGACAGAAAGAAACAGGGGTCGCCCGGAGCTGGGCGATGGCGTCGTGACACGTTCCGATCCACAGGAGCCCCTGTGTTGGGCTTGGACCAGGCGCCCAAAAGAACATCAGTGAGGGCGTCGTTAAACGGCAGCACAGTCTCCGCAGAGGAGGCTGCCGGCTGAAGCACCTCTGTCAAGATGTTAGGCTTGACCGTCAAAGTAGGGAGCTGGAGACGTAAGGCCCCAGCTGCCCTACGCAACACCGTACCAAAATTGGCCTCCTCCTCCGTAGCCACGGGAGGAGACAGCATGCCAGTGTCAGGGGAAGTATCCAGACCACTGGCCTCCCTAGACTCTCTGTCCAGTCCTCATCATACTGACAGTGTCGCGTCAGAGGGTCATCAGACCCCTCCCAGTCCAACTGGTCCTCCTCTGGTTCAAAATAAGGAGGAGGAGGGACATTTGGGACCCAAGGTCCCATCGGCGCCGGAGCCGGCGCCGAGCGACGCCGCTCCGGGTCCATGTCCGGAGCCGGAAGGAACTGGGGACGACGCCGCCCGAGCCCAGGGCGGCGTCGAGAACGGCACCGGAGACATCGGCGCCGGCGGAGGTGGTCGTCAAGGTCGACCGGCGTCGATGGGGGTTGTGGAGTCGGGATCGAGGCCGGAGCCGGAGCCGGGATCGAGGCTGGAGGCACGGGCGACGCCGGGGCCGGAGCCGCCGGCGACGCCGGAGCAACCCCATCAGGCCCGCGGGGCCCGAAGGCGCACCGGAGGGGCCTGAAGGCCCGAAGAGGCGGGCCATGGCCGACAGGAATTCCTGTATTTTAGCCGGATCCGCCCCGAACCCGGGAAGGGCGGGTATGGCGGGGCGACTCCACAGGCATGTCCGGGCCGCGGGGCGGGACGGTGCCGGGAGGGGCCTCAGCCGAGTCGCGAGACCGGCGAGGCGAAGTCCTAGAGCGATGATGCTTTTGGACTTTTTGTGCTTCGACTTACCGGACGAAGAAGACTTCGACGCCGACGACCGGTGTGGACTCCGCGATCGACCCCTGGACCTCTCACGCGACCGGGCTTCGCGGAGCCGAATGCCGGGCCTCGAGGAGCTTTCGAGACCGCTCTCGCAAAGCTCGGGTGGAGGGCCTGGCAGTCGGTACAAGACGCCGTGTCGTGGCCTCGGCCGAGGCAGAAGAGACACTCCCGATGCGGGTCGGTGACGGACATCATCCGCGCACAGGCGCCGCGATCGCTTGAAGCCGGGCATCCCTACGACACCTCGAAAGATTGGAAAAACAGTGAAAAAATCACCAAAAAGTATGGTCAAAAATGACCAGGGCACTGCTCTTCCCGGATCTGCGCTTGCTGGCGCGGAAAAGAAGAACTGACGCCAGCGCGCAGGGGCGGCGCCTAAGTACTGCCCGCGACGTCATCCCGGCGATCACGACGCCGGACGCGGAGCCGCACGACGCCGCCTACCGACGCGCAAGGGTACTGCTACGCAAAACTTTCCGGATCCAGCCTGACGCCTGGGGATATTCTAAGGTAAGGAATCTGTCACTAACGTGTCTCTTTCAGATAACTATGATTTAGAGGTGAAAAGTTCAGGCGTGGGGTGGGGTGGGATGAGGTGGCCCCTTGTGTGGGGATATCTAGCCCTCAACCATGAGTGCAAGTTCCCTTCAGCAATCACTTTTGGTAGACTTGCTTCCAAGATCTGCAGCGAAGGCCTGTAGCTAAGCAATATCGCTGGTTTTTGCATATATTTACTTTTTTCCCCTGAGTGGCTGGATGTGAGCTACCTGAATCATCTTCATTGGTCTTTATTCGCTGCAGAGATTATTCGCGTGCAGAAAAAGGTGGAAGTTTGTTGATAGAGGCAGATTCGTTACTTGGTTTGTGTGGCGATTTCTACTGAGAGGGGAGCAGGATGGCTTTTTGATCGTGGGGAGATGGAAGGCGGTCTGTGGTGATAGTATTGAGAGGGAAGATAGCATTTTTCTGTGCAGCTCCTTATGAATCACTACTGATTGGGTAACTTTTGCGATAAGGCTTGAGAAGGAAGATGGGATGAGACTATTCACTGTTAGAGGTGAGATGGGGTAGTTTGTGGTGATACTAACAGCGGGGATGGAGCAGTTGGTTGACAAGCGGAGATTGGGGAGGTCTGCGGTTAAACCTAGTGAAAAGCGATAAGGGCAGGCAGTTTGTTGACGGGAGTCGTTTATTTTTTCTGAGATGGGATGGGGCTGTCTGGGGTGCTAATGCTGCTTTGGAAGTAGTTGATATGCGGGCTACGGCGACAGGACGGCTGTCACAGGCGTTGCCTCGAGCTGCCCTTCACCCAGCGAGGCGCCCGTCGTGCTCCGTGGGAGCGCGGTGTGTGTGCCTGCGTCACAGCGCGCGCCTCCCACAAGGCCCTGTGTGAATCATCGCGGGGATGAAGCGGCCGCCTCGGGCCTCAGAAAGCTCTAGCTCCGTTCTCAGAGGAGCCCTTTAGTCCTTCCGGACGCCCCGCTGCGGCAGCCCCTTTCAGAGCCGAGCTCCCGCTGCTCCCCGATCCTCCGCTCTCTCTGCACGCACACACAGACTCGACACAAACACCCCGAGAGCCTTTCAATCTCTCATCACCCTTTTTGTTCCAACGTGAAGTAAAATGAACACAGATACCAGCCTTTTTCAGCTTCTGGACAAAAACACCGATCCCGCGGAAATCCTCATAATGAAATGTGGGGATAAAGACTCTAGGAATGCTTAGTACGTCGTTCAGGAAGCACAAGCGAAAGTAATGCACCAGCAACCGTAAAACGCCGAGAGACGGGATATGATTGCACTGCATCAGAAAGAGCCCGAGCTTAAACTAACAGGATAAGGAGGCCGGAGCAGAGAGAGTGAGGTGAATTATGTAGGGAGGGACTGAGGGGAATAACTGGATAGGGTGGGGGCGAGAAAAGCCAAGAACGCAAGGGGAGAACCCTGGGAACATTAGGCGGGGTAGATAAACAAAAGAGGAAAACATGAGGAAGAAGAGGGCCAAGTACTGGGATTATTAATTGCAACTCAATGGAGCGGACTCATTTGAAGGATTTCGGAATGATGAGGCTAAGTGGTACCGCTGATATTAGAACCCGCAGGGTCAAACACACAGGATCTGCGAAGTGGATGCATCAGTCCACAGGGCTATACTAACTAGATGGTGAATTCATTGATAAACGCATATAGAGCACTATTCCAAAAGCGGTGCCAAGCTTTTCCCTCCGAATCCCGGAGGATGCTTGGAGCAGCCAACAGTTTCAAATGTGATATTGCATATTCTTCTTTACTAACCCAAGACCAGGACTTCGGTGGACAGACAGGACTCCATAGTGATTTCACAAAATCTGTGAGTCGGGTCTTTGGTTCAATATTAGCATAGGGTCAACAGCTGTTGCCTTAAGGATTTCAGCACCACGGAGAGCTCCATAACCGTGTCTATACAGAAAGGCAGTGCAACCATTATGATCGGCCTCATGTGGGGCCGACTAAGGTCGCAACATATGATATCCAGTTTTTTCACAGCCCCTTTTTATCTCTGGAGCCGCACAGTTAGAGAAATAAACGTAAGTAAAAGCTAAAATCCATATTTCTTTTTTATATCACGTCAATTTTTCTAAATCACTAGCCTTGGCTAGCTTGCCCTTATGATTAGGGGCCACTGGTGAAGACAAAAAGGTACATACTCGTAACTACAGTCCTCCAGCATTTGCTCTTTCACAGATTCATACGCTTGAATTATTTGTTGACTGGGAACTCCCGGTAGTCAATGTTAACACAACAGCATTCCAATACAACAACTAACACTGAAAACAAATGTAAGGCAACCATAGAACTACCAGTAGTCCATGCATCTCATTTTATGACCCAAAGTCCAGCCAATCAGGTGGATGGACTGAGAGCTCCAACCCTCCTGTCTGATTTTGAAAGTTCATTTCTTTGCAATATTGGTAGCCTCTTGAGCGCATGTGAATTATGAAAGATACCAATGCTGGAAAACTACTTGCAGGTAACTCATTTTGTCTTCCGAAGCACTGGATCTTTCATATATTCACATGCTTGAATTAAGATTACCAAAGCAGTGTATGAAGTTATGCATAATGCTTAGGCAGAACTGAGGCTCACACAAATGAGATTGCTTGGTACTGCCTGTCCAACCGCTGACTGATCTGGACTGGATGTACAAGCAGTAGTGATTCATAAGGAGGTGCATAGATGCAGCTGTGCACGTCTGTAAGTGGCATACAGGCGAAAAGTGCTTTGGTGGCTGGTATGCCTCTCGTTGAGTGACCTACTACTTTCCAGCCTTGGAATGAGAGAGAAGGGAAGGGGATGCAAGAAAATATCCAGCTAGAAATGCCTTGTTTTAAAATAGGAGCACCTTACTTCTTGTTGCAAAATGATAAAAAAGGTTGGTCTGATTTAATGAACTGACTTCTTTCTATGTAGAATTTTAACTATAAAAAAAGTAGTGTGCTGTTCAGTTACTCCATAGTTTTTGAGACCATGGAAGCGCGAAGGCTAATGACAAAGCTCCTCCAGGACAGAATTTTCTGGTATTTGAGAAGCAGCTCCAAGCTACTTTAAATCGCTATACGGGTCTGAGAGGGCAAAATCAACTCCAACGTCAAACTCCTCTTTTTCTAAAATTAGATGCATTTCCCTTTTTTGACTCTAAGGGTATATTGCAACACGTACAAATACATCCAACACTGAGTAGATTAGGGCACTGACTTTCGGTCCTGAAGGATTACTGTTGACGCTTTTCGGGCATAATAGGCAAGAAATATGTCGACCACCACCAAAATCTAGGGCTCATTGCTTCATCTATTGGTTCACATGATTATTTTAACCTTGACATGGGCAACTCCTAGTAATAAAGTTGTCACAAGATTGCCCATAGCCAGTTTTAAAGTGTGTATCCCAATCTCCACCCTGGCACCACCCACCCAGAGTTCAGAGAGTCGTACAATCTGTTTGTCTGGACAACATCAGACACTAAGAGTAGAAGATCTCCGGCAAAAAGCCTCCTGAGGGGCCTGCTGGGTATAGCAGCGCCCACCCAGCAAGGAGCATGACCCGATGATGAAGCACGCTACTTCGGTGGGTGAGGGCCAGTGCATCCTATAAAGGATGCCCTTAATGACCATCCGCAATCCACTCACCTCAGTGCAGTGTTGGTGGATTAAAGGATTTTTATCGTTAATATGTTTGGGGAGGACATGTGCTGGACCACCTAATTCCTTTCTCCAGCCCCCTTTTTCACACCGGAGAAGCCTACACACAGTTGATAGTCTGATTCGGTCAATGTAAACATTCTGGACCCTCTTAGGGTCCAGATGGTGGAGCCATTTCACCTCCTTAGAGGGGTGAGGAGGAACACTGAAAGTCAGCAATGTGATGGATCGGCAATATGGAAGCGTGTGTCTACCGACGTCTAGGGGTGGGCTGTGAACTCTGCTCTGCCAGCGGAGTTTTGCCCAAAAAACTTTGTGGAGCAGAGTTTTTTCTCTCACACAGCTTGGCAAGCGAATAAAAACATACGCCAGACCACCTCCCGGAGAGATTTCTAAAAGTAGGCAGTCGCAGCAGGTGGCTATTGCTCGCGTTGAGAAACCTTCGGATCACGTTGAGGAAGCTGCTGCTCGAGTAGAACATCCACTTGAGCGGTAGAAAGAAGCAGCGCCCTCTTGCGCTGCACGTGGTGCAGTTCGCGCTGATTTTACAGTACGGAACAAACTTCCGGTGCAAAAAATCAGTGCGAACAGGGCAAATTACCGCACTCTGCCACTTGCTGAGCAGAGTTTTTTTAAGCACTTCACGGAGTTCCGCGTAGCACAACTCCATGAACTCCGCCCAGGCCTACCTATGTCACATTTGACCACAGGACCCATTTGTCCCAAAACAATATATATAGCTGTTAGAAGGGCAGGGCCTGGAGTTCACACACAGATGTAATGGAGATAAAGAACACCATCTTGATGGTTAGCAGGCGTAGAGGACAGCTGTGTATTGGTTCAAAGGAAGTGCACATCAGGTAAATGAGAACCACCTTAAGGTCCCACTGTGGCACCACAAAAGGTGTTGGCAGGAGCATGTGGATTAGCCCTTTCAAGAAACGCATCACAACAAGGGATTTGAAAAGTGATGGCTGATGTTACAAACGTTTTGGCCAAAAGATAACCCTCAACTGTTGCCACTGCAAGGCTTTGCAGGGCTCAAGACAGACTAAACACCAAGATGTCAGACAACTTTGCATCCAACGGTTGGACATTGTGCAGAGGACACCAGGAAAGAAACCTCTCCTAGTGTCCTGCGTATACTGTTTTGGTGGATGGATGCCTGGCTGCCAAGATGACACCAACCATTTCGGGAGGACGATCAAAACCATCAACTGTCACAGAACGTACTGAGATGCTGGTTGGGCAGGCTCGGATGCAGGACCCCGCCCTGCTGCTGCCACAGGATGTCTTTCTTAAGGGGCAGCTGGATTGGAGGACAAATGCTCATGGGCAGAAGTTCCGGGTACCTCACTATCCTTGCTTAGTCTGGAGCCAATAGGAGGACTTGGGCCTGGTTTCTCTTGATCTTTTTCAGCACTCAGGCGGTAGGGACGGAAAGGCATACAGGAGTCCTGAGCCTCCGTTGAAAAGGAAGGTGCATACAAGGGAGTGCTGCCTTGGAAACTCTAATGTGAAAAAGCGGCAACATTGCCCGTACTCTGCGAGGGCGAAAAGATCACATCATAAGCAACAATGGTTGAGTTTGTCAGCCCAGACATTTAAAGATCCTGCCAGGCGCTGGGCAATAAGGGAAATGCCACTTCCAAAGACTTAAAGCCACGTCCCAACTCCGCCCTGTCTGTTACAATACGACATGGCGGTTGTGTGGTCCATGGGAACCTGTACCCATTCCCCCTAGATGGTCGCGAGGAACACCTTCAGTGCCAAGCGAATCGCTCTCAACTACAGCAGGTTAATGAGGAGGCAAGTATCCGTCAGAGTCCTCTGATCTCCACCATTTCAGATGACCTCCCAGCCCAGCAGTGATGCATCGATCACCACTGTCAGTTGTACCTGGATGGGGTAAGAAGAGGAGTCTACTGCAGGTCCAATTGCGGTTGAGAATCCATAGGTCTTCCGCAGTCTCCTGGACTTGTTGAGGTGGAAGGAAGGCTCAGACGAGCACAGTATACATGATGACTCCAATGAAGTGAGCCGTTGTGAAGGCGTCAGGTGTGACTTCGACAAGTTGATGGAAAACCCCAACGTTAACAGGTTGGCTGTCATCTAGAGGTGTATTATGACTGTTTGAGGCAAGCCCATTTCAGTAGCCAATCGTCAAGGTATGGGAATACTGGTATCCCAACCTCTGCAGGCGGGCTGTAACCAACACCATCACCTCCAGGAACACCCAATTTGCACAGATAAGGCCAAAGAGCAGCATAGAGAAGTGAAAGTGTTCTTGGCCTACCTGAAACCGCACGTAGCCTCTCTGGGACTGCAGGACGGGAATGTGAAAATAGGCATCCTGCAATCCAATGCCACTATCCATCTCCGGGATCCAGGACAGACAGAATTTGGTCCAGGGTGAGCATTTTGAACTTTTCCTTTCGGAATGGAATAAGTTGTTCAGAGGGTGAAGATCTAGGTTGGAGTGAAGGCCTCCATCCTTCTTCTACACCAGGAAATAACAGGAATAACAACCAGTACTTATCTCAGGTGCTGGCACCCTTTCTATGGCTCCCTTGGTCAAAAGAGCCTTACCTTTTCCTCTGAGTATGGAGACGGGATCCTACGGGAGGTGTTGCGGTGTAGATTACATATCCACAGGATGTGATAAGAAGGATAGGGGGTAACAATGCTCAACAATCTGGAGCACCCATTGGTCGGATGTGATGGTCCTCCACCTGAAAGAAGTGGGAAGCATGTTGATGCGGAGACATGTCCTGATGTTGCCTCTGCTGGTATCCCCTGGCAAAGCCTCAAAAGAGGAGAGTTTGCTGGGTGAACAGCCTAACAGGCGGAGCTAGATCTAGAAAGTGAACTGTGGCTTTGCTCTCCTTAAATATTTCTAAGGTCGAGTTGGCCTTCGCTCCAAACAACCAAGAGCTGTAGAAGGGCATGTCTGTGAAGGATTGTTGGACCTTGAAAGAGAAACATGTGAACTGAATCCAGGCGCGGTGCTGAAGCACGACACTGGTCCCAAATGCCCTACCCAGACAGTTGGCCATACCCAAACCTGAGCGAATGAAGTACTTTGCTGTGTCCTAGCCATCTGTGATGAGGTGCTTCAGGGTTGGCCGTATGTCATTCAGCTGCCAAGATGTCTACCCCTGTCCCACAACGCAGGCTAGTACTTCCCCACGGGGTAAATAATATTGACGGAACGGAGGGCAAGGATGGTGGAGGAAAACATATGCTTGGCGAATGTTGCCATGAGGTTTGACTCTCAGAAAGGGTTGTAGGAAAGACATTAGAGTTAAGGTGACTCATGAACGCCTTTACCACCAAGCTCTCCAGAGTGGGGCGTTGAAGGAGAACTCAGTGGCCTCGAGGTACCAGTCATCACGCAACTCTGAATGGTGGGAGTGGGAGGACGAAGGAGACCCATGCTTCAACTTCTTGTGTTTTTTTGATTTCTTGGGCTCACCTGAATTCTGGACTTGGAAGATAAACGGTCCAGAGGACAGCCCTGGGAGCAAGAGCATATCCCTGCCTTTGACCAGGACCGGGCCTTCTACAACGTCCTCCAAAGTTCTGCAATGGCAAGTTTGGCTTAGTTGTCGAGTATAACCTTCTTACTCATCTCCATGCAGCATTTGTTTGATGCAGAGTCGTGACAGGAAACGAGGCACCAGAGACAGACATATTGTTTGTTACCAACATCTGATGATTGTAGTCCCTGCAAGGTTTAAACCCAATGGTTTTTAGAAGGGACATGTGCCTTGCACAATGGATACATTTGAGGGAAAGAAAAACGGTAACTCCAGATCCGCATCGGAGGGCCCCGATGTAACATCCAGGGTGGGATGGATCGGATGCAAAGCCACACGATGCCACCAACCGATGCTCAAGGGAATTGTTAACAAAATTCTCCAGATCCAGTCTGGCACATGCTAGAATTCACAAGGTGAGGAATCTACGGACAGAAACCTCTATTAGAATTTAGGATGGGCATTTTGGGATCACTGTCCATACGCTCATCATCGACAAGGATGTTATCGAAGGAGAGGTTATGGTCGATGGGCGCCATGTTGTTAAGAGCTTGGTTGTCATTGACAGGGTCTTGGCAGTCATCAATGGGGTCTTGGGCATTGTCAACGGAGGAGCTGACGACAAATTTGTCAACTTTAGTTTTTATTGTTGAAAGAAGGTGTATTGTTTTAGCTGGATTTGGCAGACCTCTTCAAGGTAGCATTAGAAGATGTCACTGATTTTCTGGATGTTTCCTATGACAGAGGGCTTATCTCCTGCACCAGATGTCTGGTCTTTGATGACAGAGCCCAGCGGAGCTTCTGAAGCAAAAGACAGTAGCTTTATAAGATCTCCAGATATGTCAGGATCAAGTTTGCACTTCTTGGACTTAAATTCTAGGGACGTATGTTAACAGACTCACCACCATGCAAACAGGTTTTAAGTGTCAAAAGCAGCCAGCTCTCTCTTTTCCATAAGGTTCTAAAAATAAAGTTCTACATAAGGAGTGTTTTCTTGCTGAATGTTCATTGTTGTGCAGTCAAGGGAAACACTTTGCGGGGATCATCCACAAAATATTATTAGCCCCACACGTGTCACAAAGAGACATTTCTTCTAGGAAGACTGTCATGATGAAGACAAAAACAGGTCTCTGGTTCAGTGACCCAGCAACAAAAGGAAGTACAAGACTCATCTTCTCCAGGAGGAGGTGCTAGATGTACTACCAGGGACAGAAACTTGAACTTTTACTGGAAAAATACTTTTAGAGAACAGCAGAGATGGTTCCCATACATTCACCAGACATGTGGTAGGTAATCTAACAGGTGAGGCTGCTGAAGGGGGTTGAAGCTCTGAGGCCATCCACCTGATTGGCTGGACTTAAAGTCATAAAATGAGATGGTTGGGCTAATGGTCGTTGTTTGGTTGTTTTCAATTTGTCATCAATGTAATTTGCTGTATGGGAAGACTCGTGCTTTAAAAATGACTACCAAGGCTTCCCAATAATCCATGAAGGTGAATCTATGAAAGATCCTATGCTGAAGAACAAGTCTTATATCTAGGTTCCTCATGGCTGTGGTTATAATTTTCTGATACGTCTGGTTTCCTGAGAATTGTGACAATACATAATTTTGGTTAGGGTCTAAAGGGGAACAAAAAGGGGCCCAAATCTCATACCTGGATTTATTGATTCCTCTCATTTACTATCTGCTTCGCAGATTCACGGTTTGGCTGGGCAAAAGACCACTATCCAAATAGCTGTGCTCCCCAGAGTGTTCACTCTTTAAGCTGTTACATTAGGATCTAATCCACATACCAGTGCAAGTATACCCAATCAGGACCTCAACATAGACATGCAGAGCGCAAAGTATGCACTACAGTACACCAAAGTACAATCTTGCAGCAAATGAGATGGGGTTGGCACTAGCTACTGCTCAAAAGTTACTCAGTAGAGTACTAGTGCTGTGGGTACGCATTTTTAGTAAGGAGAGCAAGTGGTGCAGGACAGAGATTATTTCTACAGGGGTCTTACAGCTGGGGTGGAATATAAGAAGTGCTTCCACCAGGTGAGCTCCAACCCAGGAGTAAGAGATACTTTGTCTTGGATGCAGCAAGACTAGGACAGAATGGATCACCTGAACCTTGCCCCTGGGTTCCACTGTGTTGTCTCCTTCATGGCTAGCCTGTTCTGTGGTAAGGGATCTCAGGGTGGTGGACAGGATGGTCCTTGGAAAGAGCTGGGTATTTCCTCTGTTTGACGGCCATACAGAGTGGTGGAGAGGCAAGAAGGTTAAGAAGCAGGTTAAAGATTAGGGATGATCATAGTTGAGCATGTACCCAGCTGGAAAAACAAGTGAGCACCACATCAATTTCACATTCTTGTCAGGTTCTCCCACATCCTTTAGATGATTCACTATAATGACTCCCGAGGCCAATGCTTATGTAGTTTGGGGAGCTGGGAAGGAGGCATATCTATCAATGTGGAAAGACCATTCTTTAAAGATCCCATGGCATTCATTAGAGAGGGAAGAGTTTTGCAGGATTATTCCTAATAAAACTGGGGGGCACAGGCTAGTTGGATAGATTTGTGGTTAGCCAATCACTGAGATCCAAAGATGAAGATCCATTCAGTAAAAGGGAAGTCTATGGGGCCAAACTTCAGCTCACTCCCAACTGCTTTTCATAAGGATACTCTAGTTCTGATTGTATGTTTTTTCTGGAAAAGCTGGCCATGCTTCATGTCCACCTTCACCGAAATCCCTTTCTTGAAAGCTTTTTTCCATCCCCTCTCTATACTTTTCATTACATCTGGAAGGGACCGCATGAATATGACAAACAAAAGGTTACTTACTTGAGGTCCTGGTTCTGCATCGTTAGTATCTTCATTGAAATCATAAACACTACAATAATTCCACGCTTCTTGAGTAGACTCCAGAGCACTACTCAATATATGTACAATATATTTTTAAATCGCTTACGGTGTTCATGCCAATCTTATTTTATGATGAGATACACCCTATGATCACCTATCAGAGGCTCACTTTCTATTGTTTGGAGAATACAATGACTGAATACCAATTTCAAACCTTCATTTCAGAATTTTGCAAGAAAGGTAAAAATGTATGAAGAAGGGAAGAATAAAATGTAGCTTGGTAGGCTTTCATTGTAAAGACTGAAAAAGGGTGCTATTCCTTTAAGAATCCCTGAAGGTTCTCTACCCACAGTTCGCCCTACTGGCAGTTTGCCTCAGAGAGCCAGTTCTGTTTTTTTACGGTAATGTACTGACTTTGTAAGCTGTTATTCACCCTCCAATGCCCAACAATAATAGCCGGGAAGGTAGGTGGGTTGTTTAAAACTTCAATGATGTAGAAAAAGGAATACAAGTAAGTAACCTTTTCTTCTGGATTGCAAGATCTTAATTGATCGTCATAAACACTAGAATAGACTAGCAAGCTAATGAGTGCCTTAAAAAGTGGCTGCTGGGCAGCAGGAAAAGAATGAAGTTTCTCACATCTCCTGAGGGTAGGAAATTAACCAGTTTAAAACGTTATTAGAATTCACTATTTAAATAGATTACTTAATGTTCCTTTGACATTTTTTGCATCAGCATGCGCTTCATTCTAAACAATAATGTTTAGTGAATGTGTGCAGTGACTTCCAAGTAGCTGCTTTACATAATGTCAGCTACGGGTACATTTCTGAGCCAAGCTGTGGTAGCTGCTTTTCCCCTCGTAGAGTGTGCTATAGGTATACCTGGTAAAGGTTTGTTTGCTAACTGATAGCATAGTGTGATACAAGAAACTAGGAACTGTACAGAGCTCGACATGCAGCGAAACATGCAGCGAAACTTAGCAACAGTCTAGCACTGAGACAGTATCGGCAGACGCTCA
This sequence comes from Calotriton arnoldi, assembly GCA_963921515.1. Taxonomy (NCBI): domain Eukaryota; kingdom Metazoa; phylum Chordata; class Amphibia; order Caudata; family Salamandridae; genus Calotriton; species Calotriton arnoldi. The sequence continues at coordinate 2,283,955 of CAWUFW010001072.1, forward strand.
TTCATGGAGCAGCAAAAAGGCCTAGAAATAACAATATAGATGCCCTTCTAGAGGTACTTCCCAGACACGCCTCAGACAGATTGGTATGTATAAGCACATTTAACCATCTTATCGACACCCTTAAAAAGGCTGTAAATAAGAACTGGCATATTCTGAACACAGGTGAAAGCAACCTTGAGAAACTTATGTTTGTACTGAAATGGAGCAAGAACATCAAAGACATAGTGGGCGATACTAGACAACAAATGACCCAGAGAGACAGGACACACTATATTTTCTTTACCACGTCTTTACCACTTATAAAGGGACACTTACCTTGCGGCTCTTGTTCAGTCTGCCACTTGACACACCCTGTCACACAGGTAGACTTAGGACTGAGAACCCCATGGGTACTGAACAGCCACACAAACTGTAACACTAGTGGGGTTATCTACCTCATCATGTCCCTACAAACTCCAGTATGTAGGTATGACTACCCGCAAGGTGTAACCAAAGGTAGTCTATAATCGCAGTTCTGTGAGATGTAAAACAATCCTACACAAAGCTAACCTAGTATCTAAACACATGGTTAAAGATATCGGATGGACATAGAGAAGTCCCACTACACCACACATATGGGTGACCCGGACCCCACTGCACCAGTATAATGGCCATATACGATGTTGTGGGGCAATCCCAAATTGCCCGACATATTTCACGATCACATCGGTGGATGTTGGCAGAGCAAGGGTATTTCTCAACTTGTTCAGCTTTACGATGGACAAGGGTTTCGATCTTTTTTAGCCTTGAAAGACGAGTTTGGGCTGCTACAGAGTACATTTTTTAAATATTTGCAATTAAGGGACTATTTTATACGGGGTCAGAGGATATTAGAGATGTTGAGCCCTTCTGAAGTACTATCTGTACTATTTCAGACTTCAGGCCGAGGAACTATCGGTATAGTTTATCAGAAACTACTAACAGCTGCTAGCGATGATGGCATACAGGTAGCAGCGAAATTAAGTCGGATTTTTGAAACCGATATAATAAATGAGGAAATACAGGATTCACTGGAAATTATAGACGCAGCTGTAACATCTGTTAATTTGAAACTTCAACAACACAGGATTGTATTTATGCTGTATTATACTCTTGAGCTTATTTCCTAATGGGCTACGACTCAACCATCGGCTAAATCATTCTGTCCAAAATGCCAAGAGTATGCTGCAGACTTACGTCATATGTTCGTCACTTGTCCAAGGTTGAATATATTCTGGACAGATGTAACTTATGTGCTTACAATACTGGTTGGTCATGATCGCAGAGAAGGAAGTAGTACTAGGGGTAATACGAGACATGGGCAGTTATATGAGACTATTAGTTTCAATTATTATAGCTTGTGCTCGTTTATGTATAGCTCAAGTATGGATTCAAAATACGAATCCAAGCATCAATTAATTTTGGGTCTTACTTAGACAAATATATGAAATGGAATTAGCACTAGCCAAAGCTAGAGGTCCGCGATCTTGGTTCAAATTTAAAAGGGTGTGGTCTAGCCTCCAATGGGACTAATAGTTTATTGTTCTTCTGGATTTTTGTATTAGTCCTTTTCTGACTTTTTCTAAAAATGTGTTATTAGTCCTGTTGATGTTGTCATTTCCCGGTATGTTTGTGGTAATTGTATAAAGTCCCGATTGATGCTATTTCTTTATTTCTTTTGTGCTATGTATGCTCTACTTTTTGTTATTGGTTTTTTCTTGTATCTTTTTTGTGTAATGTATTATACTTATGGCTAAGAAAAAGAATAAAAAAAATAAAAAAAAGACCTGTTTGCGACACCAGAAAACAGGAAATGCCGGTACTTCGCAAGCTGGCATCACCATCCGGGATCCTGGGGGAATGCGTTTTCGATGGCATGGTCAGGCGCCTTTGTCTACGCTTTTCCCCCCATTCCTCTTCTCCCGAGGCTTCTCAGGAAATTAAAGACGGAACCCTGCAAGATGATTCTCATAGCGCCCTCCTGGCCTCGCCAGTTCTGGGACACGGAGCTTCTTCTTCTGTCAGTACTGCAAACGATTCCTTTGGATCCTATCCCGTCATTGCGGACGATGTCCCAGGGCCAGATACTGCATCCGGATCCCAAATCCCTGCAATTATCAGCATGGCTCCTGAGCACAGAGTTTCTCAACCTAAAGCTGTCTGCGGAATGTAGAGAAATCCTTTCCCAAGCTCGTGCCCGGAGTACAAACAAGACATACCTCATGAAGTGGAAAAGATTTGGTCACTGGTGCCAAGAATCGGGAGTGCATCCATTCTCTACTTCGGCCCATGAGATCCTGCCTTGCATCCTGTCTTTGGCAAAAGCGGGCCTGGCTCATGTGTCCAATAAGGTTCACCTAGCGGCCATCTCTCGCTACAGGAGAATAACTTCGGGCCCTTCTCTTTGGTCAGCAAGAATAATTAAACAATTTATGAAGGGCATTTTTCGAGTCTTCCCTCCAATTTAGCCTCCTCCACCACTGTGGCACCTTAACGTGGTCTTGGCTCAGCTCATGAAACATCCCTTCGAGCCGATCCATAGGGCGAACTTGAAATTCCTGTTGTGGAAGGTGGCTCTTCTGCTGGCTCTTACTTCGGCTAGAAGGGTTAGCGAATTGCGAGCACTCACTATCCAGGAGCCTTTTCTGCAGTTTAAAAATGACACGGTAGTGCTCTGCACTAACCCGAAGTTCATCCCCAAGGTGCCCTCGGATTTTCACTTAAACGAACCTGTGGTTCTTAAGACTTTTTTCCCTGGACCTACAACTCTGGCGGAGAGGTCACTTCATTCATTAGACATTCAGCGTTGCTTAAAATTCTATCTTCAACGGACTAAACACTTTAGGAAGTCACCTCAACTCTTTGTGGCTTACAGTGCTCCTCGTAAGGGTTTCCCCTTTTCTAAACAAGGAATTGCACGTTGGATTGCCAGCTCTATCCAGTATTGTCATCAATTAGCTGGAAAACCCATTCAGGGTAAAGTCCGTGCTCACTCCACGAGGGCAGTCTCTTCCTCTACAGCCCTCTTTGCTGGGGTACCTATCCGGGACATCTGCAGAGCAGCCATCTGGAACAGTGTCCATACCTTTACCAGACATTACTGCTTGGATTCTTCGACGCAGAGTGACACTGCAGTGGGACAAGCAGTCCTGAGGAACCTGTTTCAGTAGCGGTGAGCTTTCCCTCTCATCCCTCCTTCCTTTTTATTGAAGTTTTTTGCACATTATTTGATAAATGTATTGTTTCTGATTATATTCTGTGGGCTTGTAAGCTTGGATGATGCTTCTTGTTGTTTCTCTATTTCTTTAAATTTTCCATTGGGTTACGCTTAATGTAGTCTTGATATTTTATGAAGTCTAAAATGAAAAAATGTTACGTTTCTCTAATCTTCTGTGCATTATTTATGGTTGTTCAACATAATAACGACAAAAAATGTGCTCAGTACTGCTAGCTACTCTGATTCAAGCATGTGAATCTTTGAAAGTTCCAATACTGGAGTAAGAAAACAAGTTACTTACCTGTAACTTTAGTTCTCCAGTATTGTAAACGTTCATAGATTCACATGCGACCCACCCTCCTCCCCTGGGAAAGCTCGACCTTCTGCATATTCTTGGTTATCCTATGGCACTACGGCTACGAAAATCTGAAGGTCTGAGGTTCTCTCAGGAGGGTTCTAAGGGGTGAGGCTGATCTGATTGATTGGTTGTTGATTTTATTTGGTCTCTTTTACAAAAAGGAGGTGGGTATGTTACAAAACTGGAATGGGCCTAGGCCTGGTTTCTAGTTTGTAATAGCTTTGCATTGCTATTTTTATATACCGGGGACTCCCATCTCGACGACGGGGAATGATTCAAGCATGTGAATCTATGAAAGTTCCAATACTGGAGTAATGAGATATACACCTCTATATGCTGGCTCACTTGAATATTTCAGTCTCTGCAAAAATGACCACACATTGGTCTCTGTCTCCTCACCTTTTCTGACCACGCAACAGTGACGCAGATAAAAAGCAGCTATACGTGCTTCAATTACGACCAAATTTTAGTCTGTGTTATTTACCTAATTCACATAATGGCCTTTAACCATACAGGCCTTGTTGTATTACCTTAACTGAGGCATAAGCAGCCAGACGCGCTTTGAGTAGGATCGCACAGCGGTCCATGCCACTTACAGGTACCATGCAACGGCCTTTACCTATACAGGCTTTGTTTTGCTTTGGTTTATGTCACATAAAACTGAGTTAAGAGGGCTTAGTTTCACAGCATAAGTAGTATTTGTATACCCCGCCTTGGGGACTTGTAGCACCAGACTTTTAGAGTATAGTATTTAAACATACACTGCTTGTTTGTGGAATGCATCTGTGCCGACATTTATTCATTCACCGTGGCCTCTGAGGGGAGCTCATTTGAAGGAGTAGCTGCGCGGGTAAGATCGCTCATGTCACATGTCGACTATAACATGTGGGACAGGGGTCATTTAGAGGCTTCCCCTTGCTACTTTTTAAACATTTTGGAGGTTGAGAAGTGTTACTGCACTTCTCTAAGTGTGCAAAGATCGAGTGGCATGTGTGTCCATTTTTACTGCCCCAAACATGCCCACTATTTGCATCCCATAATCAATATTGGAACTATATATTTCATAATTGTGTTATACAGCTTCGCGGTCTAGGCGGCCTATTTAGGCTTGAGAGTGAGCAGAATTCCCATGTTGCGGGTAAGATTGCTCATCACTCCGCCTGCATCACTAGTGTGTACATTGGTGGTGGGCACTTTCTTACTCATGTCTATGCACATTACTTTGGCAGTGGACTTTTGTTAGTAGTTATGTTCCTGAATGCTATTAAACTTACGTTTTTTCTTTTTACAATTTAGTACGACGGTGGACCCCATAACAGAAACTGTAGGCCATCTTCTATATCACCTGGTCTACTACTTATAGGCCAATGCCAGGATAAATATAAATATATATATATATATATATAGCCAAGAATCCTCCACTCGTATTTGAAGAATACTCAGATGCTCTATATGCTAAATAATTCAATTGAATGACTTCTCCGACGCGTTTTGGGATTAAGCCTTGTTCACGGTCAAATTACAAAACACAAGCACTTTCGTGATATATATATATATATAGATCACTCTGCCTCTCACCCATACGTAGCGCTCATCTGAAACTGAAAACACCTCAGCTCCTCTCGGATGGAAAGTTGTAGCTCACACCAGGCCCCATTTGGTGCAGGTGTGAGAGGGGAACTAAATGATGAGGCCTGCCTCTCTTGGGTGGGTGACAGTTCTTGTAATTAAGAAAGCACTCTCCCACACACAATAATAACATCCATCCCCCTTTTTTACCAGACGTACTTTTGTGTGTGCTTGATTGTTTAGGGAGTAGTATGTGTCTGGTTGGGTTTCTCACTCCCATTAGACCCCCAGTGGGTATTTATTTGATAGATTTAGATGACCATGTTGTCTGAGACCTCAGGAGTCCTGCAGCCAAATTCAATGATGGAAGAGTCGCATGTCAAATTTGACCCTGGAGTCTTGTTAACAGGTCCGCATCTCTATGGGAACTTCTTGCGTGGTTTTATGGACATTTATAACAAGTCCGGCTACCACCACTATCTTACCCTATCTGGAGGTATTAGAATGATCTTCAACGTGCAAAGCTTCAGAAACACCATTGGTGTTAATGGTATCGGTGGGAAGGCATACAGTAACTATCTCGGCCATTCAAACAAAAGGGCATTCCCTGGAGATGCCTGTTCTGGGAGTCTGGATGCAAAGCCTCGGGATTTTTTGGTTTCTTCTGTTGCAAAGAGGTCAAAAGCAAGAATACCCCATTCTTCGAAAAAATCTTCTAGAACTTTGTTGACCAAAAAACCTATTTGTTAGACTCTTCATAGTATCTACTGAGAAAGTCTGCCTGCACATTGATTTTCCATGGAATGCTAATTGCTGATAAGCGTAGCTTGTTGGATAGTGCTCAATTGCAAATCGAATGGGGCTGTAGAGACAGAGGTCTCTATCTGGTGCCTCCTTGGCTGTTTATGCAATGCATGGTGGTAGCGGTGTCTATTTGTATGTGAATTATCTATGATCCTGTTAGAAACAGGAGAAAAGCTTTGCAAACTTGTTGTACCGCTCTAAGATCTAGATAATTTATGTGGAATTTTCTCTTTTCGACTATTGTCCCTTAAATTGTTAGATCCTATAGGTGAGCTCCCCAACCTATAAGGGAAGCTTCTGTTGTAATAATTTGAGTTGGTAGTTTTTTCTGAACTGGGGTTTCTACTAGAAACTGTGATTTTGCAGTACCATGCAAGGATTGTCTTGCTGCTATAGTCAGAGTGAATCTGTCTTCTCAACTGTTTTCTTGTTGAAACCATTGGTATTCTAAGCATTGCTGAAAAAGTCTGATTGGCAACTGTGCGTTCCGGACAATGTTTAAACAGGAGGCTATCGATCCTAGAAGTGAGGCTAACTTTTTCGCAGTTGGATGAGGAGATGATCGGAGGATATGACATTTTTCCCCAGACAGAAAAAACTCTCTCCTCCAAAGGATACAGTCTGACTTTATGGTGTCTAATGTTGCCCTTAGAAAAGACACCATTTGAGTTGGGGTGGATATTGATTTCTGGTTGTTGTTATGAAGACCAAGTTCAAGTAGCCTTATTATAATTTCATAGTCTCTTTTCACCTTTTGTGGACTGTGAGCCTTAAACAGCCAGTTGTCTAGGTAAGGACAGATGAAACAGCTTTTCTTCTTAGGTGAGCCAATACTATCACCAAGCATTTTGAAAACATACATAGTGCAGACTTCAGGCTGAACAGAAGAACTGTGTATTTTTAATGCTTATTTACTCAACTTTATTGGGGGGGGGGGCTATAGAAATGTGAAAATAAATATGCATCCTGTAGGTTTTATTTCACACATCAACTCATTTTAAGGTGTGAGTTAGCAGTTCAACATAATTTTCATCCAACAGCATCTATGCATTTATTTCATGCTCTGAAGGAACGGTTGTCTCTGGGGCTGATGCATGTCTTTTCATCACAGAGGTCACAATAATGGAGTTCGGGTTTGGTTCTGCCCGCAAAAAGTCTGGGCGATGCGGTTTATACTTCTTGAGCAATCTTGGTGTTGCTGCTTTAACAGTGGCAGGCATCACAAATGTTTCCTCAGCTATGTCTAGTAAGCCTGTAACGGGTAAAAGAGGCTTAGGGGCTGCTCTATTTTGCAGTGTTTCAATTATAACTAAAATAGTAGGTTGTGGAGCCTCTCTGTAGCAGCCCCTATAACCACGACCTCTTGGACAGTGGTGATGTCATCCAGTGGTAGAAAAAGATATTGATCTTGTTAGAGATCTGTGTCTTTTCCTTTTTGGAGAATGGCTTAGCAAATGAGTAGGAGTCTGTATTCTTTTCCTTATCGACAACATTGATGTTTGCCTTGAAGCCATTCTAGGTTTAGTGATTGTAGAGACTTTTGTAGTGATCCTTAAAGGGCATATTTGGTTTTATAGGCGTTAAAGGCAGAGGATGAGGATCTGGCATAATGGCTTTGGAGGCAGCAAAGATAGGGTTCGATAAAGTCTATTTCTTTTTAGGTACAGTACCAAATAATGAAGAGGAAAATCTTGGAGTTTTCCACTCATTTTCAGGGGATAGATATATGCGGTAAATGTAGAGAAACAATAGAATGCAGTGAAGCTATAGACTGGGATGGTGATCCCGACATGGTTGGCTTGAATTGCAACCTTCTTGATGCCAATGGAGATGGTGATAAACGACTGTGGTCCTGTCTACTGGATGTTAAAATCCTTGATGGAGAACAATGGAATGTCTTCAACATTGTTGATGATTCTTTTTTCGATGCTGAATGATGCCTATGTTTCGTTATCGATCAATGACTTTTTTTTATCGTGATCTTAACTCCTTTTTCCCGACATTGTGCCCTCTTTTGAAGGTGTACAAGTAGGGGATGATGCCCTCAACATCAATGTCGATACCTTCAACTCCAAGCCAGAATGACATTAAGAACGATGTTGATGTCTTTTTGGAGAAGATGATTTTTCTTTAGCTATCCCTCTGTAGGAGCCTCTGTCAACAGGCTGCTTTTCACAGGGGACATGAAGAGACGAAATTCTTTTCTTCAGTTCCTCCTCCTTTTTCATGTCTTCTATGACGCTCATCTAGCCTGATGCCTTCTTGATCTTTAAGTGTATATTTTGACCTTACTGCAGAGGTCAGTCTTTCACTATATGGTGCTTTCAGAGACACACCAGACCGAGCTCGTGGGGGTCTGACACTGCCTTTTTCCTGCCTCAAGAAGGGCACATCTGGGAAAGAAAAGGCATTTTGAGGAAAACTCTTCTCAAGAATCTCGATGTTTTGGTATTGAATGACAGAAAAAGTCTAAAAACATCAAGTCAAGCTGTTAAAGCTGCAAAAAGTTTGACATTAATTAGAAAAATATAGCACAACAGAAAAAAAGAAGGTCAAGGCACTAAGTACCTGCACCAGTCAGTCTAGTAGAATGTAAATAAAGCAGAATTATGGTGCAAAGAGCCGGGAACGTGACCTCCCTACGTCCCCACTGATTGGGAAACCCAAAAACACAAAGAACAAGCTGGCTCAGCACACATGTATTGTTATACACAGTTTGTCAAAGTACACAGTAATGAACAGTGATCATTAATTTAACTTTAGCACGGCGTCTCCCAAATGAGTCACATAAGTCATCATGTTGTGAAAAATATATACATCTTTATTCCTTTATTCTTTTCTTCAAAAATTTCCTGTTAAAACACGATACAGAGTTCATAGCTATGAACTCTGTATCGTGTTTTAACAGGAAATTTGTTTACAGATAAAGTGCCTCTTACAAAAATGGTGGACAAAGTATGAAAAACAGAACATGAATTTCTAATTACATACACTTTTGTGTGAAATCATGACTATTGCACATTTTACATCTGTATATTAAGAAGTTAATAAGACCCACTGGAACACAATGAGACTAAAGGTCCATTAATCCACTACCTAAATCGTCCAAAGTAATTTAAATGGAAATACACCTTTGACGATGTAGCATTAAAGGTTGGTCTTTTGTTCGATTTGTGGACTCTACCAGACAGAGGCAGAGCTACATACAAGTATACAAAGTAGAACCTACCTGTGCAAAAAAGAGATGAGCACAATATCCAGGTATCTGCAGATTATGATAGATTTCCCATTAATTATACCTTCATCCTTCTTTCTGCTAATTTGTAGCGTCTCTCTTGTTGAATGCTTCACCACTCGTGCAATACGTTTAGGTTAGTTCTATTGCATTATGGCATATTGTTCCAGTTTGGAAAATTAACAGGGTACCCCAAAAGAAGCTTTAAGGTTGGAATCCATTAGTCCCATTTCTACCCCATCCCCTGCAGACCCCTTAAAATGAAATTGATCACGTCAAAGGGAAATGCAGTGATAAAGTTGGTGGTGATCTGCTGCCTACATTAACTTTTTTCCTTCTGGGTCTGTATGAGGAAGACGTTCCTCCACTGCAGCACTCTGCTGTCTGCCCACTCGCGTAAAAAAATATAAGCAGCAGGAGAGTGATCATCAGTGACAAGTCATTGACCACTTCCTATGGAGCAGACTGCTGAACAGTATCACAGCTGCAGGAGGACAGAATTAAGTCCATCGTAAGCTTCTAAGGTGCCTTACTCCTCAAAACCTTCAAAATCACATAAGACATCCAAGTGGAGTTCGGTGAAGGAAAACTTGATAAATTGAAAAAGGACTACTGAAGTGTCCCTCTGAGTAATGCTTACCTTCAGAGTCTAAGGCTGACTCTCCGAAAGACCAGTCATAGCTCTACTGCAAACATTTCCCAAATGAGAACTTCAGGAGTTGTGATTCAGGATGGAAGAAAGTAGGACAGTTACAATAACACCAGAAACTTTCAGAGTGAATCTCCAAAGCACGGGTTCAACACAAAGAATTTTTCAGACAGAACAAAACGCAAATGGTGATTAGCTGTGAAGGATGGCAAGTCATCTGAAATACAAATGCTCCGGTTCCACAAGCATGGCAATCTCACAGAATTTCCAAACTCTCTTACCTGTGGGGGTGCTTTTTTCAACAACACCAAAAGAGCCTGCAGAACCAGATTCGAGAAGCGAGGTCCAATAGGAACATAATCTAAAGAAAGATAATGTGATTAAAGGGAGATGGACAAACATGATCTATACTACTGAAGAGTATCTAGGTGCTTACATTTATGTATATTCTAATGCCTCTGCTTATAACTCATGTATTCTTTGAACGGCTCTCCAAACAGTAAAACCACCATCTTCAAGAGTTTAGTCTTTCATTTGTAATACAATTTTTTTCTCTCCGTTTATTTCTTGTTCAAATTTACAGTACAAAAAGATTTTTACATGTTGTTCTAATTCCCTATATACATAACATACATGACACATCTACCAATAAATACTTTAAAAATAACAAAAACTTTTTAGGCACTCTGTTTTTCCATTTGGGTAATTTGTGGGGCACATTCTCTGTGAAAAGTGTGTGGCATTTATTCTTAGAATAGGTGAGATAAAAGTAGAAGCATGAGAATTTATTTAAATGACAAACAAAATGTCTAACAGTTTATATTTTAAAATGCACCCAAGCAGGGCAACATGACATACCAACATACAGTACATTCCAATTTATAGGATAAGGAGATACAAACACTTCTACTGAACGAAACAACGTATATTTTGTTTTGTAGAATGTGTTTTCCTAGTTTAGGAATACTTCGCATCTCAGGAGTCAATTACACTGTCAGGAGAAAGATCATGGACCAAACTTTATTGGACAAGGACAACAATTGAGAGGCTCAGGGTGGTGCTGAAGAATTCAACTGTTAGGAGATCTCATCTATATGGGATTGCGACGGAACAAAACCAGAAACTGTCACCAAGAAAGGCTTCATGTGAGACACCTCAAAGGTTTGCACAATCCAGCCCTTATTTGTAGAAACTGCTTGTCCTTCTGGAACATTCTTTATTATTTATTTCATTTCCGTCTTTTGCACTAGAATCAATAGGTGGTTGTTAAAACTCCAAGAAGAAATGCGGCTGGGCAGTTGCATAATATGAAATGAATGGAGCCACCCTTATTCCCTCAGTACTTAACAACCAGTCAGGTCACATCTCACACATTCCACAGCTTTGGCCCTGCTTAAAGGTAAAGCCCTGCTGCACCACAGAAACTGCTGGCACCAAGGTCAGGTTCTTCGGTAGAGCCTCTGTGGGAGGACGGGAAGCAAAAACAGGGGTGAATAATAGAAAGATGGGCTGGATTTGGAGTAATTACAGCAATGATCAGAGGAGATCGCACAAGGTGAGGAATGGACTATATGACTGGAAGACTGGGAGGTGAGGTGAAGGCCTAGGGACAGCAATGTAAAGATGACATTCAAATGCAGGCAAGATTAAGATTGAAGAAAATAAAGGCCATGAAAAGAGTGAAAATCTATTCCCTATATGTGAAGCACTAACAAACTGCATTTTTCTACCTGAGTGGTCTGAGACACTGTAACCTTTTAAAAAACATATAATAAATAGGGTAACTAAGTACACAAGACAGGTGCCACTGAGCAATGGCACATAAAGATGTGAGTATAGCACTACTTAGCAGAGCAATAAATGCCTGTCTCATGATATCTATGGCTGGTTAATCAACTGGATGAGGAAAAGTATTTAGACTGGATCTTGGAAACTTTATACTACTACCAACTTATTGGCTAAGTGGATCTAATGAGAATGGATTCTCTGAAAGTCCATGAAAGCAATCTTCATAGATTCGAAATGAGATTGAGCTCCTGATTCTCCAGTGAGAAAGCAGTTTCCCTCTCCGACCCCTTATGGGATGAGGACTACGTTGTGCTCCCCTTGGTAGGGCTAGAGCAGAGATTCCAGACCTTTAAATACATGGGGGAGAATGTATATCATTCAGATGCTGACTTAATTGAAGGGGGTCTAGGCAGGCTGTTAGCGTCAACACGCCAGTCTGTGAAATTCTGGGTGTCCTTGTCGCTGTCCCCAATGGGTAGGACAATGATATCTAAAAAGCTGGTCCTCCCTAGATTACTTTACTTCTTCTCTGCACTTCCAGTTCAGCTAATCAGAAAGGTATTTACTGACTTGCATAAGATTCTCTCCAATCAGATTTGGAGGTAGGGCAGGACACAGATTGCCCTCTGTAATCTACAATGTCCCAATGATGCTGGTGGTTTAGGGGCCCCCAACCATGAACTATACTATGCTGCAGCCCAGTTGCAGTGGGTAGGTAGGTGGCTGAGCCTGGATCTGGAAAGGGAAGATGTTTTTTGAGACATGCGGGTCCCTGAGATAATACACTTGTTGATGCCTGCGGTAATGTGGCAATGAGTAGTACACAAACTGGGCTAGACTGCGGGACATTGCAGGCAATGGTACATACACGCCAAATACCAAAGACACTTGTATGCACCCAAACTCCTGCTTTGATCCCCTCCTTGCTTTCATCTCCTCACGGCCATACAGCAGATGCCACTGAATTGGGAGACCTCTAAATGCATGGAAATCACTGTATGAACTCCAAGACAAGTTCAACCTGGGACCGGACCATGCATTATTCTACATATTGCAGCAGTTATGGGATCAGGAGGGATTGGAGCTCCCCTACACTAGCGCTCAAGATGCTGCCTACCCATGGGCCAGCATGAAGGGCAGTATCCGTACTGTAAAGTTCCCTTTGGCCCTGCACCAACTCTGCCCTCCAGGGCTGGTTGGTAACAGAACATTGGGGCAGATATAACGGACGATCAATGGCCTCGGGTGTTAGAATTCGTCAAAGAGTGTCCCGCAATGTCCACCTAAAATACACCCAGTTCAACTTCCTCCACCAGACCTCTCTCACCTCTACACATATAGCCCGCTTGTATGAGGATGCAGATTCCAGATGTCCTAGCTGCCAATCCCCACAGACAGGATTTTTCCATATGGTGTGGCAATGCCCGGTCATTTCACAGTTCTAGAGGGAGGTAATTGAGGTTATTAGCAAGTTGGTTTGAAAAATGGTACAGTGGGAACCACTGCTAAGCCTGCTGGCATTAATGCCCTGGCCGAAAGGATCCAAATACTTCACAAGATTCACAGACGTAGTCAATGTTCTGGCAAAATGATGCATAGCAATGGCATGGAAATCCCACACAGCACCAAAGTTGAGTCAGTGGTTGGGAGATCTACTGAGATGAGCGAAAGCAGAGGTGGATGTGCTTGCCACCCAGAGGATGGATCAGGGGAGTGGAAAAACAACCATGCAATGGGAGGTGATAGCGTGTAACTATAGCAGGAAAATCAGATATGCATCCCCTGTAAGAATCTGCTGCTAGATAGAGTTTCTACCAGAAACAGATTTATTGACGGTAAGTAACCTGTTCGTCTGTTAGAAACTTCCACTCGCAGATTCCTCACCTTTAGAATAGATACTAAAGCAATACCTTTTAAGAGGTGGGTTTGTGAATGGACTCAAAGCAGAAAGTCTTACAGGACCGAGCAGGCAAAAATGCCCCTCCCTGCGATCTCGACTGTCCAGGCAATAATGCTTTGTGGATGTTTACAGGGTGCCCCTGCGTCATCCGCCTGACAAATGTTTAGGACAGGTACTCCATTTGTCAAAGCAGTGGTAACAGCTATGGCCCTGGTAGAATGAGCACGCAGTCCTTCTGGAGGCTGGTGTTTGGCTAATGTGTAGCATATCTTAATCCAGAGCACGATCCAGCGGGAGATGGTTCTCCTCTGCAGTGCCTTGCTTTTTTACGCTCCAGAGAACCTCACAAAGAGCTGATTGTCCACCTGTTGGTCTTTGGTATGATCTATGTAGAAGATCAGCGCCTCTCGGCGTCCAAGAGATCTCCTCCTTAGAAGGGAGAGGCCGAGCATAGAACCCCTGCATGGCTATGGCCCTGGTAGAATGAGCACACAGTCCTTCTGGAGGCTGGTGTTTGGCTAATGTGTAGCATATCTCAATCCAGACCACGATCCAGCGGGAGATGGTTCTCCTCTTCGGTGCCTTGCTTTTTTTCCGCTCCAGAGAACTGCACAAAGAGCTGATCGTCTACCCGTTTGTCTTTGGTATGATCTATGTAGAAGATCAGCGCCCCTCGGGGTCCAAGTGATGAAGTCTGTTCTCCTCCTTAGAAGGGAGAGGCCGAGCATAGAACCCCTGCATGGTGATGGTTTAACCAATGTGAACGGCGTTAGAACTTTTGGCAGGATGCTGGTGTCCATAGAACCCGTTTGTCTGGGAAGAGGAAGTGTAAGGTGGATTGACACAAAGAGTTTGAAGCGGACTAACATGCCATGCCGAGGTGATGGCAATGAGGAACACAGTCTTGAAAGTAAGGAGCAGCAAAGAACAGTTGTAAAGCAACTCGAATGGATAACTCAACACTAGATTAAGGTCCCATTGGGGAATAATGAAAGGAGAATCGGGAAATGTGTTGCAGCTCTTTCATTAATTGCATCACAACCGATGATTTATACAACAAGGGCTGATCTGGCAACCGTACAAAGACAGAAGAGGCCGGAAAATAACTCTTAACTGTAACCAAAGCAAAGCATTGCTGGGTAAAAGACAGAACAAATAACATAACGGCTGATAACTTGGCCTGAAAGGGGTCCATTTAACCAAGCCAGAAATTTGTCCTCAGTCTTTAATGAGGGACACCTGGCTGACAAGATGATATCAACCACCTCCGGAGGAAGGTCCAAGGTGTTCAGCTGTTGCAGCTCAATCTCCAAGCATGAAGGTGGAGAGTGCGAAGGCCCGGGTGTAGATCCCTGTCCTGTTGCTACATCAGCAGGTCCTGCCAGAAGTGCAACCTGACTGCAGGAGATATGCTCAAGCCGATGGGTTCTGGATACCAAACTCTCCATGCCCAATCCGTAGACACTAGGATGACTAGGGCTCGGTCTATTCTAATCTTCTTGAGAACTCGGGCCGGAGTGGTATCGGTGGAAAAGCATACATGTTTCACTCGAGGCGGAACACGTCTCTAAACAAGAGACTCCTTGGAAACTCCAACACCCAGAAGCGCTGACATTGAGCATTCTCAGTGGTGGCGAAAAGATCAAGCCAAGATTCTCCCCATTCGCGGAAGAGACCATGCGCCACCTCCGGGTGTAGCCGCCATTTGTGATCCACCAGGCGTGGATGGCTGATCTTGTGCTCCCTGGCATTCAATGATCCTGGCAGGTGGTTCACCACCAAGAAACTTACTTGGTGGTCCAGCCATTTCCAGAGGTGCAAGGCCTCCTAGCACAGGGTCTGTAACACCACCCCACCCTGTGTAATGCAGTACCAAATGGTAGTGGTGTTGTCTATGAGCACCTGTACTAGCCTCGGAAGGAAGGCTTTCAATGCCAAGCGGATGGTCCTCAGCTTCAGAAAGTCGATGTGGAGCTGGGACTCTGCCAGAGACCAGAGGGCTCTAATCTCCACCTCCTAAATGGCAGCCCCAACCCAGAAGCAATGCATCGGTCACCATTGTCTGCTCTGAGGTGAAAGGGAAAGGGGTCTGCCAAGCAGTTCTCTCCTTGATCAGAACATGGTCTAAGAGGGACTGATGATGTTGGGCACACTAGGACTTTAGATCCCACTGCAAAGCCAGCATATGCTACCTGGCGTGCTAGACCAGCAGGATGCAGGAAGCCATCAGTCCCAGCAGCCTCAGAGTTGACCTCACTGAAATTCAGGATTGAGGCTAAAAGATCAGGGTCATAGCCTGAATGGATTCTCTTTCTCGGGGAAAGAACCGTGTCCAGAATGGCTTTGATGAAGGGAAGCATCAGAGAAGGACTCAGGTGTGACTTCAGCACATTATTATTATTATTATTAATTCATTCTTGATAGAGCGCATGGCTACCCTTAGGCATCCCAGCACTAGTTGCAACCGCAAGAAGATTCCGGTCTCACTGCAATTTCTGGAAGAGCCACCACATTGATAGCGAACCCTAAAGATGACAGGAAGTTTGCTCTAGTCTGGCACAGTTGACCTCCGAAGGTGTGCTGCCACCACTACCATCACTTTAGAGAACACCCGAGGCGCACTGGTGAGATCAAAGGGGACAACAAACTGAAAATGCTCATCTTCCATTGTGAACAGCAGGTAGCGCCGATAGGCAAGCAGGACAGGAAGATGGAACTAGGCATCCTTCAGGTCCAACACTGCTATCCAGTTTCCTGTGTCGAAGGCAGACAAGACCTAGGCCAGGGTGAACATTTTGAATTTCTCCTTCCGCAGGCAGGCGTTAAGAGGGCTAGTCTTTGGAACCAGTTGGTGCTAGAGGGATACACAAAAATGAAGAAACAACTATTGGAGTCACACAACAGACCAAACTTTGGAACACTGTGAAATGTTACAGTTTACACAGCACACTCCTGCAACTACTGATTTCTGAAGACACTTCAGGTGTTGTCACTAGGACACTGATGCACAAGTTACTTACCTTCGGTAACGATATATCTGTAAGAAACATTAGTAGTGATAGATTCCTTACCTTAGAATATCCCCAGGGGTCAGACTGGATCCGGAAAGTTTTCGTCAGCAGTACCCCTGCGCGTCGGTAGGGGCGTCGTGCGACTCCGCGTCCGTCGTTGGCGTCGTGCTCGCCGAGATGACGTCGCAGGCGCTACTTGGACGCCGCCCACGCGCGCTGACGTCAGTTCTGTACACGACTTTCTGCGCCAGGAACGCAGAGCCATGCAAGATACTGACCACTTGTGCATAGAAACTAGGGCCCTGAAAGGGATGACCTTAACCCTAGAAATCAGTTCACAGAACGGGGCGGATGGGTGGGGCGGTGAGGAATCTATCACTACTAATGTTTCTTACAGATATATCGTTACCGAAGCTAAGTAACTTGTGCATCTGAAAGAAACACATAGTGATAGATTCCTTACCTTAGAATAGATACCCCAGCAATACCAACCCCGGTGGTGGGTCTGCGAACAAAGATCACACCAGGAAGTCACGGAGAACAGAACGTCCAAAGAAGCCGTCTCTCCAGACTTGGCTGTCCAGGCAGTAATGTTTGGTAAACGTGTGTAGCGAGGCCCACGTGGCTGCCTGACATATGTCTTGCAGGGGGACACCATGTCCCAATGCAGTAGTGGCTGCAGTAGCTCTGGTGGAATGAGCACGCAGCCCCACCGGAGGTTCTTTTTTAGCCAAAGAGTAACAGGCTTTGATACATAAGACAACCCAGCGGGAGATGGTTCTCTTATGGACCGCCCGACCTTTCTTGGTGCCAACGTAGCCAACAAAAAGCTGGTCATCCACCCGGAACTGCTGTGTGCGGTTAAGATAAAAGGAAAGCGCACGTTTTGGGTCCAGACGGTGGAGCCGCTCTTCCTCTCTGGAAGGATGCGGAGGCGGAAAAAAGGTGGGCAAGGTACTGGTCTGCCCAGTGTGAAAGGCCGTAACCAATTTTGGCAAAAAGGAAGGACGGGGCCTGAGCACAACCTTGTCCGGATGGACTGAAAGGAAAGGAGGCTTACAGGAAAGAGCCTGGAGCTCACTCACCCGCTTGGCGGAAGTAATGGCCACCAGGAAGGCAGTCTTTAACGTCAAAAGACGAAGAGGACAGTTGTGAAGTAGCTCAAAGGGAACGCACATCAAGTATGTCAGAACCAGATTCAAGTCCCACTGAGGCATCACGAAAGGAATAGGAGGAAAAAGGTGAGTAATGCCTTTAAGAAACCTATTTACAACAGGGGACTTGAAAAGAGAGGGCTGATCAGGGAGCCTGAGAAAGGCCGAAATAGCAGAAAGGTAGCCCTTGATAGTGCCCAGAGCAGAGCCCTGCTGGGCCAAAGAAAGAAGGAACAGTAGAACCTCAGAAAGAGGGGCAGAAAGGGGATCCACAGCTTTTGCTGTGCACCATGCCACAAATTTGTTCCACCTGCAGGCGTATACCACTTTAGTAGAGGGACGCCTGGCTGCCAGAATAACGTCACAAACTTCAGGAGGCAAGTCGAAGGGAATCAACTGCCGCCGCTCAATCTCCACGCAAAGAGGTGGAGGCTGGATAGGTTCGGGTGGAGGACCGTCCCCTGCTGCTGCGACAGAAGATCCTCCCGAAGAGGCAGTCGGATCGGGGATCGATGCTCATACGGAGTAGCTCGGGATACCATACTCTTCGAGCCCAGTCCGGAGCCACAAGAATGACTTGGGCCCGGTCGCGCCTGATCTTCTTCAGCACTCTGGGCAGAAGTGGTATAGGCGGAAAGGCGTACAACAGACCGCAACTCCACTCTCGACGAAAGCGTCGCCGAGCGAGTGCCGCCTTGGAAATTCCAACGCGCAGAACTGATGACATTGCGCGTTCTCTTCGGTGGCGAATAGATCTAACCAAGGCTCTCCCCACTGCTGAAAGAGACCTTGCGCCACCTCCGAGTGAAGACGCCATTCGTGATCGAGCATGCACCTGCGGCTGAGTTCGTCCGCCCTGGCGTTCAGAGAACCTGCCAGGTGTTGAACCACCAGAGACATGCCCTGATGTTCCAGCCATGTCCAGAGACGCAGGGCCTCTTGACAGAGGGTCCACGACCCCACCCCGCCTTGTTTGTTGCAGTACCACATGGCGGTGGTGTTGTCCGTGAACACCTGCACTACTCTCCCCTTGACAGAGGTAAGGAATGCTTTCAGTGCAAGCCTGATCGCCCGTAGCTCCAAAAGGTTGATATGGAGGCGGGACTCCGCTGGAGACCAGAGGCCTCTGATCTCCGCCTCCCCTATGTGGCCGCCCCATCGCAGGAGGGACGCATCTGTCACCACTGTGAACTCCGGTTGGGGAAGGGAGAGGGATCTGCCGTCGACCCAATGCTGGTTCGTGAGCCACCACTGCAATTGTTGTGCAGTGCCCTCCGAGATCTGGACGTGATCGGACAGGTTTCCCTGATGCTGCGCCCACTGGAACTTCAGGTCCCACTGCAGAGCCCGCATATGCCACCTGGCATGATTGACCAGCAGGATGCAGGAGGCCATGAGGCCCAGCAGCCTCAGTCACTCTGACCGAAACCCGGGACATGGGCTGAAAGATGGGAATCAGAGCCCGAATATCCCGGACTCGCTGTTCGGGAGGATAGACCCGAAACTGCGCCGTGTCCAGAACCGCTCCGATGAAGAGGAGCTTCTGAGAAGGAATCAGGTGCGACTTCGGCACATTGATGGAGAACCCCAGCAAGTGCAGGAGGTCGGCCGTAGTCTGGAGGTGGGAGACGACTGTCTGGGGCGAGCCCGCCTTCAACAACCAGTCGTCGAGATAGGGGAAGACTGAGACCCCTGACCTGCGCAGATGAGCTGCGACCACCGCCATCACTTTGGTGAACACCCGAGGGGCGCTGGTAAGGCCGAAGGGGAGCACGGTGAACTGAAAGTGCTCGTGGCCTACCATGAACCGTAGGTAACGCCTGTGGGCTGGCAGGACGGGGATGTGGAAATAGGCGTCCTGCAAGTCCAGCGCCACCATCCAGTCTTGTGGGTCGAGAGCAGACAAGACCTGAGCAAGAGTGAGCATCTTGAACTTCTTTGCGGAGGAAGCGATTGACGTTCCGGAGGTCTAAGATAGGACGCAGGCCTTTGTCCTTCTTGGGCACCACAAAGTAGTGGGAATAACAACCACGACCTACTTCGGGCGTCGGAACGCGCTCGATGGCCCCCTTGGCCAAGAGGGCCGCAACTTCCTGCTGAAGAAGCACCAAGTGATCCCCCGACATGCGGTGGTATTGAGGTGGCATGGCTGGGGGGATAGTCTCGAAGGGGAGGGAGTAGCCCCTTCGGACTATCTCTAAAACCCACCTGTCCGAAGTGATGGTGCGTCAGTGGGGGAGGTGATGGCGGAGCCTGCCACCCACTGGCGTTTGATGGGCCTGAAAGTTCGGACTAGGAAGGTTTGGAGGCAGAGGTGGCGGGGGTGGTGGTGGTGGTGTGACCCACCCGCTGGCCCCTTTGTCCGCCACGGCGGAAACCGCGGCCGTGCTGGGATGACTGTTGCGCCGGCCCGTGGCTCTGGTGCGAACGCTGCGGGCGCCCCTTCCTGTGCCACGAAAGGAGCGAAAAGCGGAAGGCGGAGGAGGGCGGACTGCCGAGAGTCCCAAGGACTTGGCCGTAGCCCGAGAGTCCTTAAACCGCTCCAACGCGCTGTCCGCTTTGTCGCCAAAGAGGCGACGGCCATCAAAGGGCATGTCCATAAGAGTGTTTTGGACATCCCCTGAAAATCCAGTGGTTCTCAACCAGGCGATGCGGCGAACCGCCACTGTCGTTGCAATGGATCTGCCCAGTGAGTGGGCGGTGTCTAGACCACAACGGATCATGAACTTGGCTGCGTCTCTCCCCTCTGCAACAGCCTGGGCGAGAGCAGGCCAGGCCTCCTCCGGACACTGAGACAGCACGTTCGCCACCGTATCCCACAGGCACTGGGAATAACGGCCCAAGAGGCATGCGGTGTTCACGGACCGCAGCGCAGAGCTGGTGGAAGAGAAAATCTTCTTCCCAAACTGATCCAGCTTCTTGGATTCCCTATCCGGTGGAGCGGAAGGTACGGCGGTTGGGGAAGCAGAGGCTTGGACAACCAAGCTCTCGGGAGTGGGGTGTTGGGAGAGGAAAATGGGGTCACCCGGAGCCGGGCGATGGCGTCGGGCCACATTCCTATCCACAGGAGCCCCTGTGGTGGGCCTGGACCAAGTGCCCAAAAGAACGTCCGAAAGGGCTTCATTAAAGGGCAGCAGCGGCTCCGCAGAAGTAGCTGCTGGCTGAAGCACCTCTGTCAGGAGGTTAGTCCTGACGGCCACAGTAGGGAGCTGGAGGTGTAGGGCCTCCGCCGCCCTACGCAACACCACTGCGTAACTGGCTCCCTCCTCCGTAGCCACGGTAGGAGGAGACAGCATGCCAAGGTCTGGTGAGGTATCCAGACCACTGGCATTCCCCAAGTCCTCAGCCCAGTCCGGTTGAGACTCGCAGGCTGCAGCGAGAGGGTCGTCCGACCCCTCCCAGTCCTCCCCTTGCTCCTCAGGCTGTTCAACAGGCCGAAAATAAGGAGCAGGGACATGGGGATAGAAATCCCCAAACGGCGTCGAGAACGGCATCGACCGACGCCGGACCGACGCCGCGTCCACTTCGGGGCTGAATCCGAGGTCGACGTCGTCCCGAGGAGCGGGCGGCGTCAGGATCGGTGCCGGTGGGGTCGACGTCGGTGGAGGCGTAACGAGGTCAACCGGCGTCGACCGGGATCCAGGCCTGGATCCAAGGGTGTCCTGCGGCGCCGGAGCCGACAGCGACGCCGGAGCCGCCGGCGATGAAACGCGAGGACACCCATGCGGGTCCGCGGGGCCCGAAGGCGCACCGGCGGGACCCTACGGCCCAAAGAGGCGAGCCATGGCCGACAGGAAGTCCTGTATCTGGGCCGGAGTCGCCGACGACCCCGGGAAGGGCGGGTAGTCGGGCGGCGACTCCATGGCTCTGCCGGAGTTGTGGGGGTGGCACCACCCGTACTCTCAGCCGCGTCGCGCGACCGGCGAGGGGAAGTCGGAGAACGATGACGCTTCTTCGACTTCTTGTGCTTCGTCTTACCTGACCCCGAGTGCGAAGACTTCGATCCCGACGATCGCCGATGGTGACTCCGCGCACGGTCCCTCGACCTCCCTCTGGATCGGGACCTGTCACGGCGCAGAGCCGACTGCCGGGCTTCAAGCAGCTTTCGGGACCGCTCCCGCAAAGACTTCGGAGCCATGGACCGGCAGTCGGGGCACGACTTGGGGTCGTGGTCGCGCCCCAGGCAGAAGAGACACACGCGGTGCGGGTCCGTCACCGACATCATCCGATGACAGTCCTCGCAGGATTTAAAACCGGGCATCCCTAACTGCACCAGGAGTCGATATCGACTCGAAAAAGGGTGAGAAAAAGATCTCAAAAACTTAGTCAAAAAAGACTAGGGGTACCGCTCTCTCCGGATCTGCGCTTGCTGGCGCAAAAAAAGAAAGAACTGACGTCAGCGCGCGTGGGCGGCGTCCAAGTAGTGCCCGCGACATCTCGGCGACCACGACGCCAACGACGGACGCGGAGTCGCACGACGCCCCTACCGACGCGCAGGGGTACTGCTGACGAAAACTTTCCGGATCCAGTATGACGCCTGGGGATATTCTAAGGTAAGGAATCTATCACTATGTGTTTCTTTCAGATACTGGTGATCACACAAAATATAAGCACTTCCATCTTTGCTATCATCCACCAGAGTCTCGTTCAGAATTCCATGTAACTACCCTATTGAGCTCTTGCCACTTTTTTTTTTTTTTTAACAGGCTACACTTTGGGGGCACCATTTAAGTCTCAATATGGTTTGCAACTGCAAACTCTAGCAAATCCCAAAGTCTTACTTTGTGACGCCACCTTCTTACACCACGCCTTGATCTTCTACTTGATCAGCCTCTGTACATTAATTCTATCGCCACATTAATCTTCCCACACATATACACGTCACCCAAAATGTGCTCACCTTTAACCTAATGCACTCGACCACCCTCAATGACTATTCTTTCATGTCCACCCAGTCTCCTCCTTGTTCAGCCACAATCTCCCCCTTCCCACATCTGCTCTAGCCACCTATTCTATATTGCACTCCAGCCTCACACGCATATAAAAAACATACTCTCAACCTATCTACAAATAACCCCTCCTCCCTCCCCTTTGCATTCTCACGCTCACCTTCTTGTTCATTTTCACCTCATTCACTTTTTCCTGCCTTGAGGTCACTCAAACATCCGACATCACTCCCTCTCGTAAGCTCACACTTTCTAAAATAAAAATGGCATTATTCTGATAATGTAACACAAATTTGAGACTTCAAACATCAATTATACCTTCTTAAATTAGGAACACTGTGTGCATTTTCCTAGTTTGTGTCCCTATTCACTTCAATGTTCTCATTGAAGAGTGTATCCCTCCTTGTAACATGAACTATATATATTGCCTACACTTTATATTTGCATAGTGATTTGTACCGCTCAGATTACTACTTCAGAGAACTATGAGAGGTATTGTAGGGAACTGGGTTTTTGTTTCAGTAACCGCCCCTCCCCCCCCCCCACACACACACACACTTTTTGTCTGGTTTTTGATGCAACTTTGACTGAAGTGTACTGGGTCCCTGCTAACCAGGTTTCCAGTACAAGTGTTCTTTCCCTTAAAACAGTACAATTGCTTCCACCACTTTAGCTCACATATAAGTCCCTAGTAAAAGGTACCCCTGATACCAAGGGCCTTGCGGCTAAAGAGGATCCCTAAGGGCTGCAGCACAAATTGAGCTGCGCTAAGGGACCCCTCACCAAGCACGTGTACACTGCCACTGCAGCCTGCGTGTCTTGGTGCAGAGAAAAGTGAAGAGTCAACATGGCACACATACATCCCTGTTTGCCATGCCTGCACCACACTGCATGAGGCATAGGTAAGTCACCTCAACAGCAGGCCTTACAGCCCTAAGGCAGGGTCCACTATACCTCATGTGAGGGCATGACTGCATGAGCACATATGTCCCTGTTCTATCGAAGTCCATTCTTAGCTATTACAAGTGCCCAGGGAAACCATACTGTGTACATGGGCTGGACATTCTTCATAACCAGTTTTCTAGCCCCATGATGGTTTCCCTGTAACCACAGATGTTTGGTACCAAACATCTCGTCATAATAAACCTGCACTGATCTCAGTGTCAAATTTATTAACAATTGCACAAAGAGGAGCCCTTAGAGCTGTCCTACCAACCCTTAGTGTGGTCACCAAGTGGCCTAAGCCAGCCTGCTACCAACCAGATACTGTTCTGACCTAATTGGGTGAGTGCCTGTGTGCTCAGAAGTTGAGAATAATGCCTTACCTGGGTGGAGGTGTTCACACCTCCCCCTGGTCAGGAAGAGCCATCTGTGGCGGGAAGCTTCAAAGGCCTTGCCACCTTTTTTAACGCGACCCCAGCCTCTCCTGTTAGAAGGAGCAGGCCCCAATCCTGTCCTCACCCCCTTTTGACAGGAGAACAGGAGGGAAAACTCAGCAAAAGTAGGAGGTTTGCCCCCTTTGCCAACTCCACCCCTCAGATGCTGGAGATGAGGTGAAGTACACTTTTCGGTGCCCACCAATTTAAAGATGGTGGGACTTATCCAATCAGGGCTAGGGCTATGTCCCCCTCCCACAGGAAGTGGGCATAATCGAGGGTGAAGACACCCCGGGTAAGGGGATCATTTATTTATTTATTTCATTTATAGAGCGCACAAATCACCCCAACCGGGGTATCTCCGCGCTATGACTGCATTTGTCAACCAGGGAGGAGAACATCAAAACAGCGTGGTTTTTAGCAGCTTTCTGAAGGCTAGGTAGTTGGAACAGAGACGTAGGTGGATGGGCAGTTGGTTCCAATATAGTGGCCACTACCTCCCACTTCCTTGTAACGCCCCTAAATCAAGTATTTAGGAGACATCCCCATACCTCAAACTTCAGTTCCTGATGACGTAAGAAGAACCGAACACCACAGAGTTGCACCAGCAGAGAAGACTGCAGAGAACTACTGACTTGGCCCAAGCCCTACCGGCCTGTCTGCAGCCCTCAATGATCCTGTACCAAAAGACAACTCGTCTTGCAGCCCAGCAACCTCCAAAACCTTGGGAGGACTGCCTGCCTTCGACAAAGATCAAGATCTCCTTAGAACAGCGGAACTGTTCACCAGCAACAAACCTCATGCAAGGCCCTGTGACCTGAAGAGCTGCGAAACCCTGCTCCCGGTTCCACCTCTGCACCCGACGCCTCTGGCCCGAGTCCAAGTGGCCCACTGGTCCCAGTGAGGTTCCCCAGCGCTCCAGAGCCCATTGTGGGTTGACACCTCCCGGACTCCTCGACATAACCTGCAGCTTCTGCACAGAGGCCCCCTCAACTGTGACCTGCTCTGGTAAACCGTGTCCGACATCAAAAGACACCCCTGCACCTGCCAGCCCTGGGCCTTGGTGAAGTGGACCAAAGGTGTCCCTACGTCCCAGAGCATTGCATCTTACCTCTCCAGCTGTTGGTTTTCTTCGATCAGCCTCCTGGCCTGAGCCCGCAGCCCTTTTCTGATTTGGCCTGTCTCCATTGCTTAACATTGGGCATCCAACGCTATGTTGGCAGCCTGAACCCGGCCGCACCAGTGTCGCTGGTGGTGTAGTGTCGGTGCTGCTTTGGACCCTGCCCAGTGCTTGCTTCAACCCCTGGAGACTGCCCCCCAAGCTGCTCTTACTTCCCTTTAAGCAGCATCTGCCGATTGCCCCATTCTTCATTGAGTTGCATTGGGCGGTGGTGCACTGTTAGTGCTGAACTGAAACATGCCCAATATTGATCTTAACTCCCGAAGACTGGTGTTGCAAGTCAATGTTACCTATCTGTATGCTGAATGTTTTGATGGTCTACCATCAGCCACTTTACTAATAAACTGGTTTGACCCAAATAGGCCATCATTCACAGAATCCAAAAGAGTCAGTTATGCGGACTTGCATTTTTCTATAGCATCAGTGGATTACCACAATTATCAATTCTATTTGTCCAATAAAACTGTAGCACTTGCCATTCTTAAAGACTGGGTTATGAAGCCCCACATTTTCTACAGTGGATCCAAACACCAGCGTCATTAGCCGATGGCACAGTAGATGACGATAAAGGATATTTGGTACATATCTTTAGCAGATGTTAAGTTAGTGAATCTCACCTTCAACTTGAGTCCAAACCTGTACTTTGGGGGCATAGAGCGATTTAGACTCCTATGAGGACCTAAGGAAACTATGTTTGTCTCCATGCACTTCTGTACAACAACTTTTTGAATGCCTGGAATGGGAGATATTGAACTCAGATGAGTCCAATAAGCTTAGATGCACAAGGGTTGTCTTTTCCTTAAGGTTAGCTGCAGGTTAGTGCAGGAACTGGTGAGCACTGCATTAAACCTTTAACTTAGGATGCCAGTGACTTTGGTGTCTCCTTTGGCTTACTAAATGCCAACCCGGACACAGATGATGTTGAGGAACTCAGCAACCAAGTCATGGGTAGTAAATGGTGTCTCTCTAATGTTGAATGGAACATCCACAGTGATGGTGCTGCATCTTAGAGTGAACCCTAGGGGTTTCTAGGGCTATCAGATTATGGCCTATAAAGCTCCGAGGTAGGTGTAGCTCATCCTCCATCTCCACTTAGCACTCTCCATTTTTGCTGAGCTGTGACCCTTTCCAATCAGGGAAACACTCCCATCTTGGCAGACAATGATCTTGTCTAGTAAATGCTTTACAAACCTGTCCCCTCAGCCTCCTGAGGGGACAGGTTTTCTGAAACACTGAGTACTCATCCATTGTGGGACTTTCATGAATACACAAAGGACACCAAGCATTGTCTTCTTTGCTCAGCACATCCACACCAGAGTCAAAATGGTAGTATGATGATAGAGGAAGCAGATAAAATGAAAATATTGACGAGAAAGGTTAAGCAGAATCAATCAATGTTCAAAGATCATTCCTCCACAGAGCAGCAGGAAAACTAACTGAGGGCTAACTGTTAGTGAAATCTATCAATGGACTCTGATGAAGACTCTTTGCCTTGAAGTGTTATATACCAATTCTTTTACAGTAAGTCTGCTGCTCATATGTTTAAATTTCTTGCTCTTTTTTTCTCAGATGCAACCATAAAGGATGCCTAAAACTGACTGTTATTCTTAATGAAAATAAAATGTTGGCCTAACATTTTGATTCACTTTATACATAGCACTCTGGGATCCTGCACATCTGTGTATATGTTACGGTGTTTATGATTATTTATGATGATCTCATGATGATGAATTATGTTAACAGCTCTTAATTTTCTAATTTCATGGCCTGAATACAACCAGAAAATAACCTGCATGCAAATCAGTAAGGTGGTAATGATAAGACCACCAATATGCAGAACCAGATTGCCTCTCAGCCCATGAACTTGAGGAACGAAGACAAATTGTTCTTGTACTTGAGGTTGGGAGGAACCAGAGATTTCAGAAACCGATTTCATAGCTGTAAGTGGTAGCTTCAAACTGTGTTAAGTACTTCACTCACCTAAGAGCCGTTCAATGTCATCCACCACCACACAACTGAGCTGGGATTTGTATGCATCTTCAAAGATCTAGAAAAAGAAGAATCAGCAAAGGATGAATTATTTTAAGAGAGGCCTGGGAGAGATCAACCAACACCTGTACAAAACATATTGTGAACTGAATAATCTATGGGCCCTCTGAAGTAACAAAGCCTTTGGTTTGGTGCCCTGCTCTCTGGGGGTATATAACTGAGACTACTTAATCCAAAGGTCTGTCACAGCATCACGAGCTTCTGACAATTCATACTCAGTATGATTACTAAACAACAAGTCTAAGTTAACAAGTAATTTACCTTCAGTAATGTTCCTTCTGGTTGATACTGTTAACTAACTGCAGATTCCTCTGCAGAAGACTCCCCAGGAACCAGATTGAACCCAGAAAGATTTCTTATCAGTGCTCTTGAGGGCTGCTAGATGGCACCGTGCGACTTTGCATTGGTCCCATATTGCCCGACCTGAAGTGAAGATGTAGAGAGCCTGTAAGCGCCACCTCTGCACATGGACATCAGTTTCTTTGTTTTGCCTTCTGCGCCCTCAGATGCAGAGTGAAAAATTGCTGCTAGCAGTGTGCTGAATACTAACTTGGAACCTTTTTAGATGTTAAAAAGAGGCCTAGCCACAGAACTGGGATGTGGGCGGTCAGTGAAGAGTCTGCAGTTAGAGTATCCACCAGAATGAACATTACTGAAGGTAAGTAACTTGTTCTTCTGATGAATACTCCTAACTACAGATTCCTCACCTTAGCATAGATACCAAAACAATACATCCCAAGGTGGAGGATCAGACCAAATAGTCCTGCAGGACTGAACGGGCAAAATGTATTTCCCACTCAATCCGGCTGTTAAGGCAGTAGCGCTTCATGAACGTATGCACACATGCTCACAGTCAAGCAGATGTCAAGGACAGGTTCGCCAATAGCAAACGCGGTGGTAGCAGCCTAAGGCCTGGTGGAATAGACTCTTAGATCTTCCAGGGGCTGTTCCTTGGCCAGTACGTAGCAGATCTTGATGCAGAGGACTATCCTTATTGACCGGGTCTGTTTCTGCAAAGCCTTCCTTTTCATCACTCCGGAGAACCCCACAAAAAGCTGACAAGGAGTTACTTGGTATGCTCAATGTAAAAACCCCTTTTGGGGTTCAACTGACAGAGCAGAGTGATGCACTGCCTAACGTGAAAGGGAGTCACGACTTCCATCAAAAATATCGCCTGTGTCCTCAGCACCAACTTGTCCTGGAAAAAGGTGCTGTATGGCTGGTACGCTTAAAGTGCCTGTATTTCACTCATGCATAGAGAATAAGGAATGAATGAATGATTGCCTTCTGTAAAGTGCAATAGCTTCTCCAATAGAAGCATCTTGGCACTGCCATGAACTGATCGACCATAGCCAGCCTGGCAATGCCATGAACATAGCCAGCCTCTACCGGAAAAGGAAAATTTTCAAAACCTTTTTTAAGTTGTCTTCGGAAGCGGACTTTAGGAGATCGAAGTGATCTAGTAGGGGTACATTCCATAAAGCTATCTCTAAGGTAGGAGGGACCCTTATTAGGACTGCACTATAGCTGATCATAACCGCCTTAAATGTACTTCTTTTGTCCACTGGGAGCCAGTGAAGTTACTTCAGGAATGGGGAGATGGTAGACAAGTTGAGAATCAACCTTGAGGCTGCATTCTGCACCATCTGCAACTTTCAGGTAAGGCCAGCAGAAACTCCTTAATATTAGATGTTCGCACAATCTAATCTTGAAGTAAACAATAGTTTTACAGGTGTGGTCGGGAGGAATTTAAGATTTTCTTTTAAAGATTTTAGTAGGGCGTAGGGCACAACAAGAGGCCGTAATAACTTGTATCTGGGGTGTGAAGGAAAGCTCTTGGTCAAATTTAATCCCCAGATTCCTTACAGTGGTAGAAGGGGAAGGTGGTTTTTCAAGGTTCTTTGGCCACCAGCTATACAACTCAAGCGGGGTTGGGAGAGTTGCAGAAGATTAGTATTTTGGACTTATCTGAATTTAATTTTAAGCAGCTCTTCTGCATCCACTTTGCCGCTGCATTAAGAAATCCCTGAAATCTTCCCACTACCACCTATTCCACCTGGTGGAAGGAGAGCATCAATTGAGTGCCATTGACATGTGACAATTTTGAAGCACCAAAGTTCCACTACCTTCCCTTGAGGGCTATATATATTTTGAAAAGGGGGGGGGGTACTAAGGGCCTACCCCTTTGGGACACCGTGTCTCAAACACTTAGAAAAAGAGAAATTATTCTAGAATCGCTTGGGATCAAGGGTTCGCCATTTGGTTTCTTCTGAAGAGGTAGTAACTGAGCACTCTTAAAGCTTAATAGAACAATCCTCAAATCCAGAGACTGACTAAAAATGTTATTTCTGACAGGATTTACGACTGGCAGGACTGATTTTAGAATCTGGGGGGCGGCAAGGGTTGAGAGGTGAACCTAACCTGCAATTCATGATTGTCTGACCAGATTCCTCCAAGGAAATTCTCTTAAAAGCTGTTAAGCTGTTGTGAGAAAAAGGTTCGATTGGTGAAACATTGGAGTCAGTAAAATTAGCATAGATGTTTTTAATCTTGTGAAAACAATTCGATAAACTATCAAAGTGATTTGAAGTAGATTTTTGTTAATATGCAGCTGGAGCTAAAAACTCAATCAATCAATCAGGGTTTTTTTAAAGCGCGCTACGCACCCCTGAGAGTCCCAAGGCGCTGGGGTGGGGGTGGAGGTGCAGCTCCGGATCACTCGAAGAGCCAGGTCTTGAGGCTCTTCCTGAAGGTGTGCAGAGTGGGGAAGCGTCTGATGTTGACTGGGAGCTTGTTCCAGGCCTTTGCTGCGATGTAGGAGAAGGCTCTTCCACCTGCTCTGGTTCTGCGGATGCGTGGGGTCTCTGCCAGGGCGAGGTCGGCGGAGCGGAGGTTTTTTTATGGGTACGTGGAAGGAGACTCTTTCGTTGAGGTATTTGGGTCCGATGTTGTGGAGGGATTTGTAGGCGTGGGTGAGTAGCTTGAAGGTTACTCTCTTCTCGATGGGGAGCCAGTGGAGGTCTCGTAGGTGCTGGGACATGTGCTCATGTCGTGGGGTTCCGAGGATGAGTCTGGCTGCGGTGTTCTGAATGGTTTGGAGCTTTTGTAGCAGGGATTTGTTGATCCCGGCATAGAGGGCGTTACCGTAGTCCAGTCTGCTGGTTATGAGTGCGTGGGTGACGGTCTTTCTGCATTCGGGGGGGATCCACTTGAAGGTTCTACTAGAGGACAATTTAAAAAAAATTCCCTCAGGGCATTAATTGCAGAGAAAACATGAGTAGCCTGAGCTTTCCAAATGAGTTTGTGAAAGCTTTTTAGAGCCTCTTTGTAAATTTCTTTAGCTGAAATTTCATATTGTTTTCCCCATTTCCAGCTGCTTACAGTCGTGTGTAGCCTTTTTAAGGTCAAGGGAGAACCCCAGAGAAGAAGGTTTAAATTTCTTAGAAGATCCCCTTTTAATATGAGCAACTTAATTATTCACCTGCAGAAGGTGATCGTCGAAAGAAAGCATTCGACACCAAGGAAAACAGTCTTCAAATTCAGAGATGCAACAAGCAACTATGCATCAGCTCGAAGGGCGCACACATGAAAAACAGCAAGACTAAGTTATGGTCTCACTTGGCTTCACAAAAGGCTTGCGAGGGAACATGTAAGTAAAAGCTTTAATAAATCTCATCATAACAGGTGATTTAAACAATGATGATTGGTCCATTAAACATAGAAAGGCCAAATGGGCGGACAACCATCGATAATGGGCACTACAGGGTCTTGCTAAGCCAAAGATAAAACAAACAAGAGAATGCCAGACAGCTTTGTGTGTAAAGGACCAGTTTGATGAGCGCCACACCAGGCCACACATTTCTCCCAGTGGCTGGCGTAAATTGATTTTAATGGAAGGACACCTGCAAAGATGACATACACCAACTCAGACGGCAGATCAAATACAGTCAGTTGCCACTGCTCAATCTCCATGTATGTGCTGTTGCTGCAACAGAAGATCCTCCAGAAGTGATAGTCTGATCACAGGACAGGTGCCAATGCCCAGACGTTCTGGGTACCACAGTTACTTGGCCCAGTCCGGAGTCTCTCGGATGACTTGGGCCTGGTCTTTCTTGGTTTTATTCAGAACTTGGGAAGAAGAGGGAGGAGTGGGAAGGCATACATGAGTCCTGAGCTCCATTCCAATTGGAACTCATCTCCTAACAAGTGTTCCTGCAGAAATTTAGATATTGCAAATTCACAACTGCAGCAAAAAGATCTAGCCAGGGTTGTCGCCACTGTTGGAAGATCCCATGTGTTACCTAGATGCCATTCATGATCTGAAAGACGCTGCCTGCTCAGCTCATCTGCTCTGGCATTCAGGAACCATATCAGGTGGATCCCGATCAGAAAAAACTACTGGCACTCAAACCAACTCCAGAGACACAGAGCCCCATGGCACAGCATCCAGGACCCATCTCTGTCCTACTTATTGCAATATCACATGGGGGTGGTGTTGCCATGAGAACCTGCATCATCCTCTCTGAGATAACCAACAGGAAGGCCTTCAGAGCCACATCATTGGCCTGAACTCCAACAGATTAATGTGGAGTCAGTTTTTCGTCAAAGACTAGAAACCCCTAATCTCCACCTCCCCCAAATGACCCCCCCCCCCACCCCCCCCAACAGGGAAGCGTCACCATCATAAGGAAAGGGAGAAGGGCCTGCTGCTGGGCCAATTTCATTTTGAGCAGCCACATGGACGTCTGTGAGCATGCACCTTCGAAATCTGTATTACATCTGTCATATATCCTGGATGTTGGGCCCATTGGAACTTCAGAGGTCATGCAAAGCCCACATGGGCAACCTGGCGCAGCTGATTAAAAGGAGCCTCAGACGTGCTATCACCGAGCCCCAGGAATGAGGCTGAAGCATCAAGATCACAGCCCAAATGGCCTGGACGCTTCGAAGCAGAGGGAAGGCCCTGAACTGCACTGTGTCTAGGTTAGCTTCAATGAACGGAAGTCTTGCAAAGGAGTCAGGGGCGGCTTTGGCTCAATGATAGTGAACCTCAACAATGTCAGGAGACTTGCTGTCACCTGGAGGTCGTCTACAATAGACTGTGGTGAGTTCACCTTCAACAGACAGTCGTTGAGGTAGAGGAAAACTGGTATCTCCTGCCTCCAAAGATGGCCAGCAACCACTGCCATCACTAGCGTAACATTGGTGAGGCTAAAGGGGAGCAAAGAAAATTTAACATGTTCCTGGCTTACCGTGAACCACAGGTAACGCATGTGGGACTGCATGGGAGGTATATAAAAATGTATGTGCTGCAGGTCCAAGGGCACCATCCAGTCCAGGGCAAACAGGATCTGGGCAAGTGTAAACATTTTGAATTTATCCTTCTGCATGCAGGCATTTAGAGGCTGAAGGTCCTAAATAAGCCTGAGGCCTCCATCCTCCTTCAGCACAAGGAAATAGCAACCCTCTCCTCTTTCCAAGTCCGGTACCCTCTCAATAGCACCCTTAGAGAGTAACACCTCTTGCAGCAGAATGAAGAGGTACTCTTCTGAAATTTGCTCTGATGGGAGGAGTTGGGGAATATTTGGTGGGGCAAAAAGAAAAGGCAGAGTATAGCTATGCTAAACAAATTGTAAGACCCATCTGTCAGATATGGATCACCACCCCTTGGAAGGAAATGATTGATCCTGACACCACCAACCCCTCCCGCCATATGGGCAAGTGTTACCAAGGGAAAACGATAGTGGTTTGGTGGCTGTTGCAGCAGGGGAAGAGTAATCTGCAGACTGATGCCCCTGCTGGCCCGCGAGCTGCCTGCCGGAAGGACTGGGGTGACTGCTGTACTTGTTGGGGAGACTATCTGCTTACAGGCCAACCCTACTGAATAGCCTCTGAACTTTTTGAATTGGTGTAGAAACTGTTTGACAGGGATCAACAAAACCAAACAGCACATTATGGCTCTAATTTAATTAAAGTGCTCCAATGCAGAGTCTAACTTCTCACCAAAAAGGTGTGACCCATCAAAGGGCATATCCATGAAAGGAGGACTGTACATCGCTGAAACATCCTATGGAGCACATCCACGTATGTTGATGAAGAACAACACTGGTGCCAAATGCCCTCCCCAGGCAATCAGTAGTATCTAGACCAGTGCAGATAACGCAATTGACTGCGTCTTGTCCTTCTTGAATTGTTTGAGCCAAAGAGGGCCTAAGGTTTTCCAGAACTGCCGGCAAGATCTTACTGGTCATGTCCTACAGGGCATGCATATAACAACCCAGTAAGCAAACCACATTAACCAACCACAATGCCAGATTGGTGGAGGAAAACATGCACTAGCCAAAAGCCTCAATCCTCTTGGATTTCCTATAAGGAAGAGTTGTGGGGAATAAATTGCGATTCACTTTACTGGTTGTGGTCTGAAACGCACTGCTCTCTGGAGAAGGATGTTTCGTAAGAAAATCAGGATCGCCAGGAGCTAGTAAGATGCCCAGCCACCTGCCTTTTTACCGGTGGGCAGGAACAGGACTTTGACCAAATAGCCATCACGGTATCAATGAGGACCTTGTTAAAATGGAGCAAGGGTTCGGCAGTAGCTGGCCCAGGAAGCAAACTTTCTGTCAGGAGGTTTATTTTGTTCTTGAATGAAGGCAGCTGTTAATGGCATCATCTGTGTAGTGAGGATGGAGAAAGCGATCACCACCATCATCGTCTACATCTTGGGATGTCACTTGCTCTGAATCATAGGCAAAAACATAATGAAGCGTCTGCTGGTGTGTATGCCCTGGCAGAGGCACCGGAGAAGACTCGGGGTGCATGACGACCGGCTGAGTTTTTTTAACCTCGTAGTGCGACATCGGTTGAGATAAATCTGAAGCTGGTTTGGTGTCTGACA
The DNA here is from genome assembly GCA_963921515.1 of Calotriton arnoldi. Classification (NCBI taxonomy): domain Eukaryota; kingdom Metazoa; phylum Chordata; class Amphibia; order Caudata; family Salamandridae; genus Calotriton; species Calotriton arnoldi. Next base: position 2,318,104 of record CAWUFW010001072.1, read on the forward strand.
TCTGTATCAGAACCGGATTCACTTCTGGCACCAGTGGCATAAGTACTGGTGTCAACGTGAAAAGGACATGGGCAGGTCTTAGAGCCGGAGTGCAAGTCTGTACTGGCATCGGTACGTGGCCTGAAATGGGTCCCAGAGGGTCCAACGCAACACAGGATAGATATGCTGGCGGCAACCCAACTGGGAGCCCCTGCTTTTTTTAGGGGGTCCAAAGGCACGCCAGAGGAAACTGGGAGCACATCAACAATCTGCAGCATGGCCATCTTGAAGCCTTCAATCTACCGCAGCATTGCCAATGATCTGGGAAACTCAGGGCACACCGGGAACAGCTGAGGAATTGGTTCTGTGTCCAGAGACTCCGAAGGTGAACGACTCACATCATGGAGCCCTCACACCTTCTCTGTAGGTTCACAGTGTTTTGTGACAGCGTTGAATCTGACTTCTCTTTTTTATGTTTAGGCTTTGACTTATGGTCTTATGGTTGGAGCAGGACCAACTCCGTATCTGCTACTTGGAGCAGGACTTGCGCAAAAGGTCACATCTTCTTGTGTTAAGCGACATACAGCTTCGCCACCCAATCCCAGATAGATTTTGGGGTGAAAATTATCTCACAACTGTGAGACATGGTCAAAGCACCAGCGACACACACCTTCAAGGGGTCCATGACCAACATGTTTTCTGAAGTTGTTGCAAGGTATGAAATCTGGAGTTTTAGATGGGAGCATTTTTCCCTAACACACTTGAATTTGTTTTTAGACATTGTTGGAAGGCCTACAAAATTGGGAGTGAGGCTCCAGATCAGTGTTGGAAGGCATGGAAAAAAAAAGAACTTGTGTCAGCCCACAGGGGGTGGTGGCACTTATATGAATCTCTGCTCTACCACTTCTGGTAAGAAAAGTTTGCGGATCCTGTCTGGTGCCTGGGGAATATTCTACAGTGAGGAATCTGTAGGTAGAAGAACAAGTTACATACATTTGGTAATGCGTTACCCGTTAGAGACTATCTAGCTGTAGATTCCTTACCTTAGAATCATCCCAGGTGTCAGACCGGGGACGTAAATCTTTCGTGAGAAGTACCCCTGCGCGCCGGTAGGTGGCTTCATTGGTGTTGGAAGTGACGTTAACGGTGCCTATATAGGTGCCACACAGGCACAGTGATGTCAGTTACTTTTCGTGACTTACCACGTCAGAAACGCAGAGCCACAAAGTACACCGACTACTGGTGTGGAAAACTTGGGCCCTGAAAGGGAAACACTCTGTCCCTAGAAATCAAATTGCAGAGCAGGGAGGATGGGAGGGTCGGTAAGGAATCTGCGGCTAGAGTCTCTACCAGATAAGGCATTACCGAAGGTAAGTAACTTGTTCATCTGACAGAGACTTCTAGCCGCAGATTCCTTACCATAGAATAGACATCCAAGCAATACCTCCCTGGAGGTGGGTCTGTGGACCAATTTCACACAAGGAAGACCTGCAAGACCGAACGGGCAAAATGCCCATCTCTTCGGACCCGACTGTACACACAGTAATGTTTGGCGAATGTGTGCAATGAGGCCCATGTTGCTGTCTGGCAGATATCCAGGACCAGCAGTCCGCGAGCTAATGCAGTGGTTGCAGCTTTAGCTCTGGTGGAATGAGCACGCAAACCCCCAGATTTTGATGCAGAGCACGATCCATCGGGAGAGGGTCCGCTTCTGCACGGCCCGTCTTTTCTTTGCTCCAACATACTGTGAGTGGACAATCGTGCAGAGGCTCAAAGGGAGCGCACATAAGGAAGGTGAGAACAAGATTGAGATCCCACTGGGGCATAACAAAGGGAGTGGAAGGGAACATATGTTGCAAACCTTTCAAAAACCTCTGTACAATAGGAGTTTGGAAAAGGGATGTTTGGTCAGGCATCCAAAGAAAAGCAGAAATTGCAGATAGATATCCCGGAGCAGAGCCCTACTGGGCAAGGGAAAGAACAACCAGGAGCACCTGAGAAAGGGGTGCAGAAAGGGGATCAATGTGTCTTTCTGAATACCATGCCACAAATTTAGCCCAACGGCAGGCATAAACCGTTTTGATAGAGGGACGCCTGGCTGCCAAGATAACATTACAGACTTCGGGCGCAAGGTCGAAGGCTATCAGCTGTTGCAGTTCAAACTCCACGCAAGAAGGCAGAGCATTGACAGGTTTGGGTGGAGAACCCTCCCCTGCTGTTACAACAAAGGATAATCCTAATTGGGCAGCCTGATCGGAGGACCAATGGCCATGCTCAACAGCTTGCGATACCAGACTTTCCGTGCCCAGTCCGGAGCCACAAGGATGACTTGGGCCCGATCGTTCCTGTTCTTCTTGAGAACTCTGGGCAGGAGTGGTATGGGTGGAAAGGCGTACAGGGGGTCTGAGTTTCAGTCGAGACTAAAAGCATCTCAGAGCGAGAGGTCGACCTGAAAACTCCAGTGCGCAGAACTGATGACAATGCGCGTTCTTATCTGGGGCCAACAGATCTAACCAAGGCTTGCCCCACTGCTGAAAGAGACCTTGCACCATCTCTGGATGGAGACACCATTTGTGATCCGCTAGGCACCTTCATCTGAGTTCGTCCACTCTGGTGTTCAGAGAACCAGCAAGATGTTGAACCACCAGGGATATGCCCTGCTGTTCCAGCCATGTCCAGAGGCGCAGGGCCTCTTGACAAAGGGTTCACGACCCCACCTCACCCTGCTTGTTGCAGTACCACATGGCAGTGGTGTACAGCAAGTGTGGCCTTCCCTGCCTTGATGGAGGGTAGAAAGGCTTTCAATTCACCTCTTCCAGATGGCCACCTTATCCCAGGAGTGACGCATCTTTCACTACTGTCAGATTTGTTTGGGGAAGGGAGAGGGGTCTGTCGCTGACCAAATTGTGATTTGTAAGCCACCACTGCAGGGCCTTTGCAGTTCCCTCCGAGATCTGGACCATGTCTGAGAGATTCCCCATGCTGCCCCCACTGGAACTTCTGGTCCCACTGTATAGCCCTACGGGCATGTGTCACAGGCAGGATGCATGAAGCCATGAGGCCCAGCATCCTCAGGGTCGGTCTCACCGAAATCCAGGATAGAGGCTGAAACATCGGTATCATAGCCCGAATAACCTGGAACAACCGTTCGGAAGGATGGGCCCGAAACTGCATCGTGTCCAGAACAGCTCCGATGAAAGGGAGCGTCTGAGAGGGAGTCAGGTGTGATTTCGGCACATTGATCGTGAGCCCCAGAGAATGCAGGAGGTCCGCCATAGCCAGGAGGTGGGAGACGACAGCCTGGGGTGAGCCCGCCTTTAACAGCCAGTCCCCGAGATAGGGGAAGACCGGCACCCCTGATCTCAAGAGATGAGCTGCCACCATCGCCATTACCTTGGTGAACACCCGAGAGGCGCTGGTGAGGCCAAAAGGGAGCACAGCAAACTGAAAATGTTTGTGGCCCACCATGAACTGCAGATAATGCCTGTGGGCCGGCAGGATAGGGATATGAAAATACACGTCCTGCAGATCCCAGGCTACCATCCAGTCTCTATGATCCAGAGCAGACAGGAACTGAGCCAGCATGAGCATCTTGGATTTCTCTTTTGCAGAAAGGCATTGAGAAGTTGTAGTTCTAAGATAGAGCATCTCCATCTTTTTTTGGCACCAGAAAGTAGCGAGAATAACAACCATGCCCTACTTCTGGCTCCAGCAACCTCTTAATGGCTCCTTAGGCCAAAGAGCCTGCAATTCATGACAGAGTATGGTGAAATAGTCCTTAGTCAATGGCTGGGGTTTGTCCACAAATGGTAAGTCGTAACCCTTCAGCACGATCTGAAGCAACCACTTGTCTGATGAAATGGGCGTCCATTGGGGCAGGTGGTGCCTGATCCTGCCGCCAACGGGATGGGTGTTCTGGATAGATGGTACACTAAAGGGGTTTTAAGGCTGCAGCGGACGGGGAGGGCAGTGGGTGGGGGGCCAGGGCAGCATGCAGAGTCTTGCTCCAGCATCCTTTTTGGGATCTGCAACCCCGTCCTTGAAAGAGCTCGGCAGACTGTTGCACAGGGTAGGGCTGATACTGCAGATGCCTCAAGTGGACCCTTTCGGTGCTGCGGTAGGGATGAAAGGACTGCTGCTGCAACCAGGACAAAAGGAAAAGGACAAGGGAGCTAGCAGAGACCCTGCTCACACGAAAGCGATTGAGCGCCACATTGGCCTGGTAGCAAAATAAACAGGAGCCATTAAAAGGCATGTCAATCAGTGATGACTGGATATCCCCCGAGAACCCAGTGGACTGTGACCAAGCGTGGCAATGCAGTGCTACCTTCGAAGCCATGGTTCTAGCCAGAGAAATCATGATTTCGAGTCTGCACCGTTGGCAAACTTTGCTGCATCCCTGCCATCCACCAAGGCTTGGTTGTGGATGGCACGGCCGTCCTCCCGCAGCACGGGAAGCAGCGGCGTAACCAAGTCCCACAACACGTGGGTGTATCGGCCAAAGAGTAATGCATTGTTCACCAACTGCAAGGCAAGACTAGTGGATGAGAGTATGTGTTTCCCAAAGGTGTTCAGCCTCTTGGATTCCGTAGCCAATGTAGTGTTAGGGTATGCACTAGGGTTGACCTTGCAATGGAGGCCTGCACCACCTGGCTCTCTGAAGAGGGGTGTTCGGAGAGGAAGGCTGGGACTCCTAAAGCAAGTCAATGCAGACCGGCAATCATTCGGTGCACAGGAGCCCATGTGCAAGGTTTCGTCCAGACCTCAGGAGGACTTCAGTGAAGCTGTGTTGAAGGGGAACCCTCCCCGGTTTGAAGCACCACTGTCAAAACATTAGTTTTGAACTCGACATCAGGCAGCAGGAGGTTGAGGACCTCCACCGCCCTGCGCATCACAGTAGTGAAGGATGAGCCTTCCTCCGAACCCTGACCAGGATGGAAAAGCATGCCAGAGTCTAGGGAGGTGTCCAAGCAATTGGCATCACCGAGCTCCTCGTACTAATTCTCCTATTCAGGGTCCTCCTCCAAGGAACCATACACCTTCTCATCACCTCCATCTCAGGGTGGTATGGCCTGGGAGGAAAGTCCATGTGATGGTAGGGCCTGGATGGCGTTGAGCGGCTCCAGGGCAGAACCGGATCGATGTCGGGATGACAATAGGTTCATCGTCAAGTGGTGCCAGTGGCACTAGATGGAATGGAACCAGGAGTGTCATTCTGGATCCAGGAGAGGATCCCAAGGGCCTGGCTGGTGTGAAGGGTGAACCCACTGACGGTAGCCCATCAGGGGCACATCTAGGCTCCATGGTGTCCAAAGGCGCGCCAGAGGGAATCAGTAGCCCAAAGATCGTGTGCATGGTGTGGTAAAACTCCTTGAGTTGCACGGGCATCGCTCCGGTGCTGAGAAATTCGGGATAGCACGGAGCAGGCCCTGATGCTGGCTCCACATGTGGGAGCGGGCCTTGAAGCACGAGGTCGAGTGGGTGAAGTCGAAGAGAGCTTCCAATTCTTCTTGTGTTTCTTTTACTTACCCGACTTTGACGTGGAGATTTTGGAGTAGTAAGACAACTGTCCGCGAGAACGGCTCCTGGAACGGCCCCAAGATCTTCTGCGGGAACAACATGGGGCTTTCTTCTTCACGAGCTTCATTGCACGCTAGCAAACGGCCTTTATCTGCATTGACTTACACTCAGTGCAGGCCTTGTGGTCATGCTCCGACCCATGGCACCAGAGACAGACCAAGCAGGGACTGGACACAGACATCAGTCTGTGACAATCCCCACAAGGTTTGAACCCTGAAGGCTTAGCAGTGGACATGTCCCTAGCACACTGGGAGCAAAGCTAAAAAAAAAAAAAAAAAAAAAAGAGTTCGACAAAAGTCGAAAAAAGTTGGTCAAAACGTGACTAAGGCAGCTCTACAGATCCACGCTGTTGATGCAGAAGGAAAGGAATTGATGTCAGTGTGCAGGGGTGGTGCCTGTATGGGCACAGCAATGTCACTTCTAACACGGATGCCGCTGAGCCAAAACGACGCTACCTACCGGCGCATAGAGGTACTGCTCAAGAGTTTCCAGATCCAGTCTGACACCTGGGGAATATTCGAAGGTGAGAAATCTGTCGTTAGAAGTTTCTATCAGAAATTGTAAACATCGTTTTTTTGGAAAGATTTGAAAAAAGTGCTGTCCAAGTGTTATGTCTTCCAAAAAATTGCATCAGCAAAAGGTTGTTATGCTATAAGGAACAAGAGGAGTTGTAAAAAAATATTTTGCCACTGTTTTTGCATTTCTTTAAATAGCAGTTAATTTTTCCTATTTTTTGTTGTTTTCACCTACTTGCAGTTTGTGGTGGAAACAGGTGTGAACCCCATGGGTGAACTCGGACAGCTATACATTTCTGAAAATTAAACATAATTTTGAATCCAGCAAGTGGAGATTTGTGAAGATCGCTCATGGGTTTCCGCAGAAAAAAATCATTGAATAAAAAAAAAGGAAAATAAGGCAAACAACAGAAATAGATTGTAAGAAAATGAGATTCTGGCTGGGGGGTGAAACCCTACTCAAGCAGGAACCATAACCCTTGTCAGGGGGAAGTCACAAGAAATCCAGAAATTAACTTGTGTTCAACCCTTTGGTTTCTTGCCACAGAGCAGTCAGGCTTAACTTAGGGGCAATGTGTGAAGTATTTGCGCAACATTTCAAACAGTAATATAGTAAAAACACAACACAAGAAACGTTCCACAACCAATTTAGAAAAATAGAGCCTAATTTAATAAATATTTTGACACCAAAATGATAAAACTCCAATCGGTAGAACCGGAGAGATGCAATTTTAAAGATTGAAGTGAATATGGCACCAAAAACTCCAAAGAGCCACTCGCGGCTCTCTGGTTGTGTGAGACCAGGAAAAAGTCACAAGTTCAGGCTGACAGCAATGAAGCGCGGGTCGGATACAGGGACCAAGTCAGTTCCACTGAAAAGTTACCTTCTCAGTCCAGGGCAGACTCATGTTCGCGGTGGGGGGAGCCTTGAGGAGCAGGGAAGCACAGCAGACAGTCGTTGATGTAGCGCAAAGAGAATGCCTGGCACTGCGGACAGTCATCGCTGTAGGGCAAAGATCCTGTTGTCATTGCGAACAGTCGGGCCAGAGCTTCGGGGGGCACCCCCGATGAGCGGTCGATACTGTAGCACGAAGAGTGGTTTTAACGTAACTTCGCGTTGGCTGGCAGTGCAAGCAACATGGTTTTGGCGCCAACGGGCCAGTTCGCTGTCACAAAGAGCCCAAAAACTTCAATTCAGCTCCACTGAGGCCACACCAAGGATCTAGGACCTGAGGGGCACCAGTTGGGGGGTCAGGAGCTGGATCCAGCTGGATCTGGGTGCTGGTTCAGGTGTTAAGGAGCCTGTTACGTCCCTGCAGCTTTGAACAGGAAGCCAGCAGACTAGCCCTTGATGTCACTCTGGAAGTCCTGGGTTCAGGTGCAGGTTTATTCCCTGACTCAAGCAGGAGGGTAGCAGGGTAGCAATCCACAAAGGCAGCAGAGAAGCAGAGTGGCAGTCCTTTCAGCAGCACAGCAGTCCTTCTTCCTGGCAGTCTCCACAGGTCCAGAAGTGTTTTTTAGAGTTGGTGCCTAAGGTCCAATATCTATTCATGGTGCCTCCTTTGAAGTGGGGGAAGCTTCTAGAAGTTTCCCTTTGAAGTGCACAGGTGTCCTGTCTGCCCTGGCTCCAGACTAACTACAGAGGGTATGCAGCCCTTTGTGGGGAGGCAGGACACAGCCTTTTCAAGTGTAAGTAGGGCTGTGCCAAGCTCCACCCCCCATCCTGCCAGTGATGGCCCATCCAGGCATGCCTAAATGCTCTATTGTGTATGGCTGTCTAGGAGGAATACGAAAAGCCCAACTGTAGGCTTCACCTAGTCATGTGACCCAGAGGAAGGCTGCAGGCACTAAATGGTTAAGGCAATGGAAATTCCATTGTTTAACGCGGTCCTAAGTGCCATTAATCAGTAACCATCACCTTCTCATCTCCTTCGCATGAATGGTAAGAATACACCCCTTAGTGTGATTAAGGCAAGTAGGGTTATTACAGATCGGGGACTTCTATCTGATATATTTTTCGTATTTTTGACATATGTTTTAGTGCTCGACCAAGTCCTGGTCCTGAGGAGAACCCCAAAGAAAATTAGGGTTCAGAAACGCGTCGACCCGACCCAGCTAGTCGCAATTTCCCTTGATCCACAGAATAACACAGTGTGCAAACAGGGCAATTAGCCTGTTGCGATTGCATGTTTTGACTAGCTGTCCATGGCAGGCTGCAGCTTTGAAAATTGTAAATAGCATGTCCGCCATTGTTTCTTTCATAATTTCAAGGACTGGTCATTTGTGTAATGTCATGTTTTGTCACTTTATTGGTTATGTAATTGTCAAATGTGTTGTTATTCTTGATGTTTTGTTGAACTATTCTACTGACTGTTCTTCTTTGTTTGATATGATTTGAAATGTTGACCGCGCATGTTCAAAAATAAATGAACAAGGAAGGTGTAATAAAGACACCCAAACCACTCTAGTCGTCAAAAGTGGTTTCTGCTTTAATGTATTAAACTAAATTTGCACGCCCAAACAATTTTTTGTTCAAAACTATTGCTGAGGCCTAGTTTGGGTGTGGTCACAGGCCCAACCCCTTCTTGTTTAAAAAACTTTCTAAAAGTGGCATTTTCAAAATTGCAATTCAAAATCCGACTTTACCAGAAGAGAGGATTTTTCATTACAATCTCAATGACAAAAACATGAACTGGCTACCTGTTCCTATTTGGAAGCTACAGCCTATTAAATTTAATAAAGTAACTCCAATGTTATGCTATGGGAGAGGTAGGCCCTGCAGTAGTAAAAAATGAATTTAAGAGTTTGTCACTGCCAAAACATGTAAAACTTAAAAGTACATGCCCAACTTTTTTTTAAAACACTGCACCTTGCCCCCTGCGCTGTCCAGGGCTTTCCCCAAGGGGTGACTTATATGTAGCAAAAAAGGAAGGCTTGGGCCTGGCAAAAGGTTTATTTTACAGATCGAAATGATAGTTTAAAACTGCACACACAGGCTACAATGGCAGGCATGAGGCATGTTTAAAGGGCTACTGAAGTGTGTCTGGCACAATCAGTGCTGCAGGCCCACTAGTAGCATTTATTTGCAGGTCCTGGGTACATGCAGTACCACTTTATTGGGGACTTACAAGTAAATTAAAAGTGCCAATCGGGTATAAACAAATTTCAGCAAGTTTAAAGGAGAGATCAGAAGCATTTTAGCACTGGTTGGCAGTGCTAAAGAGTCAAAAGGCCCAACAAATTTGGCATGAAAGTGGATGATAAAGGCAAAAGTTTTTGGGGTACCCAGCAGAGAGGGCCAGGTCCAACATAGTTGACAATGTTTTCATCTGTAATTTTTTGCCTTGATGCCCAGTTTAAAAAAGTAGAACAGTGTTAAGTCTGTCAGACCCTTCTGGTCACATGGCTATACAGTGTTTGTGGGTGGTCAAAAAAAAACCCCAAAAAAAACAACACGCAGAGTCAAGAACTGCGCTTCAGCTAGGAATGATTTTTTATTGTGTACTGACTATGAATCAAATCACATGGTAAAAAAATGAATGAAAAAGGGGTGTGAAGGAAACCTATGACATTTTTATGTGTGCCCATGGTACAGAGTTTAGGAACAGTGGTTATCTGTACAACTCTGAATCTTGGGTTACCCATACTATCGTGATTTAGAGGGCATTTTGCAAAACATTTTCTTTTTTGTATGCAGGCTAACATTTGGAAGCCAAAAATAGAGAGAAATTCAATTGATAATAACGAATGGTATACTATTCTATGTTCCTGCTGTTCTCCTAATAAAAACAGTAGCTCACATTTCTGGTTGGGGCTATTGCCTAGAACAGGAAAGGCCCCAATAGGCAACGTGGAGGCATCCAAGTTTTCCCCATGACAAATAGCCTATTTTGGCAATGTGGGCAGCAGCAGTACTTGAGCCTGTGCCCAGCCGCCAGCCATGGAAACCTTTTTTTCCTGAATCATCACCATGACACTTTTCTAATTGCTATTACCTTTAGAATAGTAATTAGAGAATTAATACTGCCTGATTGGCTGTCACTTTCTGGTTCTCACTTGAGCAAAGGTCAGGCAGCCAAGCATTTTACAAAGGCACATGTGCCACCCATCGTAACTTTGTGGGCTAAGACAGCGCTTGCATTGATTCAGTTTTTGCTTGCCATTATTTAGGGCCTCCAAACATCAGGACACGCTTTTTAAGGTAGCTCCAGGTGCTTTGGGCTTCAGCCCTGTACTGTCCAGAGCTATCTGTCAATCATTTATGTCTTGAGGAGGCTTTGTGCCTATGTAAGAGGCGGGAATGTGGACCAGTCTGTTACCTTGTGACCTGGTATCACCAGGGGAACTGATGACATGGAGTAAACAGTTACACTGAGCACTGTGCATGCTTTAGGTAAGCGCACACAGTGTATCTGTTTGCAGCAGGGCCTACTCAGCACTGCATGGGAGAATTGGAGTTGCAGGAGACTGCCCGTGCCTCAACTCCCATCATAGGCAAGTCACTCTTCCTCCCAGGGATACTGTCTCCTCCATCTCTTCTGCCACCTCTTGCAGTCAACCAGTCTCAGTGTACTATGTGACCAGCTGCTACTTTCATTCTTGCCTAAACTGTGCCCATCTATGATTATCGGCCCTGCAGCGAGCGCTCCCTCGGTCCCCTTCTGTACTCCTCAGTGCCCCCTGCTAGTACAAGCGGGCAAGCCAGAGCATGAACTGAGCCTTTAGTATACTTGCCATGTAAATTGTTTAACAAATATCATTTAAAAATATAATAAAGACTTCAAAATTAAAAAAGAAATGTACTTGGTTAAAATGTGCAAGCATTTTGTTTTAGTTGACAGTAGTTCTCCCCTGAGCAGGAAGCAGCGTTAGTTTTTCAAGGATTAATTTAAAAGACTAATGAAAGGTGCAGAAAGTGAAACCTGTTGGAACAAATGCATTATTTTATTTTCAGCTAGTAAACAACAATATTAGATTTAATAGTTACGTTCCCAGAGATGTTATTTGATCCTGTGACCTAGAAGTTATAGATCTACAGCAGCTGATCATGTCTTAAGAAGGTATTTACGCCCTAACACTAAAAAAGCTCATCAGCCGCCCCTAAATTTTAAGAGGAAAGCCAGCTTGATGGCCATCTGCAAATTTTAACCTCATACTTCAAGATATCGTTGGATAAGATTAATTTTGAACCTGATGAATAAGACTACAGTTGAATTTTTGTGGCAACATATAGGTGGGTAATGCTCCTCCCTGGATTTTACAGAGAGAGGACCCACATTTTCAATTTTGAAATGGGATCAATGAAAGATTCAGGTAGTCCTGGGTATGATAAGGGCTCCAGTCTCATCCACAAATGTACCACAATTCTATAAGACTGGAGGATGCATAGTTAAATATAGGCTTTCTTATTGAAATGGGCAATATACCAAATGGGCTCTGGGATTTATGAACTGCACTTATAAATGGACAGATTCAGACTAGGCACTTAGTAAGAGTGAGAATGACACTAACAGACTTGTACAAAGTTTTAAAATAGTTAAAGAGAAGGAATGGCACCGGAAGAAGAAGTCTGTGTGGCCTCGAAAGCTAATGCTTTATCAGAGGTTTTTGTTTTAAGTACCTCCAATAAAAGGTATCAAACTCTGCAGTGAGGAAGAAAATAAATAAAAGAAGAATAAAAGAAAGAAGGGGGTGCAATGGAGTCCCATCTGTGGGATGGAGAAGATGTACAATATAACAAACTACTCAATTGGAAGCATCAAGCAGGGAAGAAGACCGCAAGAAAAGGGTAAGAGCAAAGATGCTATGAAGAAGATGCGAACGATGGGAGTGAGTGGAAGGAGATGGTTACCGAAGGAGAACAAAAAAGTGCTAAGTACAAGCACGAGGAAAAGGGTGAAACCTAGGTAGAAGTAACAGAGGAGAAAAAAATGAGGATAATTTAAGGGATCGTGAATGGAAGTCTGGGCAAAAACTTGGAGAGAAAGAGAAATGAAGAGGCACAAGGAACATTAAAGATCACAACAGCGAGTGGGGTGGAGAAAAGAGATAATGGACAGCAGCTAAACAAAACAGGCGTTGGTGCAGAGCAAAAAGAATGGGAGTGGAAGGAGTAATAGGAGAGGATTGTTAACGTGATCAGCAATGCAAAGAGAAGGACAGACAAGACAGAAAGGACAGTGAAACAGATGGATTGCGTAAGACAGAATAAAGGAAAGATGAACAGGCAATAAAAGGAAGGAAGGAAAGGAGAGGCCAATACCTTCTTTATGGCCTGACACTTGGCTGTCTCAGAAAATCCAATCATCTTCTCAGGTGAGCAGATCTTGATGAATGGAAAGTTGGATTCTTCAGAAATCTTTGCTGCCAGGGCAGTTTTTCCACTGTGTGGTGGGCCTGTGAAACAGGAAGTGGAGCTGGTGATAAAGGCCTTAAGCTATAGAGCATTCAACAGACCGAAAATGGATCTGAAAATACAGTATGCTCCTAGATCTGGAAACTGCACAATACCTTCCAGAAGGACGCTGACCAGTGGAGTACGGTCGCTGTTCTTGGTCTGCTGCACCAGTAGCTCCCCATCCTCCATGACACGGGTCACAGGGTCTCCCCACATAATGATGCCGTTCATGATGTAAGAAGCGTAGTCCTCCTGGTTTGTACCAAAGGCCTTTGTAATTAAGGAGACAAGAGAAACATGTCACAATTACAGCAAAAGCAACACCAGGGATGTTTCAGGAATAGCGGAAGTGAGATTTAGGCCTCAATCGCTAGTTGTTTGAAGCATCATAAAAAGCATGTGACCGCTCTCTTTAGAGTGCCCTTTCACACACTTGTTTGAAAACTTTACTCAAAGGATAAATACTAGTTGTATATGTTATGAATTTACTCACAGGTTTAATATCGTTCTCCAGTGATGTTAGGAAGTCACCTCTTGTGACCTGCAGACTCTGTGCCTTCTCTGTGTCCACTTCCACTTTGGCGCTAGCCTGAAAGAAATAAGTAACAGAGTTCAATTCCAAGTTGTGGAGAAAACACATCAATCCAATGCTCGGAAGTGGACTCAAGTGTCCTATTGCAGATCACGCCAAGCCTCACTGACCAATAATTCTACACATTGCAGGCCCCAATTTTTTAACAGTAAATTTGTAGCATAATTATGGACAGGCATTTGAAATGTCCATCCGGGTGGATGCTTTACAAGTCTACATGATATCAATGAGCCTAAAATGTTGCCACTGTGCTACAAAGCAAGACAACCGTAATATCCTTTTTATAATCCAAGATTCCGGACTTAACACTGGGAGACAAGCATGCAAATCTATGAAAGATAAAATATAGGAGAAATAGTTTTACTTGAATATAAATTTGATGAGCAATATAAACTAATTTGAAAGTGATGTACTAGTGGATCTTCCTACCTCGGTGATGATAGGATTGTACTAGCTAAACAAAATGCTGCTTATAACAAGATGCACCAGAGGGTCATCTGGTCAGGATTATTCAGACCACTGACCTGTGTGGCTGTTAAGGTAGTTAAGCAGTGATATGCTCCCCCTACTTCCCTCCTCAAGGGGACTGGGATGCCCCATGTCCAACAACAGTATGGTGCACACTTGTCTGTAAGTACAATGGCACAAAGCACTGTGTGGGTCGGTACTTATAATTAGCTGTCAAAGACAATTAGAAAAAAGGTGCAATCTAACAAAGGTATGATCCAAGCTGTCTAAGACCCCACATAAACCCTATGAGATGAGGAACGACCTTGTGTGCTCAGGGCAAGTTATCCATGTGGTTAATTTGAAATGCCCTAATCCTTAAAAACATTTTTAGCTGGTTAAACATCAGCATGTAGAATCTAGGGAATATTGCCATAATAAGGAACTGGTCATGATCTGAAGAAGAGATGATTCTTAGCAATGGAGCTGACACAGAATTCAGGAGTAATGATATCCATACTGACCGACAAAACGGCAGCCCTTTCAGAAACAAACTTTACAAATTACATATTCGAAGTTACATGACGCCATTAAAATAATATTAAACGTTTTCAAATGTGGTCAATAGAATACTTCATATTGCAGCTACGCATGTTCGTTTCAAGAAAAATGGATTTCCACATTAAACATGTTAAATATAAGCATTTTAACTTAACATTTTCAATATTTGTTTTTTGAGTGCTTTAACTTCATGTATTAAGACTACTGACGATAACTAAAAAACAAAATATTCCACTAAGAGGAACTGAATCAAGCTGTAGAGCTCCAAAACTGGGATAATACCCTTTCTGTTCTTTGAAACTAGAAAAAATATTTATTAAAAAGCTGCTCCATTCTCATTTTCTATGCACTTGAAATCACCCAAGGCTATAATTAATATCTATCAGTGGCTCTAGAGATGAGTCTGGTATCTTGAAGGATAAGATGAGAGAATGAAAGAAGGCGAAGAATTTAACATTCTTTAATGTTGTACCATGACTAAAAGGTCTTGAGAAGTGGAGTCAATTGGTGATAAAATTAAGTCTGTCTTTCTTCTATTGGGAATGCATGCTCCAGAATGCCCCGGCAAGTAAAAGAACATTCCCAATGGTAAATCATCCTGATGTTGCAGAACCTTGGTTTATGGTAGCTGCAGAAGCAGCTGGCTTAGGTTTGGTCTGAAGTACATGCTTATTATCAGAAGAAGATAGTTTTGCTTTGGATTAGTATCCAACTCTAAGACAATGTGATGGCAGCATAAATCCCACATCTGAGTAGACGTGGTAAGTGCACTCAAAAATCTTGAGAGAACCAAGGGCCTTATGTACAAAGCTATTTTGTGGTCGCAAACGCTCCAATTCACAAAATCGTAGCCTTTGTGACCTCAAATTAGTTTTTGGGTATGTTTAAAATACAAATTGCAATTTGGTAACTCGTTACCGAATCGCAAAATAGGTTTGTGACTACATACCAAATCGCAAATTGAAAGGGGCGTCTCAGGGCGTTCTTTCCAATATGCGAATTCTTATGGTATGTATCTATCATGGATAGGTTACAGACACCTCAAAGAGGTGGTAACCCTCTTGCAAATGGCAAGGAGTCCTTTAGGGACCATCCTCTTTGTCAATGTTGTAAAAAAACATTTTAGGAGTAAAAAACATTTTAGGAGTAGGCAGTGGTCCCTAGGACCCCTGCTTACCCAGAAAAAAATGTTTTTGAAACTTTTCTGTTTTTTGGGTTAAAAACATCCCGTTTTCTTTAAGGAAAAGCAGCCTGCGTTTAAAAAAAAAAGATTGTTTTATTTAAAAGCAATCACAGACATGGTGATGGCAGTGATACATAAGGGGTTACAATTTATGACCTACCTCCTGAATATTAATGATATATATAAATAAAAAAATAATCAAACAAGGACAACCCTATATGCCCACAGGGATTAGGGTCAGCATGCTAGATACGTACAATAGTCCAGTGGGACTCATTCAAAATTGGAAAACCTCAATTATTTAAAGGAATCCAATAATGAATAACATTAGTATTCAATAACATACAAAGAGTGTTAGAGAAAAACTGGAGACCAGAACAAACAATGGACTACTTCTGGTTTTGTGTCAATTATATGTATTAGCAATTTACATGCAATCATATATGAGTGGGTGAACAAACTCCCCCACCTCACAGCTCCGCCTGTGTTGTCCTGCCCGCTGCTGCTGCTGGTAAGTTCGCCCCTCTGCTTGTTGTCTCTGTGCCCTTTGCCTGCTGTCCCCCTCGCCGCCCCCGGTTTCTGTGCCCGTTTTCCTCTGCTTGTTGCCCTTTTTTGCCTTCTGTTCCCCTCGTGTGCCCCCGATTCTGTGCCCGTTTTGCCTTCTGTTCCCCTCGTGTGCCCCTGATACTGTGCCCGCCTTTGCCTTCTGGTCCCCTCGGGTGCCCCTGACTCTGTGCCCGTTTTTGCCTTCTGTTCCCCTCGTGTGCCCCCTGATTCTGCGCCCGTTTTGCCTTCTGTGCCCCTGAGTCTGTGCCCGGTTGCCCCCGGTTACCTCGCCGCTCCCGGTTCCCTCCGCTGCGTCCCCTGCGTCCCCGCCCCCCTCACTGACCCTTTGCTGCCCCAGCCTCCCGCCTCCCAGCTGCTCCTCCCTCCCACCTCCCCATATAAGGCGGCCGCTGTGCGGCCGCGCGCAGCGGGCGCGCCTAAGGCAAGCCCGTCTGCGCCCGTCCGCGCCTGGACCGCGCCCAGCGCCAGAACCCCTGGTCCTCGCGCCCTCCGCGCCCACCACGACGACCGCCGCCGCTACGATGCCAGCACACTCCACGCTCTCAACCCCGAACGGACCCACACCTGCTTCAAGGCCGCCCCGAAACGCACTCATGGTCCCTTCACCTGCCGGAACTGCAGCTACACCAGCCTCAGAGCCGCCGAAGCGCCCGCCAAGAAGGACCTCAACCACCTCCGATGCATCCTACTGAACACCCGCTCCGCACGCAAACACGCCGTCGAGCTCTGGGACCTGCTCGACACATCACCGGACGTCGCCTTCCTGACAGAGACCTGGATGAACGACTCCTCCGCACCCGACATCGCCATAGCCATCCCAGACGGCTATAAGATCACCCGCAGAGACCGCAACAACGGAGTAGGAATCGCCATCGTCCACAAGAACACCATCAGGGTCTCGACCAGCACCGACGACACTCTGCACCGCCGAACACATGCACTTCCAGATCCACACAGACCCCAACACCACCCTTAGAGGCACCCTCGTCTACAGATCCCCCGGACCCCGACCCCAGTTCAGCGACTCCATCGCCGACTTCATCAGCACGCACGCCCTGACCTCCACCGACTACATCCTCCTCGGAGACCTGAACTTTCACCTGGAGAACAACAACGACAGCAACTCCACCACCCTGATCGACAACCTCGGTCTGAGACAGCTCGTCACAACGCCGACCCATTCCGCCGGCTACACGCTAGACCCCGTCTTCTCCTCAAGCTCCCACGTCTCCTTCAGCCACACCACCGAACTCCTCTGGACCGACCACCGCTGCATCCACTTCACCTTCCAGAAACCCACCACACACCACCGCACCAAACAGATCCCACGCCGCTGCTGGAATAAAGTCACCGAAGACCAACTACAGGCAAACCTCGCTCTCAGCCCACCCACAGACCCCTCCAACACCGACGACGCTGCCCGCAACCTCAGACGATGGATAGACGACTGCGCCAACACCCTCGCCCCGCTTAAAAAACCCACCTACAGAGACACCAGCAAGAGAGCCAGCTGGTTCACCCCGGAACTCCTAGCATCCAAGCGTACCTGCCGGAAACTAGAGAATAAATGGCACAGTGAAAAGACACCGGACAGCCACGCAGCCCACAAAGACGCCATCCGCAACCACCATCACCTCATCAGGTCCGCCAAGAGGATCTCCTTCAAAGACCGCCTCGACAACAACGCACACAACAGCAAGGAGCTCTTCAACATCGTGAAGGAACTCTCCAACCCCAGCTCCAACACCAGCGACATCCCGCCGTCGCAAGCCCTGTGCGATTCCCTCGCCACCTTCTTCCACCGCAAGATCGCCG
This sequence comes from Calotriton arnoldi, assembly GCA_963921515.1. Classification (NCBI taxonomy): domain Eukaryota; kingdom Metazoa; phylum Chordata; class Amphibia; order Caudata; family Salamandridae; genus Calotriton; species Calotriton arnoldi. Next base: position 2,335,740 of record CAWUFW010001072.1, read on the forward strand.
ACATCCACGACAGCTTCAACACCCAGACAGCCCCAACAGACACCGACACACCAGACTCGCCGCACACCATCGACCACGACCCCTTGCCAGCCTGGGCCAACGTGAACATCGATGACACCATCAAGACCATGCGCACAATCCACTCCGGCTCCCCGTCAGACCCTTTCCCGCACCACATCTTCAACAAAGCCAGCAGCTCCATCGCACCCCACCTGCGCAACGTCATCAATCTCTCCTTCGAGACCGCGACCTTCCCAGAGAGCTGGAAACACGCCGAGATCAACGCCCTACTCAAAAACCCAAGGCGGACCCGAGAGACCTCAAGAACTTCCGGCCCATCTCCCTGCTTCCGTTCCCAGCCAAGGTCATCGAGAAGATCGTCAACAGACAGCTAACCCGATACCTCGAAGAAAACAGCATCCTGGACCCATCCCAGTCAGGGTTCCGCAGCAACCACAGCACAGAGACTGCCCTCATCGCCGACATCAGGACCCTGCTGGACAACGGTGAGACCGCAGCCCTCATCCTGCTGGACCTCTCCGCCGCCTTCGACACTGTCTGCCACCGCACTCTACGCGCACGCCTCCATGACGCAGGGATCCGAGACAAGGCCCTGGAATGGACCACCTCCTTCCTCTCCGGCAGAACCCAGAGAGTCCGCCTCCCCCCATTCCGATCCGAAGCCTCCGAGATCATCTGCGGCGTACCCCAGGGATCATCCCTCAGCCCGACACTGTTCAACATCGACATGGCCCCGCTCGCACGCATCGCCCGACAGCACGACCTCAACATAATCTCCTACGCCGACGACACTCAACTGATCCTCTCCCTCACCAAGGACCCCCTCACCGCCAAATCCAACCTCCACGAAGGAATGAAGGCCGTCGTCGACTGGATGAAGAGCAGCCGACTAAAGCTGAACACGGACAAGACAGAGGTCCTCATCCTCTGCTCCAACCCTTCAGCCTGGCACGACTCCTGGTGGCCAACGACACTGGGGGCAGCCCCAACACCCACCGACCACGCACGCAACCTGGGAGTCATCCTCGACTCAACGCTCTCCATGGCCAAGCAAGTCAACGCAGTCTCCTCCTCCTGCTTCAACACCCTCCGCATGCTCTACAGGTGGATCCCGACAGATACAAGAAGAACAGTCACCCAGGCCCTCGTCAGCAGCAGACCAGACTATGGAAACGCCCTCTACGCGGGAGCCCCGGCCAAGCTCATCAAAGACTGCAACGCATTCAAAACGCCTCTGCACGCCTGATCCTGGACGTACCACGCCACAGCCACAGCCACATCACCCCCCACCTGAGAAACCTGCACTGGCTCCCCGTCGACAGGAGAATCTCCTTCAAACTCCTCATCCACGCACACAAGGCACTCCACAAGACCGGCCCAGCCTACCTCACCAGACGACTCTTCTTCTACGTCCCTAACCGCCAGCTCCGCTCCGCCGACCTCTCCCTCGCCACCGTCCCTCGCATCCGAAGAACAACCACCGGCGGCAGATCCTTCTCCCACCTCGCCGCCAAGACCTGGAACACCCTTCCACTCAGCCTATGACAGACCCAAGACCTGCTGACCTTCAGGAGGCTACTCAAGACCTGGCTGTTCGATCAGTAGCGGCACCCCCCCCCCCTTTTTTCCCCAGCGCCTTGAGACCCTCGCGGGTAAGTAGTGCGCTCTACAAATTCTGTGATTGATTGATTGCTCAAACGTGAAACAATGTTTAAAAATACATATACATTAAGACACTTGGTAAACCCTTGTTAATCACAGTATTCCTTGATATCAGTCGCAGGGTGCTGTAAGTTCCATCATAGTCCCTGCTATTATAAATTCAAACAACAACCAAGGGGGATTTTTGTCGACGTTCGACCCTGTATGAATTTAAGGGTCTCCTTAGGACCAAGTCATCTGACCATTCAACCTGCGTGTAATAAAGACAGAAACTAGAAAGCATCCTTAGTCAATGTGACATCTAACTTCTTTTACTAGAGAAGCAAGATATATTTTGGTGGATCAGAGAGGACAAATTAAACCTCTCCTCTAAATGTGATATATTAACAGACTTAGAATGGGAAGGACCTCAGCTTAAAAACTATAAATTGAACAGCACAAATACTAAAAACAGTATCAGTACCCAATAGGACATTACTGATACAGACTTGGAGCCACTCCTCTTGGGAGTTCTACTTCTTCTTGCGAATTTTCTTTCATTTCCCTATTTAAGTTTTAAATGCTTGTTCTTCATCCATTTAGGTCGCCTTATGTTGATCATGGACAGGATGGGGATTTTTCATGGTCCCAGTGCAGCAACACTAGTTTCCGGTATCAAGGGTCTTGATGAGCTGGTGCTGAAAGGAGACTGGCTCAACCTCAGAATGAAGAGATCTAGCCAGTGCCCTTCCAGTGACATGTTCTGTTCTACTTACACACCAGATCTAGGGCAACAGGACCTCAGTTCCTTTCATTCTGAGAGGTAATTGCAAATATAACAATCGTAAAAACTTATGGCTAATGTCCCAGAATGGAGGTAATGACTTTTTGACTAGTAGTAAGCCTAAGATATGCTATTCCATGATCCACCCTATCAAGACAAGAGACCTTCTATCGTGAAGAAGTCAGATGTTTTCACCTGTATGAACCCCTCCCTCAACATAGGCCAAAGAAGGTTCCCAACCAAAATTGCTGTTTATAGAGTTAAACTGATATGGCAAAGTTTTAATTTCTTATATGTCAAAGTTCATGTTGCTGTTGGCTCATTGTGTGTCGGACGAATGACCTGCTACACATATATATTACCCTAAACACTTATAGTTTTTGTGCTTGGTGCAAGGTATTACCAAACCCTCCCGCCTTCTCAAAGCAATCTTTTAAATTTCAATTCTTAGTCTGGCTGTATTGCCCTGGATCCCTCTGTGTCACGATCATCAGTTATGAACCCGTTTAACATTCCCCTACACTCCTTGGCTCCTGCCCCCAGTTATGCATCACAGAATTCAATAATTTATCCGTACGTTTGGTGTAACTAGTTTGAAACATATTAGTCCTACTCTGATTCCTGGAGATGGTTGGGGGGGGTACATTGTTATATCCTCCTTGCTATGCTAGATGAGTGATAAAAGTGTGCTTTAAGTGTGAATACACAGAAGTGAAATTACAGGACCTCCACTTATTGCTGAATCTCTGATCACATAAAATATAATGGGGTGACCTAGTATCCCTCAGAACATGGGCGTTTAGAAAATATGCTACAGTTGGTTCTGTCGGGTGCACATTGCTTTACAGTTCCATCAATAAATGTATACAAATAAAAAGGAAACACATCAATTGAATTAATCAAAATTAGTATATTGTAATTTCTTTTTGTTTTTGTTTTTTGTCACAAAATAATATGGCTGTCACACAAAAACATTCATAATTGGATAAGGCGACGAGTGACTTATATGTGAATAGGTGATCTAAAAGTGACAAAGTAATTTGAGTGAAGACAATACATACAGTGCTATACAAGTGTGTAAAATGATGAGATCAATGGACATCCATCCCTAGACATATGAATCTCCAAGAAGCCTCTTAAATATTCTGTTATTTTGCATGGGATGGAAAACATAGGGTATGAATTGTCAGGGTACGTCGACGTTTCGACACAGAAGCGTGCGTGATTAAGAAGGAGTCACAGCGGGTCTTCTTCAGGACAAATGGGAGGACAGCCTGTCAGTGGAAATGGTTCGTAGTACCACTTGAAGTCCTATCTGATTGTGAGCGTAACCCACCGTCCGGTTGGATTCTTTAGGAGCAAATGTGGGATTGAGTCACGTAGCTCAAGGTGGAAGCTAATTCCATGAGATAAGGCTATTGCCCGGCAGAAAGGACGGTAGGTTACGCTCACAATCAGATAGGACTTCAAGTGGCACTACGAACCACTTCCACTGACAGGCTGTCCTCCCATTTGTCCTGAAGAAGACCCGCTGTGACTCCTTCGTAATCACGCATGCTTCTGGGTCGAAACGTCGACGTACCCCGACAATCCATACCCTATGTTCACCATCCCATGCAAAATAACAGAATATTTAAGAGGCTCCTTGGAGATTCATATGTCTAGGGACGGATGTCCATTGATCTCATCATTTTACATACTTGTATAGCACTGTATATATTGTCTTCACTCAAAACACTGTCACTTTTAGATCACCTATTCACATATAGGTCACTCGTCGCCTTATCCAATTATGAATGTTTTCGTGTGACAGCCATATTATTTTGTGACAAAAAAACAAAAAGAAAAAGAAGTTACAATATACTAATTTTGATTAATTCAATTGATGTGAATCTCTGATCATATCATACACTTAATAATAGGGATCACAGCGTCACAGCTTTGAGCCAGTCTGTTATGTTTTCGTGTGCAGCAGCAAATTGCTACATGCAGATATAATACTCACCTGATGCCCTCCCAATGACCTCACGCATCAAAGATCACATTCTTGATGGTATTACATATTAAAATGCAAGTGACCTCACCTATTACATGACCAACTTAGGTGGAAAGCAATATTTTGTACTTATTAAGTTGCAGCTTAATGGGTTTTTGAAAATTCAGATGTTTTCTATATTACCTTTATGGTTAGAAGTCCCGCACTCCTGTTTGCATTAAGTGACGTCCACAAATTGTTCTTCTTCTGCTTCTTAAATGGAGCCCGAAGGCCAGAGGGATAATGTGGCTGCAACAGTTTCCACATAATCATGGATTTGCCATACTTGCCATCATTTGATGCATACTTTGCAGAATGTTTTGCTTGGGAATTAGCCAGCGTGGATTGGGACTTGAGTATCACAGCCGCAGGAGTATTATGGTGGCGGCATGGTCCTTCCTAACAGGATTTAGGAAGTGATATCTGGGTTCTCTCGTTAGCATTTATTTTTAATTGAAACTATCTGGTTCTGGCTGAAGGCTACAGTGTTTATTTGAGGGCATAGTAGCAACAGCTGTTGCAGCCACACTGGTGTACAACAAGGCTAAAGCACATTGGCAAAGCCACTAGCTCTTGCAAAGGCGAGGCCTAGTGGCTTTGCCAATGCTAGATGCTTCTGTGGCAGCTGGTCATTACTACATCAATCAGCTAACTGTGGTATTCTGCTTTTATGTCTCTCCTTTCTGTGCCTTGTATTGCGCAATCTCCTTTTCTGAGGTTGCTAGGTTGTGTTCTGTTGTGGAACTCTCCCCCTTGAGAGAGAAAGTCATTATTGGAAAGCTTTTGTCAGTTGGCTTGGACTGTTGGTGGCCGAGGTCCCTTGCATGAGATGTACAATAAACTTATGCTGTTTCTTCAACTACTTTTGGTCTCCTGCCTGCTATTTATCCTGAGGAGAACACCTCATTTTGGCGAATAGTGAACCTACTTTCATCAAACAGGGACCTCAACACAACTCAGCTTAGCTATCCAACTCAGCCACTTCTGAAGATTTGTTCCATGCTTGAAGATAAGGTTGCTTTTACCTTAAATCCTTTGTGAGGCTCATCAGGTGTGCTGCCCTCGACTAACGTCTTCATTGCTTCATTCAACGTGAGGACTCTTCATAGATGACTTTTCAGCCTCCCTGCTCCTGTTTTCCAGAGGAGCGCGCTGGTGTACTGTACCCTAGAGTCTCACGGTAGGGTTTGGTTTTCCTGTTTCTGGCATCTGCTCTGCTGGCTTCACAACGCGCTGCCGTGCGCCGCTTTGGCCCTCCTCGCATCTGCCTGGCCTCGCCTGGAGGCCTACGTTTGTCTAACTTTGCCTGAAGACCTACGTTTGCCTGACCTTGCCTGGAGGCCTACGCTTGCCTGTCTCTGCCTGGAGGCCTACATTTGCCTGGAGGCCTACGCTTGCCTGTAGGCCTGTCGGAGCAGGTCCATTTGTTGATTCTCGGCGCTTACATGCACTTCTTTTATTTCATATTTTCACATCTGCGCTGATGAGCACAGCTTTATTTTTTTCTTTATTTGTTTAATTCTGTTTCTCGCAAAGTACGTCAGGCTCGCATAATGTTCTCCTCTTAATGTTGGCTTGAGGTCTGTTGCCTGACCTTGCCTGGAGGCTTGTTGGAACAAGCTCATTGCTTCATTGTCAGCGCCATTTAATACTCCTACACCTGCACTGATGTGCACAGCTGTAATCCTTTCTGTAAAGTTTATCATTGCTACTTCTGCGCTGATGTGCACAGCTGCGTTTGCACACAGCTGTTATTTAATATTTCTACACCAGCGCTGATGTGCACAGCTTACTATTATCCCAACGCTGATGTGCACAGCTGCAATTCTTAATATTGACTTTATTATTGTTACCTTGGTGGGCAGTCAAAATATCGAATTTTAAATATCGACCTACACGAATATCGAGTTTTTAATATTGTAGGGACAGAATATCGAAGTCAAGAATATCGTTGACCAGAATATCGACTTTAAGGTAAGTAATATCGATTTTTTTAATATCGAAGTAAGTAATTTCGAAGTCATTAATATCGTTAGCAAAAATATAGTTGTTAATATCGATTTTTTTTTTAGTGTTATGTATTTTATATGTACGTTTAACATTTTTTTTAAAGTTTTTCATTATTTTTAAATATATGTATTAAATGTTTAGAAAATAGTAATTTTTTTAAAGGACATTTTGCGTTTTAGTATCAGAGCGGGTTGTGGGTTTATAGGGGAATAGGGTGGGAAGTAATTTAATTATAATTAATTAATATGTTTTTATTTATTGTTAATTTATTGTTAAATAATTATTAATTGGTAATTAATTTATATTAATTGGTTAATTTATAATTATCGTAACTAATTAATTTATTATTAATTTTAATTTGTTATTAATTAATTTATTGTAAATTAATTATTAATTGGTAATTAATTTTAATTTATTGATTAATTGGTAATTAAATTAATTATGTTATTTTTAATGTGTAGCGGGTTGTGGGTTTATAGGGGAATAGGGTGGGAAGTAATTTCATTATAATTAATTAATTAATGTTTTTATTTATTGTTATTCATTGTTAATTTATTGTTAATTAATTATTAATTGGTAATTAATTTATATTAATTGGTTAATTTATAATTATATTAATTATAATTAATTTATTATTAATTATAATTAATTTATTATTAATTTTTATTTATAGTTATTGTTAATTAATTTATTGTAAATTAATTAATTGGTAATTTTAATTCATTGATTAATTGGTAATTAAATTAATTATGTTATTTTTAATGTGTAGCGGGTTGTGGGTTTATAGGGGAATAGGGTGGGAAGTAATTTAAATATAATGAATTAGTTAATATGTGTATATTTATTGTTATTGATTATTATTTTATTGTTAATTAATTATTAATTGGTAATTAATTTTTATTAATTGATTAATTGATAATTACATTAATTGTGTTATTGTTTTATGTGTAGCGCGTTGTGTGTTTATAGGGGAATAGGGTGGGAAGTAATTTAATGTTATTTAAGTAAATATTCATTTAATTTAATAGGTATTTATTAATAATTATTTGGTTAAATAATTATTATTATGTTATTTATTTAAAAAAAAAATTTTTTATAAGTATGTTAATTTAACCCCTACGCGATCCTACATTTTCCATACTGTTGCACTCACTGGAGTGGGAATAGTAATTTTTACCCCTACGCTATCCAACACTTTCCCTACTGTTGCACTCACTGGAGTGGGAATAGTAATTTTTACCCCCCCCCCGCTATCCAACACTTTCCCTACAGTTGCACTCACTGGAGTGGGAATAGTAATTTTTACCCCTACGCTATCCAACACTTTCCCTACTGTTGCACTCACTGGAGTGGGAATAGTAATTTTTACCCCCCCGCTATCCAACACTTTCCCTACTGTTGCATTCACTGGAGTGGGAATAGTAATTTTTACCCCTACGCTATCCAACACTTTCCCTACTGTTGCACTCACTGGAGTGGGAATAGTAATTTTTACCCCTACGCTATCCAACACTTTCCCTACTGTTGCACTCACTGGAGTGGGAATAGTAATTTGATTTCCTCCGCTATCTAATATTTTGTATTTTTGTAGCTAATGTACTGTATAATTATTTTTAAAAAGGTTTAAAATAATTTTCATTTTTTTAATTTGTTACATATATTTATTTAATTTTTATTTATATTATTGTTTTATGTGTATAGATGTATTTATAATTTATAAAAAATAAATTAAACAATTTATAAGTTATTAAAATAAATATTAAAACATATTAATAAGTATATATATTATATATTATGTATATGTTTAATGTATTTTTAAATTATATATATTATTTATAACTTTTAAGCATTTTAAAATATTTTTAACTATGTTTCTTTTAATTATATGTATTATTTACTTTATTTTACAATATTTTTTTAACAAATTAAAAACGATATTTTTAACAACGATATTTTTGACATCAATATTTTTTTCCCGATATTTTTGTACTTACCTTAATGTAGATAGGATGTCGATATTCTTGTCTTCGATATATTTGCTGCGATATTTTTGTAGGTCGATATTGTGACCTTCGATATTTAGTCAGTGATTCGTTACCTTATGTGCACAGCTGCAATTTATTGTAGGTATTCACGTGCAGAGCTGTAGTTCTCTTTCTTTACTTCCACACACAGCTGTTTCCTTAACCTTGGTCTCATTTATTTTCTTGTCTTTCTTAAAATATTCACAATTGCTTACGTCTGTGTAAAACTCTCTCCTTAATTCTTAAACATGCAGAATGTCACAGCGGCTCCATTTATTTTAGCTGCACCTGGTGATCCTTTAATTCCGTGGATCAAACGGAAAAAGTCTTTGCCAATTATGCTAGGGCCTGTGGCACTTCCTTAAGTGCCGAAAGGAAAGCTTCTTTGTTTATGCATTTTCTGGGTTCGGAGGGTCAGGAAGTCTCTGAACATCTCCCTGATCTTCCGGACAGTGAAGCTGCCGTTTTAAATGAATATGAAATATGTGTTAGAAAGATGGACATACATTATCTTCACAGATTAAGTATGGTTCTTGAGCGTTATCATTTTGAGAAGAGAATGCAAAGACAAGAGGAAACTGTAGAGCAATATATTACCATTTTAAGAAAACTAGCTTCTACTTGTTGTTTTGGTGCAACCTTGGAGGAGAGGTTGAAAGATCAACTTATGCTTGGTTGTTCTATTGATAAAGCCAAGGACAGATTATGGCAAAAAGATAATACCTTCTTACAAGAAGCTATTACTATTTTGAAGTTACATGAGCATTCTAAAGCTTGTGTTGACACCATTAGAAAGGAGTGCTCAAAAAAAGGTGCTGTTGAGAAAGATGAAAAAGATGTTAAAGAGGTTAGTATCAAACCTCCCTCTAAGAGTAGATCTGATAGGCCTTCGGTCTCAGCCAAATCTTCTAAAAGTTTTTCACCTTCTAGTAACACTTTGTTTCAAGGTAAATGTTTTAGGTGTGGCAATCCTGGGCACATGGCCAACTTTAAAGACTGTCCTGGGTGGAAGGTTTCCTGTTCCAATTGTGGCGAGAAAGGCCATTTTTGCGTTGCTGTAGATCCAAGAGGGAGCAGAAGAAAGTTAGGGAAGTTGATGTTTACGAGCAAGTAGGTGAGGTTGTTGAGATTTGTCAAGTTGTTGACTCAAGAAATGAGGGGCCTTTTGAGAATGTATTGATAAATGATCAGTCTGTAAAAATGCTATTTGACTCTGGTGCCAAAATCCCACTTATTCCTAAGAGTTTTTATGATCAACAGCTATGTAACAAGGTCAAATTAGTCAAGCCAGACATCAAACCCAGAGGTTATGGAGGAGAAGTTATTGATCTTTTGGGGTATTTCTGGGGCACTATTGAATTCAAAGGCAGGATTGTTCCTGGGAAAATGTATATCTCTATGAGAGGGGATTCTTTGATTAGTTGGTTCCACCAGCGGGATCTTTACGTGTACCTAGATCCAAATCAAACGCCCTCGGTGTGTTTGAGGGATATGCCAGCTGTTAAAGCTGTAAATGATGGGGCTAATGTCTGAATTGCAAAATATCCAGAAGTCTTTAGCAAGGAATTAGGCTGCCTCAAGAACTATGTTCACCACATAAAGATCAAACCAGGAGCTGTACCCAAAGTAGCAAAGATCAGGGGTGTTCCTTTACTAGTGAAAGATAGCCTGAAAAATGAATTAGATAAGCTTATCAAAAATGGAATCCTTCAAGAGGTAGAGGCGACTGAGTGGATTTCTCCAGTCGTTATGGCTCGCAAGGTCAATGGGGAGGCTAGATTATGCATAGATTTGAGGGAGTTGAATAAAGAAGTCATCTTGGTCCATTATCCTCTCCCCAATATCACTGAAATGTTGTCCTCTGACTGGAGCCAAACACTTTTCCACATAGGACCTTTCATCAGCTTACCATCAGGTCAAGCTTCATCAAACTTCACAAGATCTTACCACCTTCATCACGCCTTTTGGTACCTTCAAGTGTCTCAGGATGCCTTTTGGACTTATCTCAGCGGCCTCTGTTTTTTAGAGGGTGATGGAGAGAGAGTTCTCAGTGGTATTGCTGGGATCAAAGTATGTCAAGACGACATCCTTATCCATGGTGTTAACCTTGAAGAACATGATAAAAGGTTAACTCTGGTTTTAGAAAGGCTCTTTTCTGCTGGTCTCACTCTGAAGTCTGAAAAATGCAAATTTAATGTTGGAGAAATGGAGTACCTGGGTCATTTAATTTCTGGTTCTGGTATTAAACCCAAACCCTCTTTGGCACAAGGCATTTCTAACTTGGAATACCCTATGGACAAAGAGGAATTAGTAAAGTTCCTGGGTATGGCGGAATTTTATAATAAGTTTGTTGCACAAGTTACTAACTTGTGTAACGATATATCTGTAAGAGACAGTAGTTAGTGACAGATTCCTTACCTTAGAATATCCCCAGGTGTCAGGCTGGATCCGGAAAGTTTTTGCGTAGCAGTACCCTTGCGCGTCGGTAGGCGGCGTCGTGCGGCTCAGCGTCCGTCGTCGGCGTCGTGATCGCCGGGATGACGTCGCGGGCAGTACTTAGACGCCGCCCCTGCGCGCGGACGTCAGTTCTGTACACGACTTTCCGCGCCAGGAACGCAGAGCCATGCAAGAAGCTGACATAGGTGTCTGAAAAATACTAGGGCCCTGAAAGGGATGTCCTTAACCCTAGAAATCAGTTCGCAGAACGGGGGAGGATGGGCGGGCGGTAAGGAATCTGTCACTAACTACTGTCTCTTACAGATATATCGTTACACAAGTTAGTAACTTGTGCATCTGAAAGAGACACGTTAGTGACAGATTCCTTACCTTAGAATAGATACCCCAGCAATACCAACACCGGTGGTGGGTCTGCGAACAAAGATCAGACAAGGAAGTCCCGGAGGACAGAACGGCCAAAGAAGCCGTCCCTCCGGACCGGACTGTCAAGGCAGTAATGCTTGGTAAACGTGTGCAGCGAGGCCCACGTAGCTGCCTGACAGATATCCTGCAGCGGAACACCGCGGCCTAAGGCCGTGGTAGCAGCCGTTGCCCTGGTGGAATGGGCACGCAGCCCAACAGGAGGCTCCTTCTTAGCCAAAGAATAGCAGGCTTTGATACACAAGGTTACCCAGCGGGAAATGGTTCTCTTGTGCACCGCCCGACCTTTTTGGCGCCCACGTAGCCAACAAAGAGCTGGTCATCCACCCGGAAGTGTTGTGTGCGGTTAATATAGAAGGAAAGCGCACGTTTTGGGTCCAGACGGTGGAGCCTCTCTTCCTCTCTGGAAGGATGCGGAGGCGGAAAGAAGGTGGGCAAAGTGATGGTCTGCCCAATGTGGAAGGCAGTAACCACCTTTGGCAAGAAGGACGGACGCGTCCAAAGAACAACCTTGTCTGGATGGACAGACAGAAAGGGAGGTTTGCATGATAGAGCCTGGAGCTCACTCACCCGCCGAGCGGAGGTGATGGCGACCAGAAAGGCTGTCTTCAGAGTGAGAAGACGAAGAGGACAGTTATGTAGAGGCTCAAAGGGAGCGCACATGAGAAAAGTAAGAACCAAGTTCAAGTTCCACTGAGGCATTACAAACGGAACAGGAGGGAAGAGGTGTGTAATGCCTTTTAGGAACCTGTTAACAACAGGGGACTTGAAAAGGGAGGGCTGATCAGGAAGCCTGAGGAAGGCCGAGATAGCACAAAGATAGCCCTTGATGGTACCCAGGGCAGAACCCTGTTGGGCCAGAGAAAGAAGGAACAGAAGAACCTCAGAAAGAGGGGCAGAGAGGGGATTCACAGCCTTTGCTGTGCACCATGCCACTAACTTGTTCCACCTGCAGGCGTATACCACCTTAGTGGAGGGACGCCTGGCTGCCAGAATCACATCACAAACTTCGGGAGGCAAGTCGAAAGGAATCAACTGCCGCCGCTCAATCTCCACGCAAGCAGGTGGAGACTGGACAGGTTCGGGTGGAGGACCGTCCCTGCTGCTGCGACAGAAGATCCTCCCGAAGAGGCAGACGGATCGGGGGATCGACGCTCATACTGAGTAGCTCGGGATACCAAACTCTTCGAGCCCAGTCCGGAGCCACAAGGATGACTTGGGCCCGGTCGCGCCGAATCTTCTTCAACACTCTGGGTAGAAGTGGTATAGGCGGAAAGGCGTACAACAGACCGCAACTCCACTCGCGACGAAAAGCGTCTCCGAGCGTGTGCCGCCTTGGAAATTCCAACGCGCAGAACTGCTGACATTGCGCGTTCTCTTCGGTGGCGAACAGATCTAACCAAGGCTCTCCCCACTGCTGAAAGAGACCTTGCGCCACCTCAGAGTGAAGACGCCATTCGTGATCCATCATGCACCTGCGGCTGAGTTCGTCCGCCCTGGCGTTCAGGGAACCTGCCAGGTGTTGAACCATCAGGAATATGCCCTGATGTTCCAGCCATGTCCAAAGGCGTAGAGCCTCCTGACATAGGGTCCACGACCCCACCCCGCCCTGTTTGTTGCAATACCACATGGCGGTGGTGTTGTCTGTGACACCTGCACTACCGTCCCTTTGACAGAGGGAAGGAATGCCTTGAGTGCAAGTCGGATCGCCCGGACCTCCAGAAGGTTGATATGGAGCCGGGACTCCGCCGGAGACCAGAGGCCTCTGATCTCCGCCTCTCCCATGTGACCGCCCCATCCCAGAAGGGACGCGTCCGTCACAACTGTGTGCTCTGGCTGGGGAAGCGAGAGGGATCTGCCCATGACCCATTGCCGGTTCGAGAGCCACCACTGCAATTGTTTTGCAGTCCCCTCCGAGATCTGGACGTGATCGGACAGGTTGCCCTGGTGCTGCGCCCACTGGAACTTCAGGTCCCACTGCAGAGCCCGCATATGCCATCTGGCATGATCGACCAGCAGGATGCAGGAGGCCATGAGGCCCAGCAGCCTCAGGGTCATCCGTACCGAAACGCAGGATAAAGGCTGAAAGATCGGAATCATAGCCTGAATATCCCGGACTCGCCGTTCGGGTGGATAGGCCCGAAACTGCGTCGTGTCCAGAACTGCTCCGATGAAAAGGAGCTGTGGAGAAGGAATCAGATGCGACTTCGGCACATTGATGGAAAACCCCAGCGAGTGCAGGAGTTCGGCCGTAGTCTGGAGGTGGGAGACGACTGCCTGGGACGAGCCCGCCTTCAGCAGCCAGTCGTCGAGGTAGGGGAAGACTGGAACCCCTGCCCGGCGCAGATGAGCTGCGACCACCGCCATCACTTTCGTGAACACCCGAGGGGCACTTGTAAGGCCAAAGGGGAGCACGGTGAACTGAAAATGCTCGAGGCCTACCGTGAACCGCAGGTAACGCCGGTGGGCCGGCAGGACGGGGATGTGAGAGTAAGCGTCCTGCAAGTCCAACGCTACCAACCAGTCTCCAGGGTCGAGGGCAGTCAAGACCTGAGCTAGGGTGAGCATCTTGAACTTCTCCTTCCGGAGGAACCGATTGACGTTCCGGAGGTCCAAGATAGGACGCATGTCCTCCTTGTCCTTTCTGGGCACCAGGAAGTAGTGGGAGTAGCAACCACGTCCTACTTCTGGGGTCGGAACATGCTCGATGGCCCTCTTGGCCAAGAGGGCCGTGACTTCCTTCTGCAGAAGCACCAAGTGATCCCCTGACATGCGGTGGAATTGAGGTGGCATGGCTGGGGGTGGTCTCGAAGGGGAGGGAGTAGCCCCTTCGGACAATGTCCAAGACCCACCTGTCCGAGGTGATGGCACGCCAGTGGTGAAGGTGATGGCGGACCCTGCCCCCTACTGGCGTGCTGTGCACCTGAAAAGAAGGACTAGGAGGGCTTGGAGGCCGCGGACGGGGCGGAGTTGGTGGCCTGACCCGCACGCTGGTTGCCCGAACCGCCACGGCGGTAGCCACGTCCTCGGCCACGCGAAGACGCTTGCTGCGCGGGCCGGTGGCTGGGCAGCGGACGTGACTGGCGCCCCTTCCGTGGCCACGAAAGGGGCGAAAAGCAGAGGTTAGCGGAGGGTGCACAACAGAAAGGCCCAGGGACTTGGCAGTAGCCCGTGAGTCCTTAAAACGCTCCAGCGCATGGTCTGCTTTGGAACCAAAAAGACCGACTCCATCAAAGGGCATGTCCATGAGTGTATTCTGGACATCACCTGAGAAACCAGTTGTTCTCAGCCAGGCGTGGCGACGCAGCGCCACCGTCGTTGCAAGCGATCTGCCCAGCGAGTCGGCGGTATCAAGGCCACAACGTATGGTGAACTTTGCCGCATCCCTACCTTCCGCAATGGTGCGGGTAAGCAGTGTCTGGACCTCCTCAGAACACTGGGGCAAAACAGCCGCCACCGAATCCCACAGGGGGTGGGTATATCGGCCCAAAAGGCAAGCGGTGTTGACGGACCGCAAGCCAGCACTGGAGGAAGAAAAAGCCTTCTTCCCAAACTGGTCCAGGCGTTTGGATTCCCTATCCGGAGGGGCGGTAGGGAAGGCGGTTTGGGAGGCAGAGGCTTGGACAACCAAGCTCTCGGGGGTGGGATGTTGAGAGAGAAACAAGGGGTCGCCCGGAGCAGGGCGATGGCGTCGGGCCACGTTCCTATCCACAGGAGCCCCTGCGGTGGGCTTGGACCAGGTGCCCAAAAGAACGTCAGACAGTGCATCATTAAACGGCAGCACAGTCTCCGAGGAGGAAGCTGCCGTCTGAAGCACTTCCATCAGGAGATTAGTCCTGATAGCCACAGTAGGCAATTGGAGGTGCAAGGCTCCAGCTGCTCTACGCAACACCGTTGCGAAATTTGCTCCCTCCTCCGTAGCCACGGGAGGAGACAGCATGCCAGTGTCAGGGGAAGTGTCTAGACCACTGGCATCCCCAAGTTCCTCTGCCCAGTCCTGATCATACTCACACTGCTGTGTGAGAGGGTCTTCCGACCCCTCCCAGCTCTCCTGGTCCTCCTCTGGTTCAAAATATGGAGGAGGAGGGACATCTGGGACCCAAGGTCTCATCGGCGCCGGAGCCGGCGTCGAGCGACGTCGGTCCGGCTCCATGTCCGGAACCGGAGAGAACCGGGGAACGACGCCGCCCGGAGCCCCGGGCGGCGTCAGGAACGGCACCGGGGACATCGGGCGCTGGCGGAGGCGTGGGTTAGGTCAACCGGCGTCGATCGGGGTTGCGGTACCACCGGAGCCGGGATCGAGGCCGGGCCGGGAGCCGAGGCCAGGATCAAGGCTGGCGGGACGGGCGACGCTGGGACCGGAGTCGTCAGCGACGCCGGAGCAACCCCATCAGGCCCGCGGGGCCCGAAGGCGCACCGGAGGGACCTTGAGGCCCGAAGAGGCGGGCCATGGCCGACAGGAATTCCTGTATTTGGGCCGGAGTCGCCCCAAACCCGGAAAGGACGGGTAATGCGGGGGCGGCTCCACAGGCACGTCCGGGGCCGCGGGGCGGGGCCGACAGGGGCCTCAGCCGAGTCGCGAGACCGGCGAGGCGAAGTCTTAGAGCGATGATGCTTCTTAGACTTTTTGTGCTTCGACTTACCCGAGGAGTGCGAAGACTTGGACTCCGACGACCGGCGGGGTTCCGCGACCGGCCCCTCGACCTCTCACGGGACCGGGGCTTGGTGCGGCGCGGAGCCGACTGCCGGACCTCGAGGAGCTTTCGAGACCGCTCTCGCAAAGCCTTCGGGTGTAAGGCCCGGCAGTCAGGGCACGACTTTGTGTCGTGGTCTCGGCCGAGACAGTAGAGACACTCTAAGTGCGGGTCTGTGATCGACATCATTCGACCACAGACGTCGCATGGCTTGAAGCCGGGCATCCCTACCGACACCTAGGAGTCGAGAAGACTCGAAATGAAACAGTGAAAAAATCACCCAAAATGTTGTCAAAAATTGACTAGGGCTCTGCTCTTCCCGGATCTGCGCTTACTGGCGCGGAAAAAGAAGAACTGACGTCAGCGCGCAGGGGCGGCGTCTAAGTACTGCCCCCGACGTCATCCCGGCGATCACGACGCCGACAAAGGACGCGGAGCCGCCGCCTACCGACGCGCAAGGGTACTGCTACGCAAAAACTTTCTGGATCCAGCCCGACGCCTGGGGATATTCTAAGGTAAGGAATCTGTCACTAACGTGTCTCTTTCAGATCCCAATTTTTCACAAAAAACTGAAGTTTTGTGTAGCTTGCTAAAAAAGGGTTGTGAGTTTGTGTGAAGTCATGCCTGTAGTGAAGAGTTTGATGTCATCAAACATTGTTTGAATGATGCCCCTTCCTTATCTAGCTTTGATCCCTTGTTAGAGTCATATCTCATGACGGATGTAGAAAGCTGGTAATTCTGAAAAGACCATTCTTTTCATTTCCAGACCCTTGAGAGGTGCCGAGTGTAATTATTCTGTCGTGGAGAAAGAAGCTCTGGGAGTCTACTGGGCCATTCGCAAGCTAAAGAAGTTTTTGTGGGGAAAATCGTTTCATGTTGTTTCTGATCACAAACCTCTTAGAGGTGTTTTCTGCAAGAAAGGGGTTGACTTAGTCTCGCACAGGATTAGGAAGTGGGCTGTTGCCTTGCAAGAGTTTCAATTTGATGTTTCTTATCTTCCCGGCTCTAAAAACATTTTGGCAGACTGTCTCTCCAGGCTTTGTAGTCAAAATGATATTGCGGATGTGCCAGAGGAGTCTGAGTTCTTTTCTGGCGAGGAGTTTGAAGAAGAGGTGAATGTTTGTGTGATCACTGAGGGTTTCTTTTCAGAGGAAGTGTGGAGAGAAAATGTTGATCAGGATAATGTCTTGAAACTTGTGTTGGCGAAAGTTCGTGATGGCTGGGGCAACAAGCATGACTGTGATGAAAATCTTAAAGGCTTTTGGAATGTCAAAGATGAGTTAACCTTGGTGAGTGGTATCTTGATGCGAGGTAGTAAATTGGTAGTTCCTGACGCTTTGAAAGATAAACTGGTGGACAATGCCCATGTGAGTCACATGGCAATAGAAAAAACCAAAGAAAGGGTTAGAGAGGCTTACTGGTGGCCAGCGATGGATGTTTTCATAGAAAGGGTTGTTCGCAATTGCCCCCAGTGTGCTGGGAGTGACAAGGTGCTGAAGTGCAGGACGCAACCAATGATCGTCCGGGAACAGTCTTCTGGTCCTTGGATTGATCTTGCAATTGATATTTTGGGACCTGTGAAGTTAAGGTCTCAGGATCGAATTGTTTTGGTTTGTATGGACTTATATTCTAGGTGGCCTGAAATTAAAATTGTCAATTCTGTTGAATCTCAGGTTGTTGTGGAATTTTTGGAAGAGCTCTTTGAGCGTGAAGGGTTTCCAATGTCTTTATTGTCTGACAACAGAGTTCAGTTTACGTCGCATTTCTTTGAGGAATTTTTGGAGGAGATGGGTATAAAACATAAAAAGGCTGCCTTATATCACCCAGAGTGTAATGGCGTCGTGGAAAGGTTTGTCAAAGTGTTGAAAGATGCCATGCAGCTAGCAGTTGTTTCTGGTGATAATTGGGAGTTGGCCATCAAAAGAAAGATTCGTGAATATAGGTTTACACCCCATTCATCCACAGGAGTGGCTCCCTTTAGATTATTTAAGGGTAGGTCAGCCATTACTAATATAATTCCATCTTGGGTGGCCTCCTGCAGGAAAATGTCTAACTATGGGTCTGAAGATACTGCTGGTTGGAGGGAAAAGGAGTTGGGGTGTATGCAGAGGAGGAAGGATTTGTTTGATGTGAGGAAGGCTGCTAAGAAAACTTCTGTAGTTGTTGGTTACTGGGTCAGAGTGAAATTACCAAGAAAAGGTGCTGCTGCCTCAAAGTTTGGTAATCCCTTGCAAATTATTAAATTATTCAATAATGCTGTCAAGACCAGTGACCATAGGATCTGGAACCTGGGTAGGTTGCCAAGTGTCCTCCTTGTGTTTCCTTTGGTACTGGGGTTCCTGCTGCTTGCTCTACTTCTCAAGCACCCAGGAGGTGTTCTTCTCGTTTGAGGACCACTCCTCGTCGCTTACAAGATTGTGTTCGCTAAGTGTTTCATTATTTTTTTGTTTGTTTTTCTTTCTCTGTATTGCTTCATGTTTATGCTATAAGGGGGAAGGTACGTGGTATTCTGCTTTTATTTCTCTCCTTTTCTGAGGTTGCTAGGTTGTGTTCTATTGTGGAACTCTCCCCCTTGAGAGAGAATGTCATTATTGGAAAGCTTTTGTCAGTTGGCTTGGACTGTTGGTGGCTGAGGTCCCTTGCATGAGATGTACAATAAACGTATGCTGTTTCTTCAACTACTTTTGATCTCCTGCCTGCTATTTATCCTGAGGAGAACACCTCACTAACTTTGCTAGTTAGGCATTGCATGTTAAAGCATGCTTCCTTGCCCTTTTAGCACTGCCTGCTACTTGGTCCAGGTTTACGATGTAGGATACTTTCCTTCTGGAGGCAGAGGGCTGAAACGTTTTCTTTGGGAGCAGCATATTCATTATCAGTGACCAACAGTTACAGAGAGCTTCTCTTGTAACCAGTTTGGTCTACAGAAAGCCTGAGGGGAATCTTAAAGTTTTAGGATGGCCTGTACCACTCTCGGAATGTGAGGCTTTGGAAAAATGATGAAAAGGAACGGCCTGATTCAGGTGAAAATCTCAAAAAATACCCTGGGATGCTTCCATTCCAAGTACCATTTCATCAACGGAGAAAAACAGTGAATGCTCAGAAACCCAAAGACCTCAAATTTACTAACCCTTGTAGTCAATGTCGTTTACCCTGGCAAAGTAATCTTTCATTATGGGGGAATAATTCACAGGTTCCCATGCTATTGACACAAAACTCATATTCATTAGTACCAACTAAGCTAAGTGTGTTTCATGGTGCCTATGTGAAAAACACGCCTATAAACTCAACAAAATGCATCTAAACACTTTATTATGCACAGAAAAGTCATTTTCTAAAATGTTTTAGTTATGCCCAAACTGCTAATGGCAGAAAATGGCTTGTGAATGCTTGTTTATGCTGCATACCCAGTGACAGACATGTCCTCATTAACTATAAAGAAAAGGTTACCTACCTTTATTTACATTTTTTCTTTGTTTAAGAAGGTGGGTCATGAGATGCCTGAAAGTGGGAAAGGTAGCCAAATGTCCTTTTATAGTGGCATCTTTCCAAGCCTTACTGGCAAAGGATAGCATGAAGCATAGACTAACGTAAAGACAAGACCAGAAAAGATTTAAAGAGCAAGTTATTTACCTTTGGTAAAGCCTTATCTGGTGAGACTCAATCTAGCGGCAAATTCCTTACATTAAGACTATCTCCAGGCGTCAGACTGGATCCGTACATTTTTTGTGAGCAGTACCCCTGCGCACAGGTAGGTGGCTTTGTTTGGCTCCTCGTAGTGTTGGCGTCGTCCACACCAGAAGTGATGCATGCGTTGCCTATATAGGCACCACTCAGGCGCGCTGACGTCAGTTACTTTTCACAACTTTTCATGCCAGAAGCGAGGAGCTACAAAGTACACTGACCACTGGGGTGGAAAACTAGGGCCCTGAAAGGGAAAAAAAAACCTTGTCCCTAGAAAACAGTTTGCAAAGCGGGGAGGATGGGTGGGTCGGTGAGAAATCTGCGGCTAGATAGTCTCTCTAGTAGATAAGGCGTTACCAAATGTAAGTAACTTGTTCATCTGTTAGAGACTTACAGCTGCAGATTCCTTGTCTTAGAATAAATACCCAAGCAATACCTCCACGGAGGTGGGTCTGCGGACCAATTTTACACGAGGAGGTCCTGCAGGACCGAACGGGCAAAATGCCCCTCTCTACAGACCTGACTGTCCAGACAGTAACGTTTTGGTGAATGTGTGCAATGAGGCCCACGTTGCTCCCTGGCAGATATCCAGGACCAGAACTCTGCGAGCTAACGCAGCAGCTACAGCTGTAGCTCTGGTGGAATGACTATGCAAACCTTCAGGCGGTTGCTTCTTAGCTAATACGTAGCAGATTTTAATGCAGAGCAGAATCCATCTGGAGATGGTCCACTTCTGCACAGCCTTGCCCTTCTTTGCTCCGACATACGCCACGAAGAGTTGGTCTTCCATCCGGATCTCTCGTGCATCGTCAAGGTAGAATGACAACGCTCTTTTTTGGGGTCCAGATGGTGGAGTCGCTCCTCTTCCTTGGAGGGTTGAGGCGGTACGCAAAAAGTAGGCAGAAATATGGTTTGACCTACATGAAATTGAGTGACCACTTTCGAAAAAAGGAAGCCCTTGTACGAAGCACCAGTTTGTCTGGGTAGATGTTTAGATGAGGCGGCTTGGGTGATGAGGCATGTAGCTCACTGACCCTCCAGGTAGATGTTACCGCCACAAGAAAGGCTGTCTTGATGGTAAGGAGCCTGAGTGGACAATTGTGCAGAGGCTCAAAGGGAGCGTACATAAGTAAGGTGAGGACGAGATTGAGATCCCACTGGGGCATAACGAAAGGAGTGGGATGGAACATATGTCGCAAACCTATCAAAAACTTATGATCAATAGAGGATTGGAAAAGGGGAGGTTGGTCAGGAAACCGAAGAAAAGCAGAGATTGCATATCGATATCCCTTAACAGTGCCCACAGCAGAGCCCTGCTGGGCAAGGGAAGGAACAAACAGGAGCACCTGAGAAAGGGGGACAGAAATGGTATCAATGCGTCTTTCTGAACATCATACCAAAAATTTAGCCCAACGGCAGGCGTAAACCATCTTGGTAAAGGGACGCCTGGCTGCCAAAATAACTTTGCAGACTTCGGGCGGAAGGTCGAAAGCTATCAACTGTTGCCATTCAATCTCCACGCAAGAAGGCGGAGCTTTGACAGGTTCGGGTGGAGAACCCTCCCCTGCTGCTGCGACAGAAGATCCTCCCGAAGGGGCAGCCCGATTGGTGGACCGATGGCCATGCTCAACAGCTTGGGATACCAGACTCTCCATGCCCAATCCAGAGCCACAAGGATGACTTGGGCCCGGTCATTCTTGATCTTCTTGACAACTCTGGGCAGGAGTAGTTTGGACGGAAAGGCATTTAGGAGGCTGTGCTCCATTCGAGACGAAAAGCGTTTGAGCGAGAGCCGCCTTGGAAACTCCAGTGCCCGGAACTGACATTGCACGTTCTCATTCGTGGCGAACAGATCTCACCAAGGCTTTTCCCACTGTTGAAAGAGACCTTGCACCACCTCCGAATGGAGATGTCATTCATGATTCACTAGGAATCGGCGGCTGAGTTTTTTCCACCCGGGCATTCAGAGAGCCCACTACGTGTTGAACCACCAGGGAAATGCTGTGACGTTCCAGTCATGTCCTCATGCCTCTTGACAAACCCGCCCTGTTCGTTGCAGCACCACATGGTGGTGGTATTGTCTGTGAACATTTGCAGTAGCCTTCCCTGGAGGGTAGAAAGGCCTTCAATACTAATCGGATCACTCGGAGCTCCAATGGGTTGATATGGAGTCCGGATTCCACCGTAAACAAGAGTCCTCTGATCTCCACCTGTTTCAGATGGCCGCCCCATCCCAGGAGTGACACATCAATCACCACTGTCATATCTGGCAGAGGAAGGGAGAGGGGTCTGCCACTGACCCAACTGCAGTTCGTAAGCCACCACTGCAGGTCATTTGCAGTTCCCTTCGAGATCTGGACCATGTCTGAGAGATTCCCCTGATGCTGCGCCCACTGGAACTTCAGGTCCCACCTCAGAGCCAGCATATGCCAACAGGCATGTGTCACAAGCAAGATGCAGGAGGCCATAAGGCCCAGCAGCCTCAGAGTCAGTCTCACCGAAATTCACGATAGAGACTGATCCGTTGGTATCATAGCCTGAATATCCTGGAATCGCCGTTCGGGACGACAGGCCCAAAATTGCACTGTGTCCACAACAGCTCTGATGAAAGGGAGCGTCTAAGAGGGAGTCAGGTGTGACTTTGGCAGGTTGATAGTGAACCCGAGGGAATGCAGAAGTTCCGCCGTGGGCTGGAGATGGGAGACAACAGCCAGGCGTCGAGATAAGGAAAGACTGGCACTCATAATCTCCGCAGATGGACTGCAACCACCGCCATCACCTTGGTGAACACCCGAGGGGCACAGGTGTGCCCAAAAGGGAGCACAGTAAACTGAAAGTACTCATGGCCCACCGTGAACAGCAGGTAACAGCTATGGGCAGGCAGGACGGGAATGTGGAAGTATGCATCCTGAAAATCCAACACTACCGCCCAGGGCAGACAGGATTTAAGCCAGAGGGGGCATCTTGAATTTCTCATTCTTGAAGAAGAAATTGAGAGCACGTAGGTTGAGGATATGACAAAGGCCTCCATCCTTGGGCACCAAAAATTAGTGAGAATAGCAACCACGACCTACTTCTGGAACCTGCACTCTCTTTATGGCTCCTTTGGCCAAAAGAGTCATCACATCCTGGCGAAGAAGACGTAGGTGGTTCTCTATCAGCCTTTCTTAAGTAGGGGGCATGCAAGGAGGGATGGTCTCAAAGGGGAGGGAGTAGCCCCTTCAGATAATCTGCAAAACCCACCGGTCCGATGTTATGGACTGCCAGCGGGGCAGGTGATGACGAATCCTGCCGTCTACTGGGAGCCCATGATTATAAGTGGGCAGTCTAGGAGGATTTGGAAGCTGCAGGAAGTGGGTGGACTGACCCGACCGCTGGCCATCCAACCCAGGGGGCAGGTAGGAACCGAGTCCATGGCCACGCAGAGGCTGGAAAGCTTGCGAGCAGTGTTGGCTGGACGGGTAAAGATGAGGTTGCATGCCCCTTCCATGGCCACGAAAGGCAGATGGAGGGTAACGAGGGGTCATAGAAAAGCCCAAGGACCTGGCTGTAGCCCTGCTGTCCTTAAAGCGCTACAGCGCCGAATACGCCTTGACTCCGAAGAGATGGGAACCATCAAAGGGCATGTCCATGAGTGAGGCTGGACATCCCCAGAAAAGCCAGTCATCCTCAACTAGGCATGGCGTCGCAGGGCCACTGTGAATGAAACCGCTCTGTCTAGTGAGACTGTGATGTCAATTCCACAACGGATGGCGAACCATCAGCAACAGCCTGGGAGAGTACAGCCCGGGCCTCCTCCGGGACCGTTGGCAGCACCTGCGCAACCGTATCCCACAACACGTGGGAATAGCGGCCCAAAAGGCATGCAGTGTTCACAGACCGCAGTGCCAGGCTGGCGGAAGAAAACATCTTCTTTCCAAGAATGTCTAGCCTCTTGGATTGCCTGTCTGGAGTGGGGGTTCTGATGGGGACACTCCCTGCTGAAGCACTTCCGTTAAGACATTAGTCTTGACTGCCACTGAGGACAAGCTAAGGTCCAGGACCTCAGCTGCCCTCCACAACGCCATTTCGAATGAAGCTCCCTCCTCCATAGCCATGGTAGGGGGAGGAAGCATACCAGTATCTGGAGAAGTATCCAGTCCACTGGCTTCACCCAGATCCTCAGCCCAGTTCAGTTCTTCATAAGGTTGGCATTCTTCAGGGTCCAACGACTCCCTCCCAATCCTCCCAGAGTCCTAGCCCACTAAGGATAGGGCTCCGGCCTGGAAGGCATGGCCCCAAGCGGTGCCGGTGTCGGACGATGCCCCTCAGAGTCAGGGAAGAGAATGGGGATGGCGCTGCCGGTGGACGGCGCCGGGAGCATCTGCTTCAGGATCGGCACTGGTGAAGTTTGAGGTGGTGTGACCAGCGCTGATCCAGATCCACATGTGGATCCTTGGGGCCTGACTGGCGCTGGAGCCGCCAGCGTGAAATCCAGTAGGGGCCCCTCTTGAGCCCGTGGGGCCCGAAGGCACGCTGGAGGGAACAGTCCGCCCAAAGATGAGGTGGATGGCCTCATAAAACTCTCTCAATTGGGCAGGGGTCGCTCTGGCTCCCAGAAACTCAGGGAGGAGCGGAGCAGTCCCAGTCGCTGGTTTAACTGCGGAGCAAGGCGTCGAGTGGGACACTCGTCGGCCGACATGAATTCGAAGCATGCTTCGACTTCTTCTTTTTGTGGGACTTGGACTTACCTGAATGGCTAGACGACTTTGAATGCTACGACGACCTCTGACTCAGCGACAGCTCCTGAGACCTTCCTCTAGATTGGTACCGTGATTGTCGCAGCATCGCAGGTTGAGCCATTATAAGCTTGAGGGAGCTCTGCCTCAGGGCTTTCATGTGCATGGCACAGCAGTCGGAGCAGGCCTTTGGGTCGTGATGCCGCTCGAGGCACCAAAGGCATACAAACTGAGGGTCCATTACCGACATCTGTCGTGAAAGGGGCAACAGGGCTTGAAGCCGGCTTCTTGGAGGACATCACTGCCACATCAGGAGGTAAACCTAAAAAAAGACTTCGACAAAACATCGAAAAAACCTAGTCAAAATGACTACGGGGTAGCTTTTCCCAGAACTGCGCTGGCTGGTGCGAAAAGAACTGACGTCAGGATGCCCGGGTGAAGCCTATATAGGCACCACGAACGTCACTTTCGGCGCAGATGCCAACGTTACCATGCGGAGCCGAATGACGCAATCTACTGGCGCACAGTGGTACTGCTCACAAAAAATTTCCGGATCCAATCTGACACCTGGGGATAATTCTAGAGTAAGGAATCTGCAGCTAAAAGTCTCCATCAGATCCTTCTGACTCTCACTATGCAAGAAACCTTGTCCCTCAGCCCGCACAGATGGATTCTGTTGCAAGTTTTCTGACAATTAAGATGAACTCTACTACTTCTTTTGCTAAACAGAAGGTCTCTAGCACATAGTGCTCAATCTCTAGAAGTGCAGCCACAACATTAGAGGATTGCAATGCAGAACTCCACCATTCTGCTGCAAAAGCAAGCCCACCATGTCTGGGAGAACAGGGGACTGCTTGCTGAGTGCCAACACATTGGAGTACCAAATCCTCCTCGTCCAGTCTGGACTGATCAGAATAAGTTGTACTATCTTCTCCCGCACCTTCAGTAGAACCTTCGACAGAAGCGGACTCGTGGGATTGAGACAAGTCGACCATGTAACCAGTTGTACTTGAAGGCACTCCCCCATACCCACACAGAACTGGTAGAATGGTGTATATACAAAACTAAGGATACTTCCTGGTCAGGGTGGCGGCAAAGAAATACACACATGGACATCCCAATCTGAAGAAAAGAATTTCCTGTCATTTTGGGATGATGTTCTTACGGTGCTCTAACGAGAGAGAAATAAGTGCATCCGGCCTTACATTGACGATGCCTACAAAGTGAGGTGCCACGGGCTATATAAGTCCACCACCAAATCATATGTCCTCCCAACACAAGGATCCACAACAGAAAAACAGAAGGTTATGACAAAATACAAGCAGTCCATACTGGAACCACCCATTTTATTACTCCAAGGAGGCTCATAGAAGTCCACAGCAGCTGCTGGGAAAGATGGACACAACAATACTCAGTTGGACTTCCCCCCCTTGATGCAACACTGCTGCTGGTAGCCAGTGAGGCTGCTATCCAAGACCAGTCTTGACAATCTGTCCTACTCGCCCTGGAGCCTGAATTTATACATCTAATTGTCCTAATGCTGTTGCAAGTAGTAATAGACAAAGTGTTGTGGGCCTCTCCGTAAACATCCACATTATAGGGATTTATTGGGCCTCTCCCAGGACGGAGCATGAAAGAATTATGAATACCAGAGTGCTCTGTGACCAGCATTGCCAGCATTTCCCTAATAGACCAGCATTGCCCTAATAGACTAGCATTGCCCTAATTGACCAGCATTGCCCTAATTAACCAGCATTGCCCTAATAGACCAGCATTGTCCTAATAGACCAGCATTGCCCTGATAAAGACAGCTGAAACAAAAAGTCCCACCACTGATAAACAGAGGCTGATTTGTATAGCAGCAGGCACCACCTGCTAATTTTAGTGACTACCCAACCAATAAAGAAATGAGTCGTTCTTGCAATAATGCTATTTTATTATCGGCAAGTAATAAGTGCCCTTTGGCAGGCTCCTGGACCCTCATCTTTGGACTTCTTTAACCCCCCACTGACAAGGTTGGCGTTGCCTCAGACCAGTGGCATACCCCAAATGATGAAACCCCCTGCAATATGTGAAGAGAGGTCCCGACGTCTCCCATAGCTCCCAGACATTCATTGACCTTGGGCTGAAAGGGGGCCCCTGAGTGGTGGGGGGGGCCTTGAGAGGCCCCAGAAGGGTTGGGGCCGACCTGCGACGCAGGGGCCTGTGTCAAGCCCCTGCCCAGCCTCTCAGTGCTGGCAGCCGGATCAACCCTGCTCTTTGCTTCCTTTCCTCTGAGGTCCAGACAGGGGCAGCCCTGGGCCTGGAGATACGTCTTACTGCCAAGCTAAAGAGGCAGAACCTTCTTCACTCAACAGTATCCGTTACCCTGCAACAAAGCGGGAGAAATGCTTTGTTAAAACCCCTTGGGCCTAAATGAGGAGGGGGGCGCACAAGTTATCTAGTGTGCGGCCAAGAGTTGCGACTGCTGGGCGGTAATTGACATGAAAATGAAAGTAAATAAGAAACCCAGATGATCTGTTCGAGGGAAGGCCCACGCTATCGCAAAATGATACAAGCGGGTAGTGGGGGCTCCACGCAATCGCGCCAGAGGACTCAAAACATACTGTTCTAGCCAACACAACCACCCCATCTCCAGGGCTTAATTTGATCCGGTGGGTGCAGGTGGTGCCCACCGCACTCTTCTTTGGGGAACGGAACTCATTGTTAGTCATTAGTCTTTGACCCAACGGTGGAAAGAAAGAGGAAGAGAAAGACAGACAACAGTGGCAAAGGGGGAACGCAGGGATGAAAGGGAACCCAGACGTGTGCAAAGTAGGTGCAGGAAAAGTATACTGGTGGATAAAAAGACATGATGTGACATGCAGACTAGACGGCCTTGGCATTTGGCAACCCCGACATTCTGAAACAGCGCCAGCAAGATTCTTAGAAACATGTTGGCGCTAGGACGTATTCTTCTTCAAAATAAAGCACTGCCCACCTCTGACTGAAGCTCCCTAAAGACCATGCAATAAGTCTCAAAGACTGCACCGTTCGAATATAAACCCCTAACATGCGGGAATGCAGAAAGTGAGAGACACCCACAGCTTTCATCACCAGTAGAGGAACTACGACGGTAATCTATCATCGCATGGAAAAAGGAAGGCATGGGGTCATCGCATGAAAAGGAACTGTGGAGATGCTCTCGTCGCGACAATAGAAAATGCACACAGGCTGTCACTGCATGAAGAAGACCTGGTGACATAAACAGGAACTACTGAACGCCGTCATTACACAAAGAACAATTACTGACAGGCTATCATCACATGAATATTAACTATGGGCATGCTATTATGATTTGAGGATTACCTATTAGCATGCTGTCATCATATGAAGGGGAACAGCACACATGCTGCCATCGCATGTAAAATAACTACAGACGTGTTCTCATAATATGAAGATTAACGACGAGCAAGCTGTCATCAAATGAACAGGAACTATGCACATGCTTTAGGCCAAAAAAGTAAAAAGTGCATTGGGACAGCACTACACACAATATGGCGTGGCTCGATAGCGGGAGCTTGCATGGGCAGGTGAGGCCGCAGTCTGAACAAAACCTGGAGGAGCATGTTGGTCTGGGACGAAAAACACTCCTCGGAACTGCTGCCGGGGCGGATTTCCAACTCAGCACATTGGTAAGAGCTCCAGATTGACTCCTCCTACTCGACAGCAAGTCAAGGAAAAGATAACTGAAACTACCCATAGAAAGACCCCGTTTCAGGCCTGACTCGGCTAGGGCCTTGGGTTCAATAGGTTGCACTAGTGGTCGAAGTGCATTTTAAAAAGTATGGGAACTGTGATGCTGCGCGCATTGGGGGTGGGGGAGTGAGGGTAGGGCCCTGGCCAAAGGCAAGCCTAAAAAACAAAATATGTTGTCACTTGTTCACATTTATGTAACTAGATGTAAAATAACACAGCTTAAATGAAAAATAAATGGAAGTTATGTTAGTCAGTGGGAAAATGCACTATCGTACATTATGAAACCTCTGTTAGTTAATGCACTGCACAAGAGAGCCACAGAACTGAATCCTGGTTGGTGCAGTGGAGAATAGTGACTTGTGTAATTTTAGTGCTACAAGGTCCCAAGTCTGTGACACAAAGCACTGTGAACATGCAAGTCATTATTTTAAACTTGCATTACACACAGTATAAGATAGGCTGCTACAAAATGTGCAAAAAGGTTTAAGATTAAAAAAAAGTGCTTCCAAAATATAGATTTTAGTAATAGCTAGACTGTACATACGCTTTTTTTTATAGTTGTCTTTTAAAAGCACAGTCTTCACAGCTTAGCTGGTAGCTCTCTTACAATACCTCTCGAAAAACATAAATGTGCGTCCTTACAAAGCTTCCAGCGATTCCATCAATTAAAGCGAGTACCGGCTTCCATGAGCCCTTTCCATTTGCAGATTCACCAGTTGCACACATTCGCAATTCCAGCAGGCTAGACCCCCTGACAAGAAGGCTTCTGTCATCCCCTCCCTCGGTTTCACAGCACAGGAGACTCCCTGCCTTACACTTCAGTTGAAGCATTTCAATTCTCGGAATTAACCGTCCTGGGAGGGCTGCCTTTTCATCAAAAAAAGTAGGGGGAACTGTTTTTCTTAAATTAAAAAAAGGTATGAGCACGTCGTGCCCCTCCGATCTCCCCCCACTTCGACCACTGGGGTGCGCATTCCCTTCACCTGACATGTCACTGTATATTCCAGTGGGAACGTGAGCCCCTGGCCTTGCGGCGAGGAGAGCAGGGCCTTTGATAGGCCTGCACTCCGATACTCCAGTATCAGCCCCTTGCTTTGTTCTCGAGGTAATTTGGACAGTTTAGGGTTGCTTTTAACTTAGACGTAATGAACTTTGTGTTTTACAGAGAAAAAAGAAATGGCTTAAAATGTCAGAGTAAACACCTCATCCAAAGGCTGGGTCATGGGGTGAAGTAAGAAGAGAAGAGGAAAAGAAAGGTAACTGCTGCAGGTGAAGTCCGGCCCCTGCTTCTAGGGCTCCCTATGGATGCCTTAAAATGCCACCTTGATTTTTGGCAGAAACCAGTCTGGGGTTGTCATTATGCTCCCATTCCCAGAGGACGCGGCCATCAGTTAGAGCTACAGAGTTACTTTGCCGTGGCGCCCAGACTTATTCACATATAGTTGGTAACTAGTCTGTAATGGTAAAGATGAGCTAGAATTCGGATAAGAGTGATTCCCAGCAGCTGAGATTATATAAAACATCCCATCCATCGCTAGTTTAAACTATCCCTGTTTTTCAGGAAACCGCCATGTTGGCCCATGAATACAATGTGCGAAGAAAAGTCTTACATGGTAGCGCAGTTGGCTGAAAACCAGGCCTTGGTGTAGGGCAATCTCACGAAAGCACTTAATTGACTTCCATTCTATTGTAGGATCAAATGTGAATTCTTCATCATGTACAAAGCCTGCTGGTACCAGGGTCATACACCTAGACAAGATAGCAGCAAGGAATTTGCGGTTGGCCTCTAAGCACAGCATTCGAAAAAAATGAGCTTTCAAGAGACTTAAATATGGTGGAAGACGTTTCAGGGATCAGGACCAAAACTCTAGAAGTCTTTGCTCTCAACACCTATCAAAATCCAGCCGCCTTCTACTCACTAAACTCTAGAAACTCCTGAACAATGAGTAATCCAGATTAGTGTTTAATTAAGCACCAGACATACATATCAAGACGCAAGGGTGAAGAATGTCGAATCTAGCTGTACCCCACTGATGAGACCCAACTAAGCTTAAACTTGACAGGGGTTGCTTTCGCTTCCTGGTCAGAGGGGGCGTGGGCTGGAAGTCTGTAGAGGAAGAGCAAGCAAAAAACCCAAACTGGACTAGTATACAGCCCAGAATAATTACCATTGGCCAAGATTAGTGCAAGCATTCTGCCCATCAGTTTTTTTTTATTTTTATCATATTTCCTGATATAGGACTAGACCTTGAACCTGCTGGACTCTAACCCCCTAAACCTATTCCTCTCGAATACCCAGTATGCTTTTCATGTAGTGCTCTGAAACAACTTATAAGAAAATATAGTTATCACATCAGGGGTAACAAGCGCTATATAAATACAAACCTTTTTTCCTCCTCTATCCTTCTGCTATCATTCCAAATCCAAATAACTGACTAACCTATCCCCCACTTAAAATGTACTTGCATGTTTCACTATACTAATTCAACACTAATCCTCTATGGGTCCCGGAGTAGCGTGCTACTCGCCGAAAAAGCGCTTAGACGCCTCGTCAGGGGTAGTAAGCGCTATATAAATGCAATTACAATACAATACAATACATGTCTCCATGCCACGGGTGGCACTGTGTTGTAAGCATTCACTTTACCTATGCATTTTGGATGGTGCAGTCTGGTTCTCTTTAACTGGGCTAACGTTCTACATTACAATGGTTTGTAGAAGCCACAATGGGCCAGAGTCATCTGGTGACCTGCTCTTATGACACGGGCCATTTGGGGGCTATGTAGACGCAAACTTTAGGATCTATTCTTCTCCGTTTAGAAGAAGCACTTGTGTTTTTAGAAAAAAGCGCAGCTCCGTTAATGTCTTCTGTGCCGGTGGAGAGGCTTTTCTCATCTTTAATGAGGTTTGAAATGAGATCTAACAGGGCGTTTGAGAGCCGGCCCTGCACAACCCTTGATGTATTGACCGCAGCATAAAAGCAGAGGATCTGAGAGCCCACTGAACACTGCCCTGCACCTTCCCAACAAGAGAGCGCAGGGTGCCAACACCTTTGAAAGAGGGATCAATTCTTCCTTTTAAACTCTGCCCGCCCGTCCCACTTTTAAAAATTCCTAATACCACATAATCCGTGTGCGCAGCCACCCCGCCTCCCCACCACTACAGAAGGGCAAGGGAGGAAGAAAGAAGAACAGGAGGCCTTGTGGCTGACACCTGTACAAGCTAAGCACACCGCATGTCAACACTATCGAATATCAAACCCTACCCTTTGGGTTTTATTAATCTCACAGCTCTCCTTACCTGGCCTTCTGCAGGCCTTATCACCTCCAGCTTAAAAACACACAGAGGTTTTAATGAAATGTGTGACGTGGGCCCAGAGCACCCTGCGCACTCCGCGCATCCGTGCCGGTGCACTCTGTCCTGCAAGTGCCCTCTGAGCCGCAGGGAGTGGGAGAGACCCTGGGAAAGGCGAGTCAGGCATAATGATTATATACCCACATGCACCGGGGCAAACATGCGTGTCACAGACCACGAGACCGAAATGTACATTTCTAGCAATTAATTATATCGGAGTCTCAGGGTTTTCCATTTTACTATATGAACACCCAAAACAATGTTTTCTGTTTGCATTTATATTTATTTTTCAAAGGGCAATATGCAAATATTACGTCTTCATTTTAGTCTCTCTCTATGCACTTAGTCAGATATTTTCTAATAAAGCTTATTTTGCTGCAGATGTGCTCTTGGGCTAGCCCTAAAATGCTTATGTTGTCAGATTTTTCAGATTTAGTGAATATAAACCGTATTTAAACACTACCAGCATACAGACATCAAAGTGCATATTTATCAAATAAAAACATATGGGAATAAATTAGATGCAATTTATAAATATGGATACATATCAATAAGATGAGACAAAAATTGATGAATACAGACAAAAAAATAAAAAAAACAATTACAAACGTACACAGGAAAAACGGACCATAGCCATAACAGGCAAACATCCAACTGTTTTTTAGGGTAATGTAGAAGTGATGGCCTAAAAATAAAAACTTCACAATATTCAATACATGGATTCGTTGTCAAACAAGCATGCCCAGTTCACTGATTCAAGTCTGAAGCTTACCTCCTCTCTCAATGGTGAAAAGGTCGGCGATCAGCCACAACAGTGGAATTAATGCCTCAGGGCGGAGACACCATTGGACTGCCCTCAGCTCAGAATACTCACTCTCACAGGACTAGTGACCAAACTGCACTCAGCTCTGCAGAGGTCGCCAATGAAAGGAGCAGATACAACTCTAGCCGACATGGCATCATCAGGCACAATGGCTGAAGGTTATAATGGCTCCATTGGTGAGCAGCTGAGAAAGGTCAGAACTTGGACACAAGGCCCACTGCGAGAGCATTTGCAAACTACTACCTCCTTCTGCCTCAGCCACTCAATGATTAACTGGAATTTCCCAGAAAAGGGTGAAGTAAACTACCTGGCCTGGCCTAGTCTAGTCTACAGTTCTGTAGACCTTGTTGCCTGCACACTGCTAGAGGTATCACTCCAAAGAGACCAGAGGACCTCCAAGATTCTCACAGAGCTTCACTACATCACAACTGCATCCCCCTTTCATCTTCCAAAACTGGTCTTCTGGGATTACCCTTCACTAATCATGTGCTACATATGACAGAGGCTTTTGTCCTTCAGAGTAAGATGGAACAACTTAATCAACTAGGAGGCCAACCAGTTTTTCAAGGGAACATATATGTTTATCTAAGGTTCTATTTGCACCTGTACAACCACTCACTTAAGGGTGATATTTCCCCAGCATGCAGTGGCTATCTCAAGTTGATGTAAGGTCAGCAAATAGCATCCTGCTGAAAGGCATGAGAGATATTTTTATCCGTAATATATTGACACACCATGGAGATACTGGCAATAGACAGCTAATGGGCAGTAAACATAATGTAGCACAATAGAGTCAGGTCTCCGAGACAGACTCCCTCCTGAGATCTCAGCATCATGGTGGTGCTGGTGGGACAACAAATACAACTCTGCTCCTTCTCTGTCCACATGAACACCCAGCCTTGACAGTTTGTATTCTAACATTATCAAGCTGAGCTAGAGAGTCGGTGGTGTGCAAGTTCCCCCTGCAGCATTACAAATGCTGTTGGTGGGTATATATGGATCAGTCCCTTCAAAAAACGCATCACAACGGTGACTTAAAGAGGATTGTTGATCTGGCAAATGTAAGAAGGCCAAAAGGCAACCCTTAGCAGTTGCAACATCAAGGCCTTGCTAGTCAAAGGAAAACAAAACATGAGAACAGAGAACTTTGCATGTAAGGATTGGATGTTACAAGAGGAACACAAAACAAACTTCTCCTAGTGCCCGGTGTATACAGTCTTGGTGGATGGACCCCTAGCTGCCAAGATAAAACCAACCATTTGGAAGAGGAAGGTTGAAAGCCACCAACTGTTGCCGTTCAATCTCCACACATGGAGGTGTAGATTGTGCAGGCTCGGGTAGAGAACTCTGCCTTGCTGCTGCGACAGAAGGTCCTCCAAAGGGGCAGCCAGATCAGAGGACATGTGCTCATGTTCAGAGGTTCCAGGTATCACACTCTCCTCGCCCAGTCTGGAGCCACTAGGATGACTTGGGCCCAGTTTTTCTTGATCGTTCGCAGTACTCTGAGAAGGAGAGGAGGGGGTGGAAAAGCATATATGATTCCCACTCTCTAATGCTGGCGGAAGGCGTCGATGAGGGAGAGCTGCCTTGAGAACTCCAAAGCACAAAAGCTTGGACTCCGCACGTTCTCTGCGGTGTCTAATACATCGAGCCAGGGTTTTCCCCCTCGCTGGAAAATGCCCTGTGCCGCCTCAGAGTTAAACCACCATTTGTGTCCACTAGGCAACCCTGTCTGAGTTCATCCGCCCTTTAAAGAGCCTGCCTTGTGCTGGACGACCGAAGAAATGTCCTGATCATGCAGTCACTTTGAGAGGCGTAGCACCTCTCAGACAGGGCCCACAATCCCACCATGCCCTGTTTGTTGCAGGGCCACATGGTGCTGATGTTATCTGTAAAACGTTGTAGCTGTTCCCCTCTGACAGTCAGAAGGAACAACTTTAGTGACCAGCAAATTGCCCACAATTCCAACAAACTGATGTGAAGGCAAGTCTCCACCGGAGACCAGTCCTCTGATCTCTGCCTCTCCCAGATGACATCCCCAAACCAGCAATGATGCATCCGTCACAACTGTCAGCTCTGGGTGGTATAGGAAGAGAGGTCTGCCGCCAGTCCAATTGTGGTCGAGCAGCCACCACTGCAGGTCTTCCGCAGTCTTCTTTGACACGTAGATGGCCTCTGACAA
Organism: Calotriton arnoldi; assembly: GCA_963921515.1. NCBI lineage: Eukaryota > Metazoa > Chordata > Amphibia > Caudata > Salamandridae > Calotriton > Calotriton arnoldi. The sequence continues at coordinate 2,370,325 of CAWUFW010001072.1, forward strand.
GCCTCCCTTTTGCGGAGCCCACTGAGACTTCAGATCCCAAAATAGAGCCTGCATGTGCCACCTGGTGTGGTCCACAAGCAGGATGCATGAGGGCAAGAGACCCAAAAGGCTCAGAGCTATACTCACTGAGACATGGGTTGAAACATCTGGATCAAAATTCGAAAGTCCTGGACTTGCTGAGGTAAAGGAAAGGTTAGGAAGAGCACAGTATTCAAGATGGCGTCAATGAAGGGGAGCCATTGTGAAGTGGTAAGGTGTGAGTTCGGCACATTGATGGAAAATCCCAATGATGTCAAAAGGTAGTCTCTTGCCTGGAGGTGGCTTACAACTGCTTGAGGAGAGCCCACCATCTAAAAAGCAGTTGTCGAGGTATGGAAAGACTGGTATTCCCAGCCTCTGCAGTTGGGATACGACCACAGCCATCACCTTTGTGAACTCCCGAGGTGCACTTGTAAGGCCAAAGGGGCGCCCGAGAACTGAAAGTGCTCTTGGTCTACCTGAATCTACACGTAGCGCCTGTGGGAACGTAGGACAGGAATTTGGAAATAGGTGTCCTGTAAATCCAACACCACCATCCAGTTTCCTGGAAGCAAGGTAGGGTGAGCATTTACAACTTGTCCTTCAGAGGAAGAAGTTCAGAGGGTGAAGATCTAAGATGGGGCAAAGGCCTCCGTCTTTCTTCAGCACCAAGAAATAGCGGGAGTAATAACCAGTCCCGATCTCTGGTGCTGTCCCCCTCACTATCATTCCCTTTCTTACGAGAGCCTGAACTTTTCCGCAGAGTATGGACAAATGGTCCTTCGGAAGGTGTTGTGGTGTTGGAGGCATATCCGGGTAATGGGACAGGAAAGGTAGGGGATTAGCCCTGTTGCACGATCTGCAGTACCTATTGGTCGGACGTGATGCTCCCCTATCTGTGGAGGTGAAAGGTGATGCAACCTCCATCTGGGCGATAGTGTGCGGCCACGGGCAAATTAAAGAGTTTCTGAGGTAGCTGCAGGGGGGAGGAGGCAGGTGAGGTCTGGGTAGCACGTTACCTCTGGAGGTCTGGACGCTGTCGGCCTGTTCGACAACTGCTGAATTGTGAGGAAATTGCTAGTATAATTTTCTGGATCCAGTGCGGCATCTGGGGAATTTCACAGTGCTAGGAAACTGTGGTTAGATGTCTCTATCAGAACATATATTTGAAATTACTTTTAGTCCAAATTCCAGTGCTGTTTACCAACCATACAGAAAATAGATCCAGGAATTTTGTTTTGGGTATGTGTTTGTGGGTGAGATTTACTCAGAGCAGTGATGTGGAGTGCTGAGCTTTCTAGTCTCAGGCTAAGAGCTAGCAGGCACTACTGTATTTCCCTTATGAAATCACAATTGCTAAGAAACCAGAGCTCAATGTTACAATTTACCTGCACAAACTAGGGAGTTTTCCTCTTGTCTGCGAGTGAACTTTTTTTGCGTTATAAATTATCGGAGTACACAACACAAGCGTGTTCCTGCCACTGGTTGCTTGATTGTAATCACTAACAAATTACAACTGTTTACAGTAAGCTTTAACAGCTTGATCTGGTAAATTCTGAATGACTTTTAGGATTCTAGGAAGAGGGTGGAAAACTGTACAAGGATGGAGAATCATCCCATTGAGACCTGTTGAAACCACCTACATGCAAAATCTTGGCACTTTCAGTCATTGCTAACATGCCTATGGTGTCTGTCTTTCTTGAACTAAGTGTTGGATGACTATGACTTTCTGTTCCATTGGTGACTTAATTTCATATTCTGGGGTACCCACTATGTAACAGATTGCACTGGTCCTGGAGGTCTTGTTGCAAGACTCAAATGCAGGGGCAGTTGATTGATGAGCTGAAGCACAACACGGGGCCAATTACAGATGTGTGGCACTTCAAAGTGCAACCGAACCCTTCTGTGGCCTTAACCTACCAGTCTCCAAGTGCCACGCCTGAGGTCCTGGGGGGGATTTAGAAGTATACTCCTGTCGTGCATTGGGACGAAGGTCAGAAGGTAACATATTTGAGCAGGATGAACCTGGTTAGTGTATCCAATGTATGCTCCAGCTCGTTCAGTGTCAAATTGCACCAAGGTCAAGGTCCTCTTCTCCCACAGCCATTGACTACCAATGGCACTGTGCTTCTTGGCGCAATTTCTACTTAAAAAGTTTGAAATTCATATCTCCGGTTCCCCTTACTGGATATTTGTCATTTTCTTTATTACATTTTACTCGACTTTTTAACATTTGTTTTGGGATTTTTATTGTTTTGCATTATACTTTACACATTGCATCTAAGCTAAGCTTTCTGCTCTTTGCCATAGCTACCAGAGGGTTAACTTCAGGTTCATTTAGTGATTCACGCCAACAAGGTTTGTGCTTATTACCCAAGGTGAATACCAACCACCCTCAACTAATATCCCAATTTCTTACACTTGCGGCAGGATTAGGCACCTTTTATATGTGACCCAAACTCTCTTGCATCATTAGGTATTAAAGTGGTGTACGCCTGTAGCAAGAGGTGCAATTGCTGTTTTGATGCTGGTTTGCCCTGAATGGGTGGTATATTGTAAGAACAAAAGTCAAGGGAATCCTATTTCCATCCTTCCTCTTTTTGCTTTATCCCTGATCTTAGTTAACAGGCTTGTAATAGTTTTCAACTAGTGGCTCATGAACTGAAGATGGCCTCTGTGCCAGCTCGGACATGACACTTAGCACAGTCTTCATGTACGTTACCAAAATGCATCCTTCTCACATCCTTACATTGATGAAAACTTGCTAACCCAAGGAAAAGCTAAGTGTATGTCATCAATAATGGCTCACTTGTATTTGTGTCCTCATGCTCTTACCCACAGCCTGTTTCCAGACTTTATCTACAGTCAGTTAGAGCCAGTACAGGTTTTAGACACTAGCTTCAGGGAAAGGTTTGAGAAGCAGACATTGCCATCATGAGGCTCTCTGCCAAGATTTTGAAACAAGCACTGTGAGTGATTGTAGACCAACTTCTATCCAGTCTCCCTTTTGGGTCCCCTGTACAGTAAACAGGGGCATCCCCTTGCTCTGAGTGCCTGTCTGCATGTGAAACTGGTATCCTGATTTTATTTTGGACTTAGCATCACGCTAACGTATCATATGTGCAGAGGCCTAGGCCTGAACTCTGTAATGTAAGGGCCAGGACCTGGTCAGTGACCAGTAAGGGTGCATCAATCATGCACTCATAGGAGGCAGTGGATCACTGTCCATGTGTTGGGCACATTAGATTTAGCAGTGGTGGCAGTGTACCATATTTTTTAATCTATTGTGTGACCAGACCTTTTTTCTTTGTCAGAGTGAGTGCTGTCTGCTGACATGATTCGTATAAAGTGCTTCTATGAGGTGAAACCCTACACCTGGCCTTGACATCCTGTGTGCATGTTGAATGTATGTATGTACAGTACATGTGTGGCACATGTACGGTAGTAAAACTCTGTATTGTGTGAGTCTAAGTTCTCTGGCCAGTAGGACTCATTTTAGATGCTCCTGGTTTAGCATGTCCCTCAGAGAATTAAAGTATATTGCCTGCATTCCTGTAGCGGGAGGGCTGAGACCCAGACACTGAAGTGAGGAGGATAGAGACAGGACTCCCTTTAGAAATTAAAAGATGACCTTGCTAGCAAAGGACTGCTGATTAGTTTTTCCTGAGCACTGCCATTTGGTAGGGCGTAGGGATGAGGGGTGGGACTGAAGTTGTTGTTGTTCAGTGTGAGAAAGTTTCTAGGCAGGACCTGCCGTTTTGTCTGCCTCCGATGACCGATTCAAGAAGGCTGATGACAGCTAAGTGCAAGATATCACACTTCATTTTGCCCCTAATTTGGATACTCCAGATTGGAGTCAGTCCCATTGCTACTTACTGTGAGAACCATCACTTTGCACAAAGACTGTCTCGAGAGCAGCCTGAAATTACACGTGAAAGAAAACTAACCCAAAATGTTTCTGAATCCTGAGACAGTAGATCAACATCTTCTTGATGATAATATATATAAATGTGGGATCCAAACTATCTCACTTTGTTCCAGTCCTAAGTTCTTCTTGACCAAGCAAGAGAGTGTTCTCCAGAGTATTTTAAGAGCTGCTGTGTAACCTCTGTGTAACTGCCTGACAGTCTCCCAGAGGTGAGGGAGATCACTTGAAGTCTGGACTTTCTGCTGGAGGAGTTGAGGGTCTGTCTAGTACCTCAAAGCCTGCATGCCTGCTGAGGGAGGTAAGAAGCTTGACTGGCCCAGCAAGAAGAATGACTGTCCAGAAGAAATCTACAGTGCTCTCGGCAAGAGAAAGGTGACTTTCCCCTTTCCTCAAAGCCAGGAGTGACCTTGGTCGTGATGGGCCCTATTCACCCTGTAAAGTTTCCATGTAAACTGCATTGAACATTTTTTCTGAATCACTAATCATGTCACCTACCACATTACCACAGAATGAAAGACTGGAGCTACCACTGCAGACTTGGTAACCAGAGGAGAGCATCACCGTAGAGTGAGAAGCCCCCTCACTCGGCCTGGAGGATGCAACTGCCTGAAGACACCATCATAAGGAGATCGGCCCAGAGGCCGCAATTGTCAATGCCATTCAGGACTACCCCTGCTGCTGAAACCAGGAGTCCTATGGCAGGCCAGAACCTGTAATCACCACCAACACCATTGTCCAAAGCGAGGCTATCTGATAAAGAATTCTAGCCGCAGATTCCTTGCCCTAGAATATTCCCCAGGCATCAGAATAGATCTGGAAATCTTGAGCTGTACCCCTGCGTGTCCCTAGGTGGCGTTGAATGGCTTCTGTCGGTGCCGGATATGACCTGTGCGGTGTCTTTATAGAAGCCACTCCAATGAGCTGACATCAGTTCTTTTCTTTTTGCCCAACAGCGTCGATCTGGAACATCTACCCTAGTCATTCTTTTGACCACTTTTTCCACTTTTTTGTCAGACCTTTGAGAATTTTTGATTCCAGTGTGCTAGTGATATCCCCTAAGAAGCTAGCGGGTTGTAAACCCTTTGGGGGCATGTCACAGGCAAATGTCTGTGACGGGCCCACACCTGGTTTGCCTGTGGTGACTGGAGGTGGGCCACGACTCCAGGAACTGTCCCAACTGCCACATCATGAATCCAGAGACGATTTAGGAGTGGCAGATGAAGCTCCTGGCAGCCTAACACAAGACTCTGCACCGCTGCAGGTTCCGGTGGCGTGTAAGGTACTGGGAACCCTCTCGGAGTCATTCCAGTTGGTTGCCGTTGAGGGTCAAGTCGCTCTCGGGTAAGTCCCACAAACATAAAAGGATCCAAGAAGTCGAAGCATTCTTCAACTTCGCTGGTCAGAGTCATTGTACGAGGTGCGGGAACGGCGCTGCAAGTTGAGGCCCTGCTTCCGCACTCCATCTGCAGAGCCTGGGCCCGCTCACCACCTCCCTGAATTTCCCAGAGCCAGAGCGGCTCCCGCCCAACTTAAGGAATTGAAGTGATGTACCTCGTATTTGGGTGCGTTCACTCTGGAGTGCGTTCGGGCTCCAAAGGTTTAGGAGGTGCACCAAATAGGCTTCCACTGGTGGGATCACCCTTGGTGCCTGTCCGGCCCTTTGGATCGCTCCTGGATCTGGACCAATTCCAGTCGTGAATCTACGACCTTCACTAGAATTCGGTCACATGGTGCCATTTCCGGCACTGCCGATCCCATAGCCTTTTCTGACTTCAGAACGGAGCCAGACTGGCATCGTTCGACGTTGACACCGGTGCAGACTAGTCCCAAACGATTGTCCAGGTCAGAGACAGTGTTGACTTTTCTTGCTGGCCCTGGAGGGGATTTTGACTGAGGTGGATCTGAGGATCTTTATGGCTACTCTTCCCCGAGGAAGACCCTTTGGCCCCATTGGATGATAACTGGTATGAGGAGCTGGAAGATGCCAGAGGCCTGGACACCTTCCCAGGCACTGGTCTTGTATCTCCTCCTATTGTGGCTACGGAAGAAGGGGCCTCCTTTGCTATACTGGAGAAGAGGGTGGCTGAGGTCCGCTAACTCCAGCTGCCCTCCATGGAAGTCAAGACTAATGTCCTGATGGAGGTGCCTGGAGGTGCTTCAGCTGGGGGTATCCCATACAGAACCCTACTGAGCTTCAATTAAGCCCCTCTCTGATGTTTAGCTTGAGGCCTAGGCCAAGCCCTGCATGGGCACACCCATGCACAGGACAACCGCACATTGCCACCGCTCCGCAGGAACCAGCTTTCCTTACCCAGCACCCCACCCCTGAGAGTTTGGTGGTACAGGTCTCAACGTCTAAGGTGAATCCTGATGCATTCCCTTCCACCACATCGGACAGCGAATCCAAGAGGCTGGATATCTTCAGCAAGAGGATTTTCTCTTCCGACAGCCTTGCATTGCGGTTGGTGAACACCGTGTGCCTCTTGGACCGATATAGCCACACTGTGTAGGACTCAGTTGCACAAGTGCTTACTATGGTCTGAGAAGAGGCCCGCGCTATCCTGAACAAGGTAACTGCCGATGGCAGGGACGAGGTAAAGTTAGTCAATAGATGCAGGCTGAACCCCACAGATTTGCTGGGCAGTAATAATGCTTCATTGGCGGCTTCATGGGGAATGTTCGGACATCCCTCATAGACATGCCCTTTAATAGCACTCACCTGTTCGATGACAAATCCGATTCAACAATTGAGTGCTTCAAGGAGAGTAGGGTCACCGTCGCGGCTCCCAAAAGTCCTGTTGGAACCACGGCAAGAGATCTGCCCAGTCTGCCACCTCGGCAGCCACAGCCACAGCCTCCAAACTCCTTTAGTATACCCTCACAACACTGGCACCCTACTGGAGGCAGGAGCAGGCACCACCTGCCCCAAAAGCAAGCTCTAAGTTCGGACAAGTGTGTGCTCTGAATTGTCCAGCAGGGTTATGCCATTCCATTCTTGGAAACTATCACCCCTGCCACCAACCTCGGATCAGCTGACGGAGGACCACCTCTCCTTATTGTGCCAGGAAAAGCAAACTATTTTGGCCAAAGGAGCCTTCGATAGGGTACTGGCATCAGAAGTAGGTCGTGGTTGCTATTCCTGCTACTTTCTGGTGCCAAAGAAGGCCAGAGGCCTCCCTCCTTTCTTAGATCTGCGCCCCCTCAATGCCTTCTTGAAAAAGGAGGAATTCAAGATGCAAACACTTGCTCAGGTCCTGTCTGCATTGGACCCTGGAGACTGGATAGTAGCTTTGGACCTGTAGGACGCTTATTTTCATATTCCTTTCTGCAGGCCCATCGGCATTACCTGTGGTTCAAGGTGGACTTGGAGAAATTCCAGTTTGCTGTGCTCTGCTTTGGCCATACCAGTGCCCATCGGGTGTTCACAAAAGTGATGGCAGTGGTTGCAGCACATCTGTGTCGGTCAGGGGTACCAGTCTTCCTCTACCTTGACGACTGGCTGTTTAAGGCAGGCTCACCACAGACAGTCGCTACCTAGCTCCATACTATGGAGGACCTCCTGCCCTCTCTGGGGTTCACTATCACTGTGCCGAAGTCACACCTGACTCTTCCTCAGATGCTTCCTTTTATCTGAGCCATTCTGGACACAGGCAATTCCGCATCTACTCTCCAGCGCGGAGAGTCTAGGACATTCGATCTATGATCCCTATGTTTCAACCTCAGTCCTGGATTTCGTGAGACTGACTGAGACTGCAGGGTTTGATAGCCTCCTGCATCCTGCTAGTGAAGTGTGCTCCATGGCATATGTGGGCTCTGCAGTGGGATGTGAAGTTCCAGTTGGCACAGCACCAGGGAAATCTCTCTGACCTGGTTTAGATTTCAGAGGAGACTGCGAAAAATCTGCGGTGGTGGTGGTGGTTAATGGACCACAATTAAGTCAGCTGCAGACCCCTCTCTCTTCACCACCCAGAGTTGACAGTGGTGACTGATGCATCGCTTCTGGGCAGGGACACCACCAGGGCAGATGAACTCAGCCCTCATTGCCTTGCAGACCACGATTGGCATCTGCATCCAGGTGTGGCTCAAGGTCCCTTTCAGGACTTGGAGAACCTTGGCTAGGTCTATTCACCACTGTCAAGAACACAATATGCCAGCACTTCTGTGCACAGTACTTTCCAAAGCAGCTCTCGCTCGCAGACACATACAGACTAAACTGGAATACAGGACTACTATATGCCTTCCTGCCAATACCTCTCCTTCACAGAGTTCTGAAAAAGATCAGAACCGCCCGAGCCCAAGTCATCCTGGTGGCTCCGGATTGGGCAAGGAGAGAATGATATCCAGAACATATCCTCAGCATGGGTACCTGTCCTCCGATTAGGCTGTCCTTTCGGGAGGATCTACAGTTGCAGCAAAAGGGCAGGCTCCTGCACCAAGACATGCGCACGCTCCACCTTCAAGCACGGAGATTGAGTGGCAACATCGAAAAGTATTCAATTTCCCTCCCAAGGTCTGTGACATTATCTTGTCAGCCAGGTGTCCATCAACAAAAACTGTATACAAAGGCCGTTGGAACGAGTTTGTGGCTTGGTGCGCTGAGAAACACATTGACCCACTTTCTGCACCCCTGTACGAAGGGTTGTTGTTTGTTTTACCCTTAGCCCAGTAAGGCCTTGCTCTGGGCACAGTTAAGGGGTATAATTTGGCCATCTATGCATTTGTGCAGTTGCCGGACCAACTCTTCCTGTTTAAGTCACCCGTTGTGACATGATTTCTGAAAGGTCAACAGCATATGTTTCCTCCCAAACCTTTTGTTATATCCCGAGGGATTGAAGTCTGGTTCTAACATTTTTTCCCTTGGAACGTACGCATACCTGTCCTCTCAGACTCTTGACAATAAAGACAAACTTCTTGGTGGCCATCACATTGGAAAGGAGAGTCAGCGAGCTGAAAGGCTCTTTCTGTCCAACCTCCATGCGCCAGCATCTTCCTGGACAGCCTGCTTCTCTGAACCTGTGCATCTTTTCTGCCGAAGGTTGTGACACCCTTTTACGTCTGCAAAAACATCACTTTGGTGACTTTCTTTGCTTCACCTCATCCCTCCAAGGAGGAAGAGAGACTCCACCGCTTGGACCCTACAAGGGAAGTGTCCTTCTATATAGATCGTACCAAAGAACACTGGGTGGATGAGCAAATATTTGTAGGGTTCACTCGAACAAATAAGGGGAAGGCTGTGCAGAAATGGACCATCTCCAGATGGGTAGTACTCTGCATTAAGATCTGCTACACTGTGGCCAGGAAGCAACCGCCTAAGGGCTTGCAGGCTCACTCCAACAGAGCCAAAGCTGCGACTACTGCGTAAGCTCATGGAGTCCTTGTTCTGGATATTCATCAGACTGCAATGTGAGCATCTTTGCATACGTCTACAAAGCACTACTGCATCAATTGTCAGGCCCATCGTGACTGGCACTTTGCCATTTCGTTCTTCCAAGACTTTTTGATCTGAGCCAGTTTGCAGACCCACCTCCAGGGAGGTATTGCTTTAGTATCTATTCTAAGACAAAGAATCTGCGGCTAGACGTCTATCAGATGAACAAGTTACTTACCTTCAGTAACATCTTATCTGGTAGAATCTCTATCTAGCCACATATTCCTTACAGACTCTCCCATCCTTCCTCTTCTGTGAACCATTTTTTTCTACCTAACAAAGTCCTTGTAGTCCCTAGGTGCCTATACACTGGTAAATAAGCCTTCTTTAGGCCCTTAGTATCTGCACTGGTCGATCAGCCTTCTGTTGTGGCACTGTGCTTCTGGTGCTGAAATAGTCTCACAAAAAATTATATCTGTATGCTGGGGCGACACCTACATAGGCGCTGCGCACATTACATCCGGCGCGGATGATGTCTGCGAAATCGACATGAAGCCATTCATTACCACCTACCGGCGCACAGGGGTACTTGTTCAAGAATTTCCAGATCCAGTCTGACGCCTGTGGAATATTTTAAGGTAAGGAATCTGCAGCTAGATAGAGGCTCTAACAGATAAGGTATTACAGAGGTAAGTAACTTGTTCATCTACACCATAGAACAGCTGCTGTTATGAGGACAGGAGCCGGTATGCTTCCGCTATGTTGCCAGAATTGCTACAGAAGCCATCAGATCACAATGTGGTGCCTAGCCTGCACAAGGGAGTAAAGAATAAACATGCACAGATGGGTCTGCTGCTCTTGGTAAGAATTTTTGCCAAGAAGGGGTGCAGGAACCGCAAGCCTTGAAGCCGGGCATCCCTCGTGCACCAGGAGTCGATGGACTCAAAAAACGAAGTCGACAAAAGTTGAGAAAAAGTCAGTCAAAAAATGACTGGGGGTACCACTCTCTCCGGATCTGCGCTTGCTGGCGCAGAAAAAGAAATAACTGACGTCAGCCGGAGGGCGGCGTCTATGTAGGTACCGCAACGCCATCCCAGCGACCACGACGCCAACGACGTACGCGGAGTCGACAGACGCCATCCGACGCGCAGGGGTACTGCTGACGAAGATCTTTCTGGATCCAGTCTGACGCCTGGGGGTAATTCTAAGGTAAGGAATCTATAACTAACTGTTTCTTTCAGATACTGTATGACATAAGCGCTCAGATAATGATGAGACCACAGTAAAGTAAGGGTTCAAATTATCATGAAGAAGGAAAGTTTCTGAACTGTAATCCTAGTTCTCTTCCAGGGAAAACTTAATCAAAGTCATAAGCATTGAAGTGTCCCAAGCACTCGGTGTGTGTGTGTGTACATGTACACACACACAACACCTCCCCCCTATTGTAGGACAAGTTAATGCCTTGGCAGAGACATGATCTAGCCGCAGATTCCTTACCAGGCGTCAAGCTGGATTCAGAAGACTTTTGCTTGAGCAATATCCTTGCGCGCAGGTAGGAGGCGTCGGCCGACTCCGCGTGATGTTTTGGGCATAGTCTGTGCCGGAAGTGACACCCCCGTCACCTCTGCGCGCTGACTTCAGTTACTTTTCACGACTTCCATGCCAGGAGTGCAGAGCCATGAAGTGCTGCCGAGTTAGTGCTGCCTTGGAAACTCCAGCGCGCAAAACTGCTGACAATGCGCGTTTTTGGCAGAGGCGAACATATCTAACCAAGGCTCTACGCACTTTTGAAAGAGACCTTGCGCCACCTCCGGATGGAGATGCCATTTGTGATCCGCTAGGCATTGAACAGCTGAGTTTGTCCGCTCTGGTGTTCAGGGAACCTGCCGGTGATGAACCACCAGGGATATGCCCCGCTGTTCCAACCATGTCCAGACGAAGGGCCTCTTGACAAAGGGTCCACGATTCCACCCCGTCCTGTTAGTTCCAGTACTACATGGTAGTTGTGTTGTCTGTAAATACCTGAACCGGCTTTCCGTTCATGGAAGGAAGAAAAGCTTTCTAAGCAAATCGAATCACTCGGAGCTCCAGCAAGTTGATGTGGACTCCAGATTCCGTCATAGACCAGAGTCTTCTGATCTGATCTCCACCTCTCTCAGATGGCCGCCCCATCCCAGGAGTGACGCACCTGCCACTACTGTATGATCTGGTTGGGGAAGGGAGAGGGGTCTGCCTCTGACCCAATCACGGTTGGTCATCCACTACTACAGGTCCTGTGCAGTTCCCTTTGAGATCTGGACCATGTCAGAGAGATTCCCCTGCCCCCACTGGAACTTCAGGTCCCACTGCAGAGCCTGCATATGTCATCTGGCATGTGTCACTAGCAGGATGCAGGAGGCCATGAGGCCCAGCAGCCTCTGAGTCAGTCTCACCGAAATCCAGGATAGAGGCTGAAACATCGGTATCATAGCCTGAATATCCTGGACTCGCCGCTCGGGAGGATAGGCCCGAAGCTGCATTGTGTCCAGAACAGCTCTGATGAAAGGGAGCTTTAGAGGAGTCAGTGTGACTCCGGTACATTGATAGTGAATCCCAGCGAAAGCAGGAGGTTTGCCGTAGTCTGGAGATGGGAGAGGACAGTCTGGGGCGAGTTCGCCTTCAGCAGCCAGTCATCGAGATAGGGGAAGACTGGCACCCCTGATCTGCGCAAATGAGCTGCGACCATAGCCATCACCTGGGTGAACACCTGAGGGGCACTGGTAAGGCCAAAGGGGAGCACAGTGAACTGAAAGTCATTGTGGCCTACAGTGAATCGCAGGTAACGCTGATGAGCAGGCAGGACAGGAATGTGAAAATAGGCGTCCTAAAAGTCCAACGCTACCATCCGGTCTCCGGGGTCTAGGGCTGTAAGATTTCCGTCAACAGATTTGCTTTTGTTTCAACTGCAGGAACTCGAGTACTTCAGCAGCCCTGCGGACAACCACCACAAAGAAGGCACTTTCCTCTCTGTGTGCGGTCGGTGGAGAATCTAATGCAGTCTCAGGAGAAATGTCCAACCAACAAGAATTTTGTAACTACATATATAATCAAGCATCAGTATAGTAAGAGGGGAGTATGTTGTAAGCTTTTTGTCATCGCTGTATCATATGCAAAGGAACCTCTGAACTGCATCTGAATTTGAGTCAAAAAGGGCCTCTAGCCTCCTATATGACAGGAGACGAGGTAGAGGCTGTATTTATCCAATTTTAGAGGCTGCACTTTGGTGATGCATAGAATGAAATAGGTCTAGCATGGGCCAGTGTTGGCTCCAAATCGTAGACTGGTATTGGTACCAGGTCAAGAATAGGGCCAAAGGAGTTAGGATCGATGCTGGTGTGGTAAGGATCAGTGTGACACCAGGGGTTGGAGTGGAACTGTGGTCTGGTGCCACCAAGGAACTGGAAGAAGGCTCAGCAGGATCAGTCAGCCCTAGTGAAGGATCCACTGGCAGAAGTTTGCCAGGTGGCCCCGATGACTCAGTGGCACCCAAAAGTGCTCCTGAGGGACTCAACATCAACCTGAAGATCTGCAGAATGGCCTCTTTAATGGACTTGGTCTGCTGCGGGGAAGATGATAGACAAGGTAATTCAGGCGTGTCAGGTCAGCCTCAGAATGTGCACTGAGTCGAAAGGTACCTGCTGGCCCTTGGAATGCACATAGCACTGATTCTCACCTGTTCTGAAGTGGCGAGAGGATGACAAATCGCTCCTGCCTTCTTGCGCTTATGGCGTGACCTGGACTCAGAAATATCATAGTTGGGTTGAGGGGTGGGACCGAAGGTAATCCCTGGTTTGAATAATCAACTGCAATAGGTTTTATGTGTGTAAGGAATGTTATAAAAAAAAAATGACGAACCCCCACCCACCAACATATGTGGCCTGCTCCATCATTGGATTGTCACGTTCACCCAATAGTATATTTGTGGGTGGATGGACTTCCTATGTTTACAGGATGGACTTTGACATGATAGGTCTATTTTGCCTACTTATGAGGTGAGGGATCTTGGTGATGTGATACGAAATCCCTAGCAATAGTCCCTTCACAGATGTTTACTTTGAGGAGATTTGTGGGATATTATCAACAACAAAAAAAGGAAGGTGGGAATGTTAGGATAGTAATTGTTTCATAATCCCTTAGGTCAAAATGCTTCAGCTGCTCTTACGGCCCAATCTGGGGTCCACTGCTTTCTTCAGGACCATGATCCCTTCTTACTAGTCAACTCTCACTCATAGATATGCATACACATACATTGATGTCTAGAGCATGTGGTACTCCCTGTGAATGTATCACTTCTGCATTGTTCCCCAACACTGAGGGCTAATTTGACCCCTGTAATGGAAACAGAGGTGTCAACTGTAGTCAAGACAGTCATCAAAGGGAGGAACCTGCACGTCAGCCTATTCAGTGTGTTTGTTTACCTCCAAATGATTTTTGGACTTACCCGGCGACTTGGGTCGAGATCAGGACTTGGGTGCAGACACGGCCCTATGACTTGAAGTGGGAAAGGTCGCAAGACTTGGAGCGGGATTGCCATCTTGAGCGAGACCTCTTCCTCTGTTCCCGCTCCCTATTTGTCTTCTATCACAGCGCGTTTGCTGCACAACATTGAAATGTGACAGAAACCTATGCACCATAAACAACATTGTGCAGATTTGTGAGGACATCTGCTTCCTGTCTTCTGGGTTGCTAGGGAGTGGAGAAAGACATTTTCCATGGCACCAAATCCTTGTGAAAGGATGCAAAAACAATGGAATTGACAGCAGTCTAGAGGGGAGGTGCCTGTATGGGACGACACAAAGCTGTACCATCTGCTGGTGCAATTCCTCTGCAAAATCCAGATACAGGCTGGTGACTGGGATTATCCTAAAGGTAAGGAATCTGTGGTTAAAAGTAACCATCAGAAATAGTTGTTTCCCAATAACCAAGTTTTATACCCTACTTTATATCATTTTAAGAAATATGTTGAAGGAAACTTTGAATGCTCCTTTAGCCACACTCATTATAATACAACTTTTGCAACTTTAGGCACAATTTTGCACCCTTACTGAATATTTGCCAAGTGAGGGTGAGACAAAGGAATATTATTACTTAAAACCTATTGACTTACGACCCTGCCCAATAGTATCCCAGTCCCTTGGGTTCCATATACTTTTATCATGCCTGCACTTTCAGATATATGAGCTTCAGAAGCTTCTTCTGTAACCCTAAAAGTTACTAACTGGGCCTCTTAGGCTACAAAGCAAAAGAGGCATTGAAAATCTGAATCAGAACCAGAACATTCTGAGATATGGTCCCATGAAGACTGTTGTACCCTTTAGTCTCCTAGATAGCCTCATCTACTAACTGGTAGCTGAAGGAGGAAAAGAATTGCTGTAAGGTACTACAAAACCATTAGCTATGCAACCTTGTCAAATGAACTCTAGTCCTGAATCCGTTTTGTTATTCCCAATTGTTGAATATTACTGGACCTTTCGGCCTGAACACTTCAGCAGGAAGCAAACCTTCAGACCTAGCATGTACCCTACTAGACTGTCATCATAGGTTGGGTTGTCGCACTTTAAAATTTGCACTTAGTAGTAAACCATGCGGTTGCCCTGAAGACCGAAGCCGATCATATCATTTTGCTCCCCAGAGTTTGGTGTGGGTTTGCTATTATAGACTAATACCGGGTTACTCAATTTTATCCATATCCCTGAAATTGGGTTGGGTTTGTTGCTATATACTAACCCTTGGTTGTGCTTAGAATCATATCTCAACAACTGCAAGTGTTGGGCACTTGAGCTTCTACTATCCTCTTACTATATTGTATCTGTTATATTTTTTTAATGGTGCATTAAAGAAGTATTACTTTTCATAGAAATACCTCTAGCTAGACAATGTTTGTGTGTTTCAGTACACCACTGTATCTCAACCCAAAGCTCAAATCTCATCCCGATTAAGTTTCATTTGCTAACACGGATAACACTTGAGAATGCAGGAAAGAAAGGGAGTCGTGGTTAATGATTGCAAGCAACAGTTTTCAGGGACCAGAGACAAAGAGGAGCTATGACAATATAAGATTCTGATGGGTTGAGAAAACCACATATGGCTGCTGTGACTAGGATGACTGTACAGAAAGTGAAGAACTGATGCTGGCACTTGACATTTCTTAAATGGCCTGTAGTTCGTGGTCCAAGTTAATAAGAAGGAACAGTGAAGGAAAGCAGCTCTGGCACAGATGTTGAGGCCTCTCTTTCTCTGGCTCTCTGCCCCCTACTAATCTCTCTCCCTTTTTGTTTTTCTCTCAGGCCCATTGTGCCTGTTGCAATAAACCCTACGGGGCTGTAGCGTCTCTTTGAAGGGCCAGTGGCAGCGTTTGCTCTCAAAAACTGACATCCAATAGACGCAGCTCACCTGGGAAATGCCAGATTAGTTACTTCACAGTTTTCAAAGTTGTAATAAACATAGGAATTTGTACCACTCCTTGGGGTAGTCATCAAACTTCGCTGCATATAATGTCTCTTCACAACTGAAATGCAGGGGATATCAAACTCCTTGACTGCCCTCTCTATTAGGTCGTGGAAGTTCAAGGTCATCTGATTAAGATGTTGTGGACTGCAGGAGGCTTACTCTGGCATATTTGTCGCACTGCTCCTCTCATGCTCTATTTGGGTACTTCCCCATATTCTGGAGCACTTCCATCTCTATCTCGTCCTCTTCCCGGTCTCCTGTTCTGGGCAAACATGTCTCTAGGAGTTCAAAGACATCTATAATTTGGGTCATAGCAGTAGATGGGCGCTGACTAATTTGGAAGGTTTGCACCAGCAAAGTCTTTTATAGCCTCTCTGATGTCATCAAAGCATTTGGAGGTTTGGTTTTAAATGGTATAGACAGGCTACAAAAATGAACACTTTACAACATCACCAAATGTGTAAACCAAGTGGATTTCTGCTTCATTTGGTATTGATGGGCACAGCCATTCAGGTCATTTAAATCAGAGCTATTGTAATTGTTCTAGGCTACAAAAATATGTATGTTTAAGAGAGATCTTTACGAATACTGGTGGAATTGCTCAGCACAGCAAATGACTTCATGGAACATACAATATTTTAAAACAGAACGTTATCATACGTTTTTTCAATTAAAGCAAACTCAAGGATTACCTTTCAAAAACAAAAAAGTACATTTTGTAGGATCGTTTTCTAATGATGGGGAATAATTTTCGAGACCCAAAAACCATAAGCGCTTGCAAAACTCATTGAGCACTAGACGCTTAAAATATAGGCTGTCTTTCAGAAAACACTGCCATTTACTTTTACAAATTAATAACTGCTTTACAAATAAACCATAAAAATCGAATTTTGCAACTACACTAGAATTTGATGGATATTGCACTTTAGGCATCAGTGACTCTCTTACCTCACAAACCAATAAGCATGTTATATATAAAGGGTGCAATGTATTCCTGATGTAAGCAGAACCCGGCTCTCTATAAGGTTTTCTGTTCCTTCAGGACAGCACAATAAAATTACACCTATACTCAGAGGTCTTATACAAACGTGTTTATAGAGTACATGGGAGGCGAAGTGTGAGAGAGGGAAAGAGAGAAGAGTCAACCTTTTGTATAAGGGGGTGACCAACATAAGAGGGTGACCACAAATATATAGGGTGTGAATACAGGAAAAGGGGAGGGTAATAAAGAGGAGTAAGAACAACAACAGAAGTACAGCTGAAAGGTCTGTGTGAAGGGAGGAGAGACATTCAGAAGCAGATGGTGATTACGGGAAAGAATAAGAGGTGAGAAACAGATATCATGAAACAGAGGGAGGTCACTTGAAAACGGTGTATACCCACATACTGCGAGTTTAGTAAGCGCCACATCTCACCTCTCAGTTACTACAGGATACCATAGAGCATTACTGTATGTTGCACTGGTCATCTACAAAGGCGAGAGCAGGCGAGAAGTGTGAAGGAGAGGCAAAAGGAAGGGAATAGCTTAAGATGTGAGGTATTAGGTTTAGTATAAATCGTTGGGCATGGTGAAGGGCAGATTCACATGCACGTCTGACCACCCACTGCCATTCTTAGTTTGCCGGCATACACTGAGAATGTAAGTTGTGACAGTCTCAGTTAAGGCTAGCAGCTGACGTGGTGGGATCTGCAGGCCACAAGTTCAAATTTTAGAAGGGCCAATTCAGTCTTCTTTTCTCCGAGGTTGGTGACTTGAGTATTACATTAGGCAACATAACACTAACACCCTTTATTTACATCTCCTAGAGCCGAGGTATGAAGCACTATATAAAAACAGGTTATTCTGTGACAGATGCGCTATTCCTTAAATCTTTTCAAGTAGTTAGAGGGCTTTCTGCTCCAGCCGCAGCCAAACCGGTTACATTCCTATTAGCGTCTAAGAAAGAAAAAAAACAGTCTAAAAAAATAGAAGGTGCAAACATGAGGAATTCGAGCACATTGAACTAAAAAAGAAACGGGTGGGATGAAGGGAATATTACATGGGTAAAGTTAGCATAGGAAAAGAGACCACAAAGGGAAAATGAGATTAACTTTTTGAGCCGATAGACATAAAAGTGGTGTATCATGATAATACCAACATGATGACATGCTTATTTGTTACTGCAGGATACTGTAGTAATAATTCTAGGTAAGCAAGAAAACTGAGGACAAGGCATATATTTGAAAACGATATAAAAAAAAAATACAACACCGTCTACTAACTACATAGGTTGAAAATGTGACACAAAGCTAGAAACTTTCCTATCTGCACAACTGATAGTTCTGATTCTTCTGGTGAAAGAATTGCACACTTAACGGAAGTGAATGGCAAGGAGTAAAAGGACCATGACAATGTGCTTTTCTTTCATGTCTCATCTGAAGCGGACATGAGAAGGGACAGGATTCTCAGAGTACAACAGAAGCAGCTCGGGGCACTTGCCTTAATGTGCCGGTTCATGGCCGTAGACTGGGCTGCTCGGACCAAGCCCTCCAGCTCAGCACCACTGAAGTTCTTCGTCTCCTGGGCCAGTTCATTAATATCTACTTCTGGGGCTAACAATTTGTGATCTCTCATCTTTATTGTGTGAATATTAAGGATCTGACAACGGCCCTTTTCATCCGGTAAACCTGTCGGGTTAGAATAAAAGACGAAAATGAAGCAGCTTCTTAAAATCATCTTTACACCTAAGCTAGGCCTGAGTGCCACTATGTGCAATAACAGCGGATCACTTTCAAAGTCTATATAATTAGGCTTATTAGCTCAATTACTGGGTTGTTTTGTGGACAGCAGTACTCTTTTGCAAATGCACGTGAGACATCTTACAGGATATCACACATTACACTTGATCCAACTGTATCCATCCTTAATATCTTCTGTGGGGCTCATATATTCTCCTGTCCCCATCCCCAAAATATAACACTGGGAAGCTTTCTTCCTCACAATGGACATAAGTAGGACATCGTTCTGAAAAATAGGCCAAGCTCTTTGAGATACGTTGCATCGGAACTTACTTTGGTCCACAGCAGGAAGATAAAGTAAGGGTGATTTAGGTAGCTACGTTTGACTCCATCAGTGAGGACGGGAACATGAAGGGGCCTGCAGATGGAAATTCCACTTGATCTCTTATGGGTGAGCCCTTCAGCATGGAATCAAAGTATGGACAGGTGTGGAAGAATAAATATCCTCCTCACCAAGTAAATATTCAAGGGCAAGGAGCCTGTGAACACTCATCACCACTCTTTAGAGTGTCCAGTGGTTAACTGGTGCAAAGCATTAACTCCTTCTCTCTCACTTGAGGTAGTTCCTTCAGAAAGAGTTCGAGAAGACTATCCAATAAACAGGCAATAGAGACATAGCTCACCTCTCACCGTTGGTTTAGATTATCTATCCATAGAGGTGTCCAAGTAAAACTGCCCTTCTCCCTGTAACACAGAGCAGGTTGAATTCCCTCAAGAGGAGGTTAGGACATAAAACCTTACCCTTTAGCTGCCAAAAGTGTACTCCCATTACATATTCCTACACTATCCCGTATAATCCATACACTATCCGTATAATCCATAGAAAGTTATCAACAAAAATTGAAATAAACTACTAATCTACTTACCTATTTCCATTTTCACCTCCAACCTTCCAGGTCTGAGTAAGGCTTCATCTATCAAGTCTGGCCTATTGGTCATGCCTAGAAATAACCATAGAAAACTGGCATTTAGGGATCTTACCGTAAACAGTTAAGGAAAGAGACATGCATGTCAAAGACAACCATCATTTTAAAGGGCACATCATTAAATAAGAACAGAAAACATAACTTTTCAGAGTGGTTGTCTTTTTCTGTTTATACACTTGTATCCCTTCAAGTTCTTGCCGTACTTGAACCTCGGCATCTTATTGTCTCTAAGTGCACCAGAATTATAAGGCTAGAAGGGCGAGGATAAAGAAAGTAATGCCATGAGGACATGCTTGATAACTACAAATATTAACACAAAGACCTCAGGAAGGAGGTATGTTGGAAACATGACTTTACCAATCACATTGTTGATGAATATTAAACTGCATATGTATAAAGAAAAGCATAAAAGGGGCAATTTTAAATAATTGAGACAAGAGCAGCTCATCTAAAAGAAGTGCTGTACATATCTAATGATATAGGAGTTGTATAAAGCTCTGTAGGTTTACTACAGAGGGTTTCATGGACTACAGTACAGCTTGTTTGTAAGGGTGACACTAGAATTAAATCACACAGGGTACCTGACCAAGTCCGAAATTCTTTGCTCGCAACCCCTCTTCATTAACATTATTTCAGGGTATCTGATTTCTATTATACCAGCCACGCTTCCTTCTTGGACCAGAGCCACAACAGTAGATATTGAAATGTAAAAGTGAGGTTTGATAACGTGAGAAGTGAGATGATAAATCTAACAAAATAAGTTAGGACAATTAGACACACATTATAAACATAATTATGCTGTCTGCATTATTAAACAATCAGATCGCAGTAACCAATAAGTCTAACATCATGGATTATCAAAAGCCATTAAAGGTAATAAAGGAGAAATACCAGGACCCTGAACAGTTCAATGCCAAGTATTCAACAGTGGTTATTTAGACTGCAAGTCATCAATGGATATAATGCATACTTGATTGTCTTTTAACTGGAAAGCTTTTTCGGCAGGGGCAAAATTTATCTTACATTGGCGTGATCTTGTCTAATTTTGCGTTACGCTTGTTCTGCAAAATTCCTGAAATTATGATGTTTATGACATGTTGCATAATTATGCTCCATTCATTACAAAAATGTAATACTGAATTTGCTAATATGGAAATGACCAGAAAATAGGTGGCTTTTGTTTGCGGCACTTCTGTTTTGTACGCTATTTTTTTAGAAAGTGAAATGCATCCTCGAGTCCAAATTAAATGACACATTTTGCACTAAAATATAGCACAAAATACCACTTTTGTATTTCAAGTAATTGCGCAAAATTTTGTGCTGATATTTTACGTAACTATACAAAAGCAAATTATGCGAGTTTCGCACAACCAAACTTTATACCTCTATATTTAAATTCACAATACCCCCACCCTTGCTATCTGGCTTAATACCAATTTATTAATCTGTGGTAAATTTCTGTTTAGCTATTTGTTACCACCTAGTTTTATGAAATGGGCGTTGTGATGTTGTTTTCAGTGACTCTAGGTAAAACCAACTTGTCATCCAGATGATATGTGGGAATTAAAGGTAAGCTGAAAAGTGTTGAAACCAGATAAAGGGGGAGAGAGGTATGCACAATTCTTCACCTTGCAAACGTTATCAACAGTGAAATAAAATGGCTGCTAAAGAGTTACAACATTAGACAAATATAAGGAAGTTGGTGTGAGGATGGCGTAGATTGACTCAGGAAATATCTATGGTGAGGGTGTGATAAATCGTACATAATTTGAAAGAATGAGGCAAGGTTTTCTAAGCCTAAACGTGTGATGAAGTAGTGCTGGAAGATGGAAATTTCTGGAGTTAATTCAAGTTATCAGTGGTTCCCAGTGAAGTGAAAAGGAGTTTATGTATATTGCCATGTGGAAGAGAAAATGAAACAGTAGAAAATGTTACTTGCATGTAATCCTAGTTCTGCATCACCCCAGCCATGAACGTAGAATACTCCAGCATGCCTGCGGATATCCCGGAACACTTCATATCTAAAAAGTAACATATCCATGTGCAGAAGGTAATAATCTCTCACTTCTAATTTATCAAATGCAGGCAAAACCTTCCTGGTCTTAACAGGCAAAATATTTTCCTAGTTCTTTCTTTTCAAATCAGTACCACATAACACAGCATTACAACATGAAACCAAACATGCTGACCATACTAATGTGTGCAAAAGAAAGTATATGAAGAGAGAAAAAAGATAGATTGATAGGCTGAATGACTAGAGACGTGAAAATATAGGCTGTTTCTTTAAAATCCAGCAGCTTCCATCTCCCACCATCCTTTGTACAGGCAGCTGCTTCTCGGCTTCTGCTCTTTTAGAGGAAGTGTGCTGAATTTGCTAACAATGTAAGAATATATGTGCACCATTCAAAATAAGAGAGACCAGGGAGGAGACAGTGTTGTTTATGACTTCAGTTAAGATACCTACAATATAGAACTAGAAGTACAAGTAACATTTTGTTCTTAATTGTAGGATCTTCACTGATAGACATAAACATAGAACAGAACAGCAAGTCCATCGTGAAAAAACCTGCGGGCTCTTATTTTTAATGGCAACACAAAACTGGAAGCTTTGTAGTAATCAACAGTACTTCATGCAAAAAGATCTAGAAACATCATCTAAAAATTAATGTCTGGTGAAAGTTTGGACAGATTTGCACATAACTGTACTACATATATCTAATATTTCATAGCGAAGAAGCTGCTTTTCCTCATGTGAAATGTGCTTTTGACTTAAAAGGTAGTGGCTTATTAGTTGGGTGATAGCATAAGGAGATAAAAGAAACTATCCATCTGAAAATTGACTGTTGGGATGTTACCAAATCAGAAAGGCTATGAACATAGTTGAGAAAGAGTTGATTGACTTCCATAGATCTTTATTTCCGTCCTAGTAAATGTTTAAGACTCTGAATATACTTCGGGCATTAACCAGTCTTTCTGTTGAAGTGTAAGGAATATTGGTATTGACATTGTCTAATTTATAAGAAAATCAGACACAAATGTCTGAAAAAAGGATGTCTGTGTCCTGATGACTAGCCTATTTGATGAAAAAGTGTAAGGTTCCACTGCAGAGAGAGCTTGAAGCTTGCCGACTCTGAAAGCCGAGGTAAGGCCACTAGGAAGGCTACTTTTCAAGTCAGATGCTGCAATGATGGCTCATTTGTTTACTCAAAAGGTCAAGCCATCAATTTCAATAATACCTGGTTAAGCTCCTATAGTGGAGAAGGCTGCCATCTAGGAGGAAAATTCAACTTTAAACCCTCCAGAAATGTCTTTATGATCAGAACCCTGATGAACAATCTATTTGTCTGTTGTTATCTTTTGCCACTCTTTTAGATGGTTTGATATACACCCACCAGAGTGGCACAAGGAGGAGAGGAAGTGAGGGAGTCATCTTGTGTGAGACTGGTTCTTCCCAAAGGAGGAAAAATGCTGCTGTTGGTACTGTCCTCTACCTTTTACAGATCTTTTTTGGTAAGAAGGAAGGTACTGTTTGCCTTGAGACTGGCTTATAAGACTACAGGAGGATTGAACCATCTATCTTGAATAGTAGGATGGTCCTGGAGCCACTAAAGGACTTCTTCCTCTCTTTCAGGCACACAGGTTTGAGCATCTCAGTCTCATGCCCTTATCCTCTGTATGTTCTTATGTGTATAAAGGCCAAAGAGGACAGAACCTGTCAAGGATAGAATCATAATCATAATAATGAGAATCAGGCGTCAGTGATTTTACAAGTAGACAGAAAGAGAGTTTCAAAGAAATTCTGTCGCAGAATTCTAAGAATGCTGAGTTTATGGAGGCACCAATGACCTGGTTAAATGCCAGTTTTTCTTCGACTTGTTTACAGTTCTACCTACATTCTTTCAGAGATCCTCTTCAAAGCTGTTAATTATCTCTATCATAGTTCCCAAGAAGAGCGGTTGTGCTAGCTGTTTCAAAGGCTGTTGCTGCAGTGCCACAAATCTTCTGCCCATTGATGTCGATCTTTTTACCATCTCTGTCAAGGAGAGCTAACATCCCAGGTGCTAAAGCACGCTTCTTCCAAACTGCTAAGACAATTACAGAGTCAAGTTTGGGCTCTTGCTGCAACTAAATAGTGTAATATCTATATATATCTATATATATATCTATATATCTATCTATATATCTATATCTATATATATCAATCATTCTGTGGGACTTCCACAGGAATGTTCAACTTAGATGGTCCCGAAATAAGGACATCCTGGAAAATTGGGATCCCTATTGGAGTAGAATGCAAAGAAGACCCAGTATGTGAAGTAAGTGTTTAAGAAGAATGAAAAGGTTGTGTCAGAGGTACCATGTCTAAGTCCGAGTATAATCTACTGGTGGTGGATGACCATCTAGGACAGCTGAAGGAAGGAATGGATCCGATGAAACTGACATCTTTCTAGGAGAAGACATCAAGGTATATCTTTGGACTCAACAATGATCTTTTTGTTGCTGAGTGATGGCTGACGGAATTTCAGGGCTCTTTTTTGTCCTTTTCTGACAAAACTTGAAGCCTTTCACAGAGGGTAGTGGTGGAAATCCGACCACACATAATTTATGTAGGTCAGAAGCAGCTTTCTTCCTCCCACAGGATGGCCACTTCATGAAGAGTGAGAGCATTTAAAAAATGTTCCCTTCTAAGATGGGAAAAAGAAGGTGTAAATTAAACAGAAAGGTCTAAGATGCAGAATTAAGTAAAGCTATGAAGACTTCTGAGGTGAAAACCTAAAAAGAAAGACATGAAAACCCCTGAAGTGTTCAGAGATCCATTCTGCTTGAACTGAAAAAATGAGATGGAGAAGCACCTGCCAGCACAAGGCATACTGGAGATGGAAGCTGTCAATTTCTTAAAGGAACAATGCATTTTCTTTTGTTCTCTAGTCTGCCAGCAAATCAGGCTACTTTTTTCATTCATATAATTTCCTTTGCACCCATGTTAATCTAGGCAGCACATGTGGTTTCATGCTGCAATGCTGTCTTGTGTTACTGATTTGCAAAGAAAGAATTTGGAAAGGAGAACAATTTAAATCTAAAAAGGTTATGTCTGCATTTGAGAAATGGCATCTTACTCCCTTCTACACATACAAAAGTTGATTTCAGGATAGGAAACGTTCTAGGATCTGCTGCAGGTTTAAAAACACATTGTACATTTATGACCATCACAGAAGATCCTACAATGCAGAACAGGCCATGCCCCATGAAACGTGGAGGCATTCTTGGATGAGCACACACAGGTCCAAGGATTTGAAGTATTCAGCCTCATTGCAGTAGTTTCTGCAGAGTTTGTGGGATATGTGAGTCGGAAAGGAGGGGTGTGTTGTAATTTGAAGTGACTTATGTGGGTTAGAAGGGAGGAGGATGTGTTTGGTCTTTAATGCAGCTTGGAAAATTGCAGGTTGAGAGAGTACTGCTGGAAAGTACTGCAAAGGGAATTCTATGTTTGGCTGCAGCTACCTCCTTGAGGAAACTGTTCGCTGTCCAAGTAGTGTGCGTCTTAAAAAGAGCTTCCTTTCAGGAAAGTTATTAACATTTGCCAATTCAGTTGGGACAAGAAGTGAGTCGAAACTGACTAGGACAATAGTTCTTAACCTGTGGGTCCACAACACCCATGCAGGGGGTCTGCAGCTGCTCATAACATTAAATAATATTAGTAGATTGCTAAAATATATGTACACATTAAAAAGCAAAATTGAAAGCTTTAAAATGTTCTGTGTATATGAAGAAATTGGAAACTAAAACTTAAATTAGTATAATTATCTTGAGTTGAGGGAGCAGTGCAAGAACAGCAAATCAAACATGGACTGTGGGTGACCTCAATTGAAGCAGCAATTCAATGCACTGACAAAAAGAGAGTATGCCTTAGGAGCAAAAATGACAGCAATATGCTAGAATTTAGCATATCACTCTATATTTTAGAAATGAAACAAAATTTTGAAAAGCTTAACTTTCCCACTGACAGTAAAACATCTATTTTGCATGTTATGGCTGATGTAGAAGACGCAGATTAGGAGGTGCTTCAAACACATGCTAAATACCTCACACTTGAGTAATGGTTTTTACCGGGTGTGATAAAACTCTCCACCCTATTCGGCGCAACTTGGAATTAGGAGCTAAGAGAACTATTATCCCTTATGTGTTTCTGCTACAGAAATATCCTGCCCCCCTTACACAGCCCACATGCAACCCCAGAGAAAATCATTCTGTACCAATAACCAAGATGTTGTTGAGCTGCTCCACTCCATCGATTTTGGAAAGCAACTGGTTGACAACAGTGTCATGGACGCCGGTGCTTCCCGCCATGCTACCTCTCTGCTTGCAAATGGCATCAATTTCATCAAATATAATGATGTGAAGTCCACTGTTTGCTCCAAGCTGGAATAATGGAGAAATGCGGAGCTAATTAACAATATAAGTGTAGATTTATTGTTCACAATCACTCAAAATTTACCACACAAAAACAGCTGAACAGTCTCATGACGCTCAAATCAAACCTCAAAGAATAGCAAAGGCTTTAATATGGATATAGAACTGCTAACTAATCATAACTAAAATGAAGGCTGAAAAACAAGGTACGGCTATAAAGATCCCTCCGAGGGATTAATGGTGCCCAGTAACTACTTATACATGTTTACAAGTCAGGTCATCCTTCCCTGTTTTGTGGCTTGATATTCTTTTGCAAATATTTTCAACTAAACATCTTAGAAGTGCCTACAAAGTTTTGGGTCTGTAGTTAGTGATTAGAACTACCTCCATGTATCGTAAGCAGCTTTTTGTGAGTGAGCGTTGCTAGAGCCAGCCTAGGAGTGAACCACCAACCAAGTCTGGACTTGCACAGACTAATACTGTTGCCTGTAGCACTCACTCCAAATGCAACAAACCAAATGCAACAAAATGCTAATCATAGGCGCTGGAAATAGGGGTGCTGCAGCGCCCCAAAATAACCATGATGGAACTCTGAAGGTGAACGAGCATTAAAGATGACTACATTTTGTTTGTATCTTGTCACATTTGATGGACATTCAAAGACAGAGGTCAAATGTCAGTCTAATCTTCTGGCATATTGCTGCGTATTTTTTTTGTTTCAAATCTGTTTATTGAAAATACAGTTCAAATAGAGACAATATATCCATCAAAATCAACAGGATCATCAAAAAACTAAAAGAAAGAGAGAGGGAAAGAGAAGAGAGGAAGAAAGAGTCAAAGAAAAAGAGGAGGAGGACGACAGTCAGCGGCCCCCAAGGTCAGCGAATGTAGGTGCAGAAAGCGAGGCTGCCGTGTGCCCCTAAGCCATCATGGCCCCAGAGTACCGTTCTAGGGGAGGGCAAGGTTACCCAATTTGTAGAAGGGAGTTGGGTGATGAGAGGATCCAACTGAGGGGGGGGGTGGGTGTTGTGTGATGTGGGGGTGTGGTGAGTAAGGCGTCCCACCTCTGAATACTGATCCCCTGTACGTGGAGAGGGGCGTGGAGGGGAAGGGATGTGACTGCTTGCAAAGGCTACCCTACATAGTGGGAAGATTATTCGGCTTCTCTATTGGGCCCCCAAAGGCTATCCCCGTCAGAGGGGAGTAAATTGTCCTCGAATAGGCGTAGAGCCCGAAGCTTCGGAGGCTGAAGGCGGGCATGATCCAATTTGCCAAAATAGTCTACCAACAGTTGCCAGAGTTTGGTAAAGTTGGTGTCGCGAAGTTGCAAACGGGCTGTAACTCCATCGCCATAGTATGCCACAGGCGGGTGAACCAGATATTCACTGGAGGTGCTTCAGCCTTCTTCCAGTATAGAGCTATGATTTGTTTAGCTGCGCCAAGCATATGTAGGCTTGGGTGCCAATCTCTGCGCGTCATGGCAAGCAGGTTCACGGGCTCGAGGCCTAAAATGACCGTGGACGGAGTTTCGGGCAAGGGATAACCAAGTACCAGTTTGATGTGACTGAGGACCTCCTTCAAATAGGTGGTCAAGAGCGGGCAATTCCACCAAATGTGAAGAAAATCTCCAATGGCGCTCGTGCAACGCCAACAGAGAGGCGAGGAGGTAGGAAACATTTTGTGCAACCTATGGGGAGTGTAATACCATTGTGTCATAACCTTGTATGCGGTTTCCCGCTGGGAGATGCTGCGGAAGACCTTAAGGATGTCGCGCCACAGGTGGTCCCGTTGTGTAGACGTGATGTCAGCAGATGTGTCGGATTGCCACCTAGACTGGTAAGTGTGTGGGACAACCCGGGGAGAGTGTTGAAGGACTTGATATGTGCGAGAGATCAGACCCTTGGAGTTGTCAAAGGAGCGCACCAGCCGTTCGAAAGGGGTAAAAGGGCGGATGGCTCCCTGCGCGGAGGATGACGCCTGGACCCAGTGCCGGATTTGAAGATACTGTAACCGAGTCCCCTCGGAGAGCTGAAAGTCCCGTTTGCATTGCTCGAAGGATTTGAAGGAGTCCCCCTTGAAAAGGTGCCGGAGTGTCCGGCACCCCCGTCCGTCCAGGCCGAGAAAGAATGTGGGTGCAAGACAGGCGGGAAGTGAGGATTGCGTGCAATAGGGGTGTGAGGAGATGGGAAAGAAGTGAGACTCCTGGACAATGCTAACTTATCCCAGATATCGAGCACAGTTTTTGTTGGGATGGCAAGATCCCATATAGGTCTGCAGGTCACCGCCCTATCCATATGAAACCAGACGTTCTCGCTCTCCCATGCCATCCATTCTGAAATGAAACGAAGGTGAGAGGCCCAATAGTACTCCATTAAATTGGGACAAGCCAACCCCCCCCTGTCTCGTGGAAGCAGGAGAATTTTATTGGAAAAGCGCCGCCGGTGCCCCCCCTCCCCAAATGAAATTAGTGAGGTCACGCTGAAGATTCTGAATCTGGTGCTGCGGGAAAGGTGTGAGTAAGGTCTGGAATAGATATAAGATTTTCGGTAAGACCGACATTTTGACTGTATTCAAGCGACCCAGCCAGGAAAGGGGGAGAGCCTTCCACATTCGCAAATCCTCTAGAACGGCCTTTTTGCATTCTTACCAAATGGCCTGTGACCACGTGCTGAGATGGGGAGTCAAATTGAGCCCCAGGTACCGAATGGAATGGGAAGCCCACTGATATGGGACAAGAGACCGGAGCACAGGTATCTCCGACTCAGGAATCATGAGATTCAAGGCCCATGATTTCACGTGATTAATTTTGAGGCCCGAGACCACTTCGAACGACTGAAGCAGCCTATGGAGGGCGGGCAGAGAGGTTCGCGGGCGAGACAGCGTGAGAAGGTCATCCGCGAACAAGGCTATTTTGTGGTCCAAACCTCCGAGAGTGATGCCATGGATGTCAGGGGACTGGCGTATCAGGACGGCGAGGGGCTCTACCACGAGTGCAAATAATAGAGGGGAGAGAGAACAGCCCTGTCGAGTGCCCCTATGAACAGCGATAGGACTTGTAAGTTGGCCGTTGACCCGTACCTGGGCTAGAGGTGAGAGGTAGGGAGCCATGATCCTAGCAATCATCCGGGGTCCCAGCCCTATTTTATGCAGGACAGCCCGGAGGAAGACCCAATCCACCCGGTCGAATGCTTTTTCAGCATCAAGTGACAACAAGCATGCGGGTATATTCCAGTGGTGGGCCTTCCCGACTAAGTGAGCGATGCGCCGCACATTGTCCGCCCCCTGCCAGTGACGGATGAAGCCAACCTGATCTGGCTGGATAAGCCCGGGCAGGTGCGGATCGAGTCGTTTGGCCAGTATTTTGGTATAGATTTTAAGATCCGTGTTTAAAAGTGCGATGGGGCGGAAAGAGGAACAGAGTTTGAGATCCTTCCCTGGTTTGGGAAGCAGCGCGATTTCGGCCATCGCCGTCAGAAGGTGCACACCAGCACTGCTGCCACGCTGTGGACAGAGCAAGGGGCGAACACGCAAGGGGCATGAAAATCCAAACCCGTCTCCGCGAGGAACTGTCAAGCGCGAAGAGGAGCGGTGTCCTTCTGAGATACAGCAAACCGTTCAGTTCTCTATGTGGAGAGCAGGGGGGGGACCGTCCGCCCTCCAAAGAGCGAAGATGTTGGATGATGTCTTGTTTGGCTTGGGAAGAGGAGAACTCCCCCCGCCTAGACTGGCGCCGCGGTCTAAGCACTCTAGCCCACTGTGGCTTCGCAGGCTCTCGGCCCAAGGGAGGTAGTCGCGAAGGGCTGGACGGTGGAGAGGTGGTCGGGAGGTGAAGCAGTTGGGAGGCCTCTTGAAAGGATCGCAGCACCCGGCATTTTGATTCCCATTGAAAGATGAGTGCTGATATTTGACGCCCAACTCTCGAAGTTTGTCGGTTAAGGTTTGAAGTCCCTGCGGCGCCGGAGCGTGGGTGGAGCAAGATCCTGGAATAGCTGTATAGGAGATCCCTTGTAGGACAACTCAGACTTGGAACGTGCTGCCTTTAAGATGGCCTCTTTTTCAGTGAAGAAGTGGACCCTGGCCAGTATATCGGGGACCAGGCCGGAGCGTACAGGAGGTCCAGAGGAGGTTTTTAGTCTCCCTCGCCTGGTCACCGAATGCCCCCGAACCCTTAATACAACCTAAATGGACTCGAGGTCGTCTCTGGTCCAAACTCCCTATTGAGAATTGGACCCAAGAACTGGAACGGACCTGCCCCATATCCGATCCATGCCCAGTTAAAGCTAATGATAACTTCGTGAGCTGGATCTCGGATACTCTGGATGTGGTCCTCCCAAAGACTAGGATAAAAAAGACCAATGGTCCCCACAACTCTCCTTGGTTCTCAGCAGAGTTGCGCATTTTAAAACAGCACTGTAAGGTCAAAGAAAGGCTCTGGAGGAAGGATTTTTTGCCCAGTAAGAAGCTGGAGTATAAGGCGGCTATCAGCGCCTACAAAGTAGAGATAAAAAAAGCCCAAGCAATCTTTTACGAATCTAAAATTTTGTCAGCCTCTAACTCACCCAGAGAAACTTTCAATGTTATTAAAAAGCTACTCAAAGCCCCGGACCCTTACATAGCTCCAGACCTTTCCGGGATACGCTGTAATAAAATGGCAGAATACTTCTCCACTAAGGTCATAAACATCCTTAAATCACTGCCGCACATGGCAGATATAGGTGACATCTCTAATAAACACCCGACCCCCGACCCACATTCTTTGCAACCTACACTTGAGGCTTTCCCCCCCTCTCGTCTGAAGTCTGCTGTACCCTGCTATCCAAGGTGAAAAGTGGATCACCTAAAGACCCTCACCAATTAATATACTGAAACAGGTGGGATCTACAATTGCCCCCATCCTGACCGATCTAATCAATGCATCTCTGTCCTTAGGAATAGTGCCCCCTGCCTGGAAAGCAGCTATGGTGAAAGCTCTGTTAAAAAACCTAATCTAGATACGGCAGTTTTAGCTAACTACCGTCCCATATCTCTCTTACCAGGCATAGGAAAGATGACAGAGAAATATGTAAATCAACACTTGTCAGGCTTTCTCGAAATGCATAATTTGTTGCACTCTTCGCAAACAGGCTTCCGCCCGCGTCAGAGCACTGAGACGGCCCTGTTAGCAGTGGTGGAGGAAAGCAGGAAAATACTAGATTCAGGAGGATCCTCGGCCATCATACTCCTTGACTTGAGCGCAGCATTTGATACGGTGAACCATAGGATTTTGGTTCACCGTCTCAGGACTCTCGGAGTAACTGGCTTAGCACTGAAGTGGCTGGATTCTTTCCTAGAGGAAAGATCCTTTCAGGTATTCGAGGAGAATACAGTATCTAATCCAACCCCTTTAAAGAACGGGGTGCCTCAGGGTTCCACGCTCAGTCCTACCCTTTTCAATGTATATATGGTTCCATTGGCTGCAATTATTGCCCCATCCGGAATTCGTATGGCAACTTATGCCGACGATACCCAATTGGTGGTTGCACTCAATCAAATGGACCAAGAAACTAACACCCTCCGCTCCTGTCTAGAAGACATTTCAAACTGGATGGACACATCTCAGCTCAAGCTCAACGGGGGGAAGACTGAGCTTATGATTTTAGGTAACCCCCTCTGCTTTAAATCTAGCTCCATGTGGCCAGCGTGTATGGGACCACCTCCTATCCCCAAGCCAGAAATCAAGAGCCTGGGCATCTGGCTGGACCAGGATCTGAGCTTTAGAGCTCAAGCAAGGAAGACGGCAGGCATCTGTTATGGCCTACTTAGAATGGCTCGCAAAGTACTACCTCTGCTCCCCTCCCAAGCAAAAAAAGTACTTGTGCAATCACTTATACTTTCTAGGCTAGACTACGGTAATGCGTTGTATCTGGGCTCTCCCTCTACTGTAGTCTCTAAACTACAGTCCGTGCAAAATAGTGCTGCCAGACTCTTAACCGGAACTAACAACCGACACTCGGCTAAACCGGCACTTGCGTCCCTTCACTGGCTCCCCATACAGGAACGCATTAGATTTAAGACACTTTGCCTAGTACATAAATCTATGCAGGGGACTGGCCCCTCCATCAACTCAGCCATGATTCGCCCCTATAAAGCCAAACGCAACCTCCGATCTGATAATCTCTACCTGGCCGAAGTACCTAAGATCAGGAGGGCCAGGAAGGGCGGACGGTTGTTCTCATATAACGCCTCTAAACTCTGGAACTTGCTCCCACTCCAGCTACGTCTAGTCCAAAACCACGGGTCCTTCCGTAAACAACTTAAGACCCTCCTGTTCCCTCAGCCCGCATAATTTCTCTGTCTCCGGCAGTAGTCAGTTCCAGCGCTGGGATGCTTCCGGGTAGCCATGCGCTTTATAAATGTGTCTTTCATTCATTTCATTTCAGACACACGGTGGGCGCGATCCAGCGCAGGCGGAGAGGCATCATCGTCGCCCCTGATTTCGTGAAGGAGATCAGCAACGAAAGTCATGATGTCAGAGCCCTCTGCCCCCGTCGGGACTCCCCCGCAGGCGCAGGTTGTTGCGGCGGCTCCGGTTTTCAAAGTCCTCCTGCTTAATTTGGAGCTCAATGTGCTGTTCCTCCAGGAGAGCCAATCGTTGCCAGAGTTGCTCTTGATCCTCCGTGCGAGCGTCAACCGTTTTCTCAAGATCATCTACCCTCCCACCAAGTTCCGTGACGTCTCTTCTGAGCTCCTTGACGCAGGATTGCACTTCAGTTCGGAGGGAGCCAATTTCGGACTTGAGCTCTTGCAGAAAATTGGCCATGAAGGACTGAGTAACAGGGTCAGGGGGGCCCCCCCGTCGAAGAAGCCATAGCCGCAGTAGAGGGAGGACCAGGTTTATTCCACAGAGCCGTCACAGGATTGTCCTTTGGAGGTACAGCCGTGTCCTTCCCCGCCTTAGAGCGTGGCATGACCCCTCCAGCACCCACGCGCCGAATGTATAGCCAGGGCAGGGGGGTATAGCAGAGGGCCGGGTGCCACCTCCAGAGCGTAGGAAAGGCAGCCGCTGTGTAGTGGGGCAGGGCAGTCCGCAGCAGGGGGCCGAGAGGCGAGTGCTTGACCTTGCAGAGGCCGAGATCACCGGCAGGATGGAGAGAAGAGCCTCGCGGGTCCCCCCCCCACCCCGAGGCCCCAGCGGATGCGGCGGCCCCCCCCAACCCCACCACAAACAGAGCCAGGTATGAGGCGGGGAGAAGAGGCTACTCACGAGGGCGTGCAGGAAAGGGCACCAACCCGTCCCGCAGTGCGAGTCGTCAGGAGGTCCCAAAGCGATCCGGCTGCAGGGCCCAGGGATGTGAGAGCGAGAGGGCCCCCAGCAGGTGCAACCCAGGCAGGAGGTAAGGGCTCAGCAGAGGGTCAGCGTCCCAGGCGCCAGCGGGGACCAAGGTAAACTCCTTTAGCAGGCCTTCAAGAGGGGGGCACCGGGGGGCCCCAAAATCCGACCAGGGTCTGAGTGTGGCGTGAGCCAGCAGCAGAGAGACGAGACAGGGCAGATAGGCAGAGTCCGACGCGTGACGCCACTCACCTCAGGGCAGCCATGCAGTGCCCCCAGGGGGCTGGTGCTGTATTGAAAGGTCCGCCAGAAGCTGTAAGGGCCGTTCCCTCTCGCCTTGGCGAGAGGACCAAGATGGCGGTGTCCCCAAAAGGTCTCCAGGTGACATGCCCCCCACACGCCTGCAGGAAGGGCCCGATCCTCCGGGGCCCCGCTCCGGATCCCAGGGAAATATGCAGGACCCCCCGATGTGCCTCCTAGGGTGGGCAGCAGGCCCCCGGTAGCTCCCCGGGACCCGCAAGGTGCAAAATGGCGGCCGCAGGGTCCCAAGGCAAGCCTCCCTGTCGAAGACACCAGCACACCAGGGAGCGCACCTGTCAGGCAAGCAAGGTCCCGCCATCTCCGGCGTCCAGGCGCATCAAGCGGCAGCACCGGAGGGAAGCGGAAAAGCAGTCCAGTGATCCGCCGCAGGGAGACGAGCACCGCGTTGCAGGGTCCAAGATGGCGGCCTCTCAGCGATCCCGGGACAGAACCCCCTCCGCTTCTCCAGGGAATGGGATCCGGGCGCCGGAGCCGCGGTCCGGGCCCAAGAATACCAGGCAAGGCCTCCAAGGGTGGCGAGAGGGGACGCAGAGGAAGCTCCACCGCCCGGGAGGGCACAAAGTCCTGTGGAGCAGAAGATGGCGGCCGCAGGCGCTCGTACCGGCCGCTACGCCAGGGCCCCGAGGGGCACCACCACCAGCCCTCCGAGGCACGGGAGAGACGGGTCAGGGACTCCCGTGCACCCCCGGCACACAGGCGCTCCAAGTTGCGCAACCAAGAAAGCTCTAGTGCTGCAAAAAAGGCTTTGGAAGGTAGCGGTGGACCGGAACTCCCGCGGCGTGCGTCTCACTCCATGCTTGGTGAGACCACGCCCCCCTGCTTGGTGAGACCACGCACCCCTGCGTATTTTTTTTAACATGGAGCCTGGTGTTTACTTTTAATCTGAACACCAGAGTGAGGATTCTGTAAAGTGAACTATGTGACAATCTTGTGGGGTGTAAAAGGAAAGGCTGTAGGGTGTAGTTTTCTTCTAACATACAACAAAATGTAAATACCTATAAATGAATTGTACAAATATTTTAAAATATATAAGCAGTTAGGAAAGCATAAATGAAGCACTTTTTTCTAATTCTGAAGCGTGATAAAAAAAAGATATTAATCGGTTCAAGACAAATCAATACACTTTACTTGGTGATGCCCAAATGATAAATGTTCTCTGAGACTCAATTTCTACACATTATCTTTATGGGTTATTTAGTTTTATCAGTAAAACTATGTCTCCGTGCAAATGGAAAATATGCCGTTTGTAAAAAACAGTGTACTATCATACCATGCTACAGTAATTTATTTGTGACAGTGTGCTCCTAAATAAAACACCATCTACATACTGCACCCTTACCCCCCCTCCTGCAGAATGGGCGTGGCTCTTTTGTGACACTTGTTATATGTGTGGTGCTTGGGTGTTTCACAAGCCGTATGAGTTCAGTGACGTAACACTGATGGCACCAATTATTCCAGCACCACAGATGCCAACAGGTGAAGGGCAAAGCCCACACACCCTTTTACACTCTGCGATTCCAATGCTACAAATATTGCAAATGTTATCAGCACTTCACAGACGGCTGTTGAACCCATGAGATGCTGCACCAACTGTGCTGTAAGGGCACTTTATCACTGCATTCAACCCATCTGAAAATGGAACAGCAGGCTCAAAGAACAATACACAAAATTAGATCATACTCATGCATAATAAAAATCTATAGTCTGCATGCTTCGTTATGAACTTGATCTGTATTACAAGGTGCTATGGTAACTATAGTAACTTTGGTTTAATGCTGGAATAACTTCAGCCCAGTCCAGCCACTACCTCCCTGCTCAATACTACCGCTGTAAGTGGGCAACAGCAGCCCCAGAACGCTGTTGGCTACTGCCTGTGTCTACACAGCTTCACTGATGGGCTGGCTGGCTGAGCACAATACATTCCTTTACTGACCTTTTCTGGTCCAACCGTATCTTGGAACAGGCTGTCATCACAAACCTGTTGAGCCAATGTACTGTAACTTCCATTTTCACAGGTGCCTACATCCCAGCAGAGAGCCAGGAGATAAGATTTCTATTGCGAGGTAGGTCGGGGCAGGCAGGTGTAAGAGGGCATGCATGCACTCATTAAAAGCAGACCCCCGTCATTTGTCTTTTGTTTCCAATAACCCATTAAAAAAGAAAACATATTTCTGGTTCTTGATGACGTGGGCCAGGAGCAGAGTGACGACAGTACCTATGTCTCAGAAACTAGCTGGCTAAAATTTGATGCAGAGATACCGAGCCTTGCATCTGCAAACCTGGATGGCTGGAGGGAGAGGAACAGGAACTAAACCGAGGAGACTGCTGGGCTGGCACCAGGGTACACACGTGGGTAACTGGATGTTTCAGGAAAATGTTGCTGGGCTTATAAATAGCTCAACTGCACAGGAATGATACATGTCGCCAATACCTTCTACCACTGGCCGCCCATGAGGAACAACACTGCTGTTCATAACTTCTCACATCCTGACTTCATGGCTAGTGTTTCAGTTCAGAGGTATTGAGCAATCCTGGATATAGACTGTCCGGTAAGCGAGTAAGACACTATTCAACTCTGGGCCTTGAAGGTACAGCATCTATAAACGCGGCCAGAGCTACTCGCCACTGGGCCTGGCTGGTAGGTAGTACTGGTACAAGTGGTGCAGAGCTATTCACCTCTAGGCTTGGATGGTAGAGAGTACTAGTACAGATGTACAGGGCTATTCACAACCCTGGGCCGAGATGGTAGAAGACAGTACTGATACAGTGGTAAAGAGCGATTCACATGTGGGTCTGGAGGGAGAAAGTACTAGTACAGTGCTTTTCATCTCTAGACCTGCATGGTTCTAGTACAGTATAGTATAGTATAGTGATATAGAGCTAATCACCCCAGGGCTTGATAGCCAACTGTATTGATACAGGGGTACAGAGCTCTTCACCTGTCGGTCTGTACAGTACTCTGTACTG
The DNA here is from genome assembly GCA_963921515.1 of Calotriton arnoldi. Classification (NCBI taxonomy): domain Eukaryota; kingdom Metazoa; phylum Chordata; class Amphibia; order Caudata; family Salamandridae; genus Calotriton; species Calotriton arnoldi. The sequence continues at coordinate 2,406,840 of CAWUFW010001072.1, forward strand.
ATGACGGGCCTGGATGGTGGACTGTACTGATACATGGTGTAGAGATATTCGACCCGAGCCTGGATTTTTAACTGTACAACTGGGACAACAGTACAGAGCTACCCACCCCTAAGCCTCTACAGCAGAATGCATTCATTGACTGGTACAACACTATCTAAACCTGAAGTTTGATATAGACTACATTGGCACAAGCATGAGGAAATACTATTCACCTGTGAGCCTGGACAGCAGACCATAATAGCACAGGGATAAGGAGCTAGTTATCCCTAGGCCTGAATAGAAGACTGCAATGGTGCACTGATTCAGACGTGTATGTGCCTGGCTAGCAGAATGCACTAGTTTAAGAAAAGTGCATACTATTTACCCATAGTGTGGGATAGTAGACTGCATTAGTTCAGTGGAACAGAGATATTCATCTCAAGCCTAGATAGAGGTCTGTTCTGGTGCAGAATTAGTCACTCTTGAGGCGGGAGGGAAGCCTGCACTGATTCAGGGCTAAGGAGAGACTCGAGGGAATTTCAGAACCTCGCACATTTACAAAGGTAGGAACACACATTTTTTGTTGTTAACAATTGATTGGGTGGCAGTAGATAACCCTTTTTACAACTGGCCTCACCCTCCACCTTGAAGGTACACTGCAAGGAAAAACTACTCCGCTGTCGACCTGGATATTAGACAGGAGTAGGTAACTACTGTGGTGGCCTGGATAATAGGCTGGAATAGTCCAGTGTTACAGAGCCATTCTCTTCTGAGAATGGAAGGTAGATTGTACGAACAAATAATATCTGTACTTCGTCTTGGACAGTAGACTGTAATGCTGCAGTGGAACTGAGGCGTTCACCACCATGACGGGGTAGTATAAAATACTGGTACAGAACTATTCATCTCTGAACCTGGAGAGGAGACCGCATTATTTCAGAAGGAGCGATTTAAGGAAATTCTACAGCCTCACACAGTTACAAAGTAGAAACACCACTTTCTGTGCACAAGAGATGGTTCTTTTCTGTATTGCTTTCCCCTTTTTGGCTCCAGAGAAGCCTAAAAAACGTTTATAGTCTAATTCAGACTTCTCCAACGAGTAGCTCGTGAGCTACCAATAGCTGTCCAACTACCCGTAAGTACCTCTTCTATGTGCAGCCCAGCCTATTAAATTATACTTTTTGCATGGTTGCATTAATATTTGTATATCAAAATTGATGAGCGTGTATTCAGGACACAGCTTATGTGTGTAGAATAATGGTTTGAGTTCTCGAAACATGTTTAACGTTTTGAGTGATAAATCATGCAGTGCTGGAGAGATTTGTTCATTTGATTAGAAGCAATGCCCATGGAACCAAGTTAATAATATTATTAACAATGTAGAGACATTCCACATTGACAAGGCATTTTTTTAAACTAATACTGGCACCCATGCCTGATGCATTCAGGTGATCACTGCTGGCAATCGTGCAAATTTTGGCCACTAATGTAATCTTGTCTGACGTGACACTGTTCCAATTCTAATAATATTAGTAGCTCTGGATGGTTTTCTTTGAACATAAGTAGCTCTTATTACTCCACAGTTTGGAGGCCCTTGGTCTAATCAATGGTTTCTCGTCTGATAAATGTAAAAATTGAGGACCTTCTTAGGATCAAGCCGGCGAAGCATCTCCTCTTCCTTGGATGGGCATGGTGGAGTGTACAAAGACGGTAAAGTGATGGATCATCCTACGAGAAATGGCGTGAACATTTTCAACAGGAATGACGCTTTTGCCTGGATGACCAGCTTGCCCACAAAGAACAATGTGTATGGCTGCTGGACATACAAGGCCTGGAGTTCACTCACTCGCTGTGCAGGAGTTATAGCAATGAGGAATATCGTTTTTATAATTAACAGGCATAAAGAACTGCGGTGCAATGGTTCAAAGGGAGTGCACATCATGTAGATGAGAACCAAGTTAAGGTCCCACTGCAGCATTACAAAGGGTGTTGCCAGGAACATGTGGACCATGCTCTTAAAGAAATTGATCATAGCAGGTGATTTGAAAAGAGATGGCATATCTGGCAAATGCAAAAAGGCAGAGAGGGCCAAAAGATGACATTTAACTGTTGCCACAGCAGGCTTTTCTGGGCTAAGGAGAGCAGACTCCTTCCAGTGTTCTGCATATACAGTACTGGTTGAATGACACCTGGATGCCAGAATGACAGCAACCATTTTGGGAGGAAGATCGAAAGCTATCAACTGTAGCCTTATGGAGGTGTAGGTTGTGCAGGTTGGGTTGGCTGCGACAGGAGGTCCTCCCAAAGGGGCAGCTGTAGTGGAGGACAAATACTCATGGCTAGAAGTTCTGGGTACCACACTCTACTCGCCCTGTACGGGGCTACTAGAATGAATTGGGCCAGGTCTTTCTTGATATTTATCAGAACTCTAGGCTGGCGAGGTATAGGCAGGAAGGCGTTCAGGAGTCCGGAGCCACAGTCAATGCAAAAGGCATCCTCAAGGCAGAATCGCTTTGGGAACTTCAACGAGCAAACGTTTGTACACTGCATGTTCTCTACGGTGGCGAACAGATTGAGCCAGGATTCTTCCAGCTTTTGGAAGATGCCCTATGGCACCTTTGAGTGCATTGTCATTTGTGATCCACTAAACAACAATGGCTGAGTTTTTGCACACAGACAATTAAAGATCCTGCCAGGTGTTGGGCGATCAGGGAGATGCCTTCTGCGTTTAGTCACTTCCAGTGAGCCTCCTGGTAGAGGGCCCACAACCCCACACCACCCTGTTTGTTGCAGTACCACATTACGGCCGTGTTGCCCGTGAGAACCTGTACCCACTGTCCCAAGGTTCTTGGGAGGAATGCCTTCAATGCCAAGCTAATCGCTCGCAACTCCAGCAAGCTGATGCGGAGGTCAGCCTCCACCAAAGAACAGAGTCTTCTGTGTTCTGCTTCTCCCAGGTGACCACCTCAACCCAGCAACGATGCCTCAGTCACGACAGTCAACTCTTGGTGGGGTAGGAAGTGGGGTCTTGCACAGGTCCAGTAGCGGTTGGGCAGCCACCATTGCAGGTCTCTCCCAGTCCCCTCTGGCACCCGGATGCAATTCAGAAGGTTCCCTTGGATCTGAGCCCACTGAGACTTCAAATCCCACTGCAGGGCCCTCAGGTGCTATGTGGCATGCTTCAGAAGCATGATGCAGGAGGTCAAAAGGACAAGAAGCCTCAGAGGCGTCCTCACTGAGACCCAGGTCGAGGGTTGAAAGACTGGGATCATAACCCAAATGCCCTAGACTTTGACGCAGACGAAAGACTCAGAAGAGTACCATGTTCAGGATGGCTCCAAAGAAGGGGAGACATTGCGAAGGAGCGAGGTGTGACTTCGGAACATTGATGGAAATGCCCAACAATGTCAACAGGTTGGCCGTCGTCTTGAACACCTGAGGTGCACTGGTCAAGGGGACCATGGAGAATTAAAAATGATTGAGGTCTACCTGAAACTGCAGGTAACCTTTGTGGGGTTGCAGAACAGGGTTGTGGAAATAGGTGTCCTCCAAATCTAACACCACCATTAAGTCTCCAGGAGGCACGGAAGACAGAACTTGGGCAAGGGGCACTTTGAACTGTCCTTTCAAAGGAAAAAGTTCAGAGGCCTCCATCCTTTATCGGCACCAGGAACTAATGGTAATACTAGCCAGTCCCGATCTTTGATGCTGGCACCCTCTCTATGCCTCCCTTGACCAAGAGAGCTTGAAGGTATCACAGACTATGGGCAAGTGGCCCTCTTGGAGGTGTTGTGGTGTAGGTGGCACATCTGGGGGGTGTAACAAGAAGGGTGGGGTGTAACAGGAAGGATAGGGAGTAACTGTAGTCCATAATTTGGAGCAACCATTGGTTGGGTGTGATGCTCCTCCAGGTGAAGTAAAAGGTGATGCAGACTCCTACCGGGTGATTGTGTACTGCAGGGGGTGACTTGAAGTCACTTTGCTTGCAGTCGCCGATGGGGGGGGTGAGGGGGAGGGGGCAGTGGGAGGGAAGGGGGTTGGCTCTGTGGAAAACGTGTTCCCCTGCCTCTATCTTGAAAGGACTGACAAGACCTGCTGTTGCAGGGGCTCGTTCTGGTGCTGTATCTGCTGGTATCCCGTACTAATGCCTCTAAAGGGATAAAGTTGCAGGTGGAACTTCCCACCACGCACACCTGGGCCTAGAGACCGGGTAGTAGCCTTGCTCTCTTTCCAGAGCCAAGTCCACTCTAAAGAGCTTAGAGCCATCAAAGGGAATATTCATTAAAGCTTGTTGAAAATCATTGGAGGAGCCAGAGAAGTGAATCCAAGAGCTGTGCCTAAGTACCACACCGGTCCCGGGCGCCCTACCCAGACAGTCGGTAGTGTCCGTGGCTAGTGGACGAAAACATGCTTTCAGCATATGTTTCCATGTGTTTGGACTTCCTATCAGGCGGGGTGATCAGAAACGCAATTGGATTAATTCTCCTCGTGGATATCTGCGCCACCAGGTTTTCAGGATTGGGATGTTGCAAGAGAAAATCTGGGTTCCTGGGGGCAGGCCTGTGTCGACTTGCAACCTGCCTGTTGATTGGGGGGCAAGATCCTGGTTTTGCCCAGATGCTCATCAGCACATCAGAAAGAGCTTTAATAAAGAAGTGAAGAGGTTCTTGGGTCATGTGTCCTAGGTTAAGGACCTCAGTCAGAACATTGGTTTTGACCTCTGTTGTGGGTAAAGTGAGGTCTAATACTTCTGCCGCTCTCCTGATCAGTTAGAAAGAAGGCAGATTCTTATGTTCCCATGGCAGGATTAGGGGGGGAAAGGCCAATGCCTGAGAAGTATTCAGGCCACTGACCTCTTGTAAATCATGAAAAAAGTTCTCATCCTCATAACTGTCATAATCTGCATCATCGTCATCAAATTGTTGGGCTGGTACGGGTTACGAAGGGGAGTAAAGATATGTTGTTTGCAACCTCTGGGTAGGAGACTCAGAGTAGTCTCAGAGTCTGACAAAACTATTATCTCCACTTTCGACAATGGTGACATTAGTGCCGGCATTGAGGCTCAGACGGGTGGCATCGGCCCGGATGGCCAACGTTTCTCTGGGGCCGGAGTAAGCAGAGCCAAGATCAAGGAGAGGGCCGGCTACAGGACGAGAACGAGTGGCACAGTCAGGGACAGATCTGCCAGTGGTAATCCGACTGGAGGCCATCTCAAATCCTTAGGACCCGAGGGCGTTCCAGAATGATTTGGAGGGGTACAAAGATCTGGTTCATGATTTGTATCAGCTCATGGAGCTGTTGGGGCATTGCCAATGGCCTGTGGAAGTCTGGGTGCATCGTGAGCAAGGTCAGAATCAGTTCTGAATTCAAGAAACGACTCCATGGCCTGGAGGTACCCAGGGTGTCACAAGACTCCAAACCGTGACGGTGGCAGGACAAAGAAGAGCCATGTTCGGACTGGTTGTGTTTTGGGGATTTCTTGAACGTATCTGAACTTAGTGATTTCGATAATGATTAGTTGTGAGTTTGGCCTCGGAGGCAAGAATGCATCACCGCTCTCAACTGCGACTTCTTCAACTTTCTTCAGAGTTCAGAGACGACAAATTTTGCTTCGCAGTCGCAGATGGCCTTTTGGTTCATCTTCGTGCAGCAGTCGCATGATGTCAAGTCGTGCTTGGAGCTGAGACACCAGAGACAGAAACCATGGGTGTCGATCATCACCTGGCGATTACAGTCCCTGCTAGGTTTGAACCCTGCACTTTTAGGTGGGGGCATGTCCATAGCGCACTGAAAACTTTCTCTGAGGGAAAGGAATTCGGTCAAGCCGACAGGATTTGAAGGAGCTCCAGATCCACTGACGTGAACACATGGAGGTGGTGCAGATATAATGGCCCCAGCGTCAGATGTGGGATGGAACAGATCTGACAAGGAGCCACACAATGCCATCTACCTTTGAGCAAGGGAATTGCTATTGAAAATTCTCCAGATCCAGCCTGGCGCCTGGGGGTATTCACGAGATGAGGAATCTGCAGTTAGACAACTTTCGGAAGTAACACTGTAAGTAAATACTAAAGGGCCTTGTAATAGTACAGGAGTAAGTGCCCCAGACTCTAACAGTTCAGTGGTACAGAGCTATTCTCTTCTGAGCCTGGATGGCAGACTGTATTGGTGCAGTGGAACAGTTTCTCTCACTGCTTGGCCTGGAGAGGTCTAGGGCTGGATAGCAAAAATAGCAGAAAACATCGGGACAGGGGTACAGTGTCATTTAACTCTGTGCTTAGATAAACTGCACAGTGGTGTGCTGGTTCAGTGCCATTCACCTCTTGACTTTGATGGTAGAACATAGTGGTTATGAGGTTCAAAGTGATGAGTGTCTAGGCCTGTTTGAAAAGTGTTTTATCAGTATACAGCCCTAGCACTAAATACCTATGTTGAATGGCACTGGATGTGAATCCATCCAGTATTCAAATTGAAAGTGGTTGTACTCCAGTGCATTTGTAAAAATAACTGGCTCAGACCCATTTATCACTCGAGCTGGGTGATAGAGTATACAGGTACAACATTTAATGTCTTGGCTGGACAGAGTAGCACAGAGCTGCAAAACACTTCACCACTAGGGCTAGGTGGTAGAGTAAACGAGTAGGGAGACAGAGGCTTCATTTCTAGTTGGATAGTAGCGTATACTACTGCAAAGACAGACCCTTTCATTTCTAGCGCTGAGTGGTAGGATAAACGGATAAAGGGATAGAGACTTCATTTCAAGTTAGATAATAGAGTATACTAGTATAAAGACAGACCATTTCATCTCTAGCGGACTTCATTTCAAGCTGGGTTTAGAGTATACAAGTATAGAGACACAGATGCTTTCACCTATAGCGCTGGTGGTACAGTAAACTGGTAGAGAGATGCAGACTTCATTTCAAGTTCAGTAGTAGAGTATACTAGTACAAAGACAGAGCTTTTTGACTATAGCGCCAGATGATAGAGTAAACTGATAAAGGTACACAAAAAAGGGAGACAAACTTTTAAGTTGAATAGTAGAATACCGTAGTACAGAGACAGTGATCCAATTATCTCCAAATCATGATGGTGGAGTAAATGGATAAAGGGCTACCGACTTCATTTCAAATTGGATAATAGAGTATTCTAGTACAAAGTCCCCTTCATCTCTAGCGCTGTATGGTTAACAGATAAAGGGATACAGACTTCACTTCAAATTGGATAGTATACTAATACAAAGATACAGACCCTTTCTTCTCTAATGCTGGGTAGCAGAGTGCATGTTGGGTCTAGTTGTTATTTGGTGGCATCTTAACATTCTGAAACTCCTAATGTGCTTTAGGATTGGAATGCAATGGTGGAAACATTTTCCAAGTGGCAGTTACTGCTTGGTTGTGGACATCAAAGCAAATATATATATATATATATCACTGCTCCAAGGTTGTCCACCTGTAAGTAGCACTCGAGCAACAGCTTGATTCATGTGTAGGTAAGGATGGGGAACCGCCTGTAGGAGCCGCTCCATAGTGGTATTGCCTGACGCGTTTCGAATCACCATATGATTCTCTTCAGAGGCTTAAAATGGAACGGTGTGCGCAACCGCTAACCCACTTCTGACACACCCCCCCAATGGGAGGCTCAAATGAAACTGTGCCTTCTGGGAAGTGTAGTGCAGGTAGCACATAATCAAGTCCTGTATGGACCCCACAGGTGGGCCCGTCCACTATCCTATGTACAGCTGCTGTTCCACTTTCGTGGCCCCCAATCTTACGGGGTGGTGCACACTCCGCGGCTGGACTGCCGCGTTATAAATCACTGCTCCAAGGTTGTCCACCTGTAAGTAGCACTCGAGCAACAGCTTGATTCATGTGTAGGTAAGGACGGGGAACCGCCTGTAGGAGCCGCTCCATAGTGGTATTGCCTGACGCGTTTCGAATCACCATATGATTCTCTTCAGAGGCTTAAAATGGAACGGTGTGCGCAACCGCTAACCCACTTCTGACACCCCCCCCCAATATATATATACTCCTGGAAGTTGAAAAATAGAGTTTAATGGATGGCTCAAAAACAACGCGTTTCAGCTTTCGCCTTGATCACGTAAAACTTATAAACATATAAAAACTTAGGAAACTGGAAAGGCAAACTGGATACACTGTCTTGCCATGTGCTTTATTTCAGTGCACTAGTACAAAGACAAACATTGCAATGCTTGTGCTGTATGGCAGAGCAAATGTGTAAATGTACATGAACTTTTCATCTCCTGAGCGATTCCAGTTTCTGATGTTTATCCCATCAAGGTGATACCCATTCACACAGCATAGCTCTGTTGTTTTAGGAGGGTGCGTGCAAGGTTTGATATTATGCATGTGGTGCGTGTTGGACACATGCTGCTGGTAAAAACCTAAAAGTCTATTTAACATAGATCAGCTGTGCTGGGTGTATGTTAGAGTTCTGTTTATTGTGGTCTATCATGACTTGGGGCCTAATTTAGAATTCGGCGGACAGGTTACTCCGTCACAAACATGACGGATTTCCCATCTGCCGTATTCCAAGTGCCATTGAATATAATGCACTTGTAATACGGTGGGCGGGATACCCGTTTGTGACAGAGTAACACTTCCGTAAAACTCTATATCAGCCCCAAACTATGTGCCAGGTCAAACTGTAGAGTGCAGCTGTGAGCATGGGATTCTCAACTGTGAGTTATATCTCTGCTGTATTCAGTGAGTCAGTTTTGTACATGTGGTATTTATGAGACATGCAGTAGGACAGCAACCTATGTGAACTGGCCTATGTTGTGTGTATGCTAGCTGAATGTGTTCTGATGCATGATGTTTGTTTACTGGTTAGTACTGTTGAAAGCATAAATATAATTTGTAGGCACCTCAGTGTACTGTTTGGTGCATGTGTAGGGTTCTATCTAGTTCGCTTTGTTTAAGTGTAATGTGTGAGGTATTTTGATTATACAAAGTATTACGTTGTTAGAGATGGCCATCATTGTGTTACTTATAGCAAATATTGAGGCTAAACAGTATCCAATTAATTTGGCATTTGATAATATGTTCTATTAGTTCAGTTAATGTTCATGCATCATAAATCTAAGATAATACATTACGTTTCAGAGACTTATATAAACGTGTTGTCTTAAGTAGATCTGCTGTGCGTCTTTTGAACTAAGTACATGTGTGTTGACAACAATCATATTAAGGGAGAAATCCGCTGATATGGATGTGCAACACGTATTTGCTGTTCCACCTCAGGCATCATGTAATTGATGAGTCCTGGTTCTAGCAGTAATGGACTAGCACAGGCAATTAAATCTATTCACCTATAGGATTGGGTGGATCACTGGGGCACTAGTAGGACATGTTATTGACCTGGTTATTCCAGTTTCCTGGGGAATTCATCAAAAGGATATTAAGACTTCCAATTTAAATAGGATCACACAGTCAAACCTAAATGTCCAAAACACCCCTGTGTAACTTACCCTCTTCTGCTCATCCTCGGCATCTGCAAAGAGCTTGCGGATGTTGGCCTCAGACTCACCGACATATTTGTTAAGGATTTCGGGCCCATTTACCACCTTGGGCTCTCGAGCATTCAGCATCTTTCCAATCTGACGAGCCATCAGCGTCTTACCACATCCAGGGGGTCCAAAGAGCAGGATACCTTTCACATGCTTGCACCCTAAGACACGTGGAAAGAAAGAAAGAATGAATGATACGTAAACATGTATTCTGGGGTCTCTACAACAAACAAAAATAAGAGGCTGTAACAAGCACTAGGAAATGTGGGAAGGCTATCCAGGACTAAGGTGTATTGGCAGGCCTGTCCCAGCTCCACATTAAGCGGAAAGCTGTGCATGCTACAGATGAACCGTGTAGTGGATCAACATAGCTTGGCATGAGAAACTTTCTAGAGAGAATCTTGCAAGTGAAAATTAAAGAACACAGGCCGAGGTTTACTGAATGCTCTGCTTAGAATGTCAGGGTCTTCAAGTGAGCAATGAGGAATAACATTAAGACAGAGATGTGGTAGTTAAAGGGTATCAGTAAGTGGTACAATGACAATAATACAAATTCGCCCTGCATCATATGGGATAATTAATGTGTAAGATTTCGGTCTAGAGACTGATTTCTGCTTAACTCAAGGGAAGGGAGCACAAGACGCAATATAGAAATGAGGACACAGGGTCGCGGTGAAGACCTGTGAGGAGGCACAAGGCTATGATGTACAGGGGGTAAGAGATACAAGGATGTGGTGCAAATGTAGCCTGGATAGACATTGGAGAGGGTTCAGAAGGCTGTGGTGGATACAGAGAGAAGATACAAAGCTGCGATACCAGAGAATGAACAGTATCTTGTGTAGGACCCCAGAGAGAAAACACAAAGTTGTGGAGGATAATAAAGAGGGAACACATGGTTGTGGTGTATACTTCAGAGCTGACACAAGGGCGTGATTGATACAAGAGAAGGACACAGGGTTAAATATAAAGGTTGATCCCTTCGAACTATCCTTCTGATTTTCACTGATCTACCGGCCCTTTAGGTCCTGGGGAGAGTGCACACATGGTAAATGTAATCGCCATGTGATAGTGCAATGCGGACAACTAAAAACCCAATAAAAGTTTGTGTGTGCGCATGTGTACGTACACACAATCAATCAGGGTTGGTAAAGCGTAGCTACTCACCCGCGAGGGTCTCAAGGCACTAGAGGGGGAGGGGGGGGCTGGCGCCATTGAGTGCTGGGGTCATACAAAGACAAAAAGAACAAATGATGGACAGAATGCAGAACAATGTCATACATTCACCCCAGTACAGAGATCTGGGCCTAAATCCATCGGTTTTTTGCTCACCATGCCATTCCAGTTTGGACCCAGCCATATGCAAATCAGTCTTGACCCTGCGCCCAATGGGAACAGTCCAGCCCGAACTGCCAGGCCAGGTCCTCCCTGGACTGGAAACAAGCATCCTAGGACCGGTTTCGGGCTTTCAGCCCTCATCAGCCAGGATAGCTTGACTCCAGTGGCATGGCGAGCACGGGACCCACGTCTTGGCATACCCGTCCCACTCGGGGTGACAAATGCAAAAAGAACAATTGATGGACAGAATGCAGAACAATGTCATACATTCACCCCAGTACAGAGATCTGGGCCTAAATCCATCGGTTTTTTGCTCACCATGCCATTGCAGTTTGGACCCAGCCATATGCAAATCAGTCTTGACCCTGCGCCCAATGGGAACAGTCCAGCACGAACTGCCAGGCCAGGTCCTCCCTGGACTGGAAACAAGCATCCTAGGACCGGTTTCGGGCTTTCAGCCCTCATCAGCCAGGATAGCTTGACTCCAGTGGCATGGAGAGCACGGGACCCACGTTTGGGCATACCCGTCCCTTGCTCACTGTGCGACTGGATTCAAGCTAGCCTGGCGGAAGAAGGATGACATACCCTGAAACCGGTCCCAGGATGCTTGTTTCCGGTCCAGGGAGGACCTGGCCTGGCAGTTCGGTCTGGACTGTTCCCATGGGGCACAGGGTCAAGACTGATTTGCATATGGCTGGGTCCAAACTGGGGTGGCGTAGTGGGCAAAAGAACAATGGATTTAACCCAGATCTTTTGACTGGGGGAGAATGTTTGCATTGTCAGCATTCCGTCCATCATTTGTTTGCTGTAACACGGGGTCATCCAAAGAGCCAGGTCTTGAGGTCCTTCCTGAACTGGAGCAGTGTAGTAGGGACTTGCCGTAGAGGGGGAGTTCGTTCCAAGCCTTGGCTGCGAGGTAGGAGAAGGACTTTCGTCCCGTTCTGGTCTTGTAGATGCGTGGGATGGTGGTCAGAGAAAGGTCAGCTGATCCGAGGTGTCTCTTGGGTGCATGGAAGGACAGGCCGTTGTTTAAGTATGCAGGACCGATTTTGTGGAGGGCCTTGTATGCGTGAGTGAGGAGCTTGAAAGTTATTCTTCTTTCGATGGGGAGCCAGTGGAGATCACGGAGGTGTTGGGTGATGTGGTTGTGACGGGGGATGTCTACGATCAGTCTGGTTGCGGCGTTCTGGACGGTCTGGAGTTTGCAAAGTAGTTTCTTGTTGATTCCGGCGTAGAGAGTGTTGCTGTAGTCCAGTCTGCTACTGATGAGGGCGTGCGTGTCCATTTTTCTGGATTCAGATGGGATCCATCTGAACGTTTTTCGGAGTATGCGGAGGGTGCTGAAGCAGGCCGAGGATACGGCGTTGATCTGGTGGTTCATCGTGAGCAACGAGTCTAGTATGATGCCAAGATTTTGTGGCTAATCCGTCGGGGTGGGGGGTTTTCTGAGGGCAGGGGGCCACCAGGTCTCTTGCCATGCGGAGGGGGTGGAGCAAAGGAGGAGGACTTCTGTTTTCTCTGAGTTGATTTTTAGGCAGCTCTTCTTCATCCCTTCTTGGAAGTTGTGTCTGGTGATGTTGGGTTCTTTGGTGAGGGAGAGGATGAACTGGGTGTCGTTGGCGACGATTTTGAGCCTGTGATTTCTGACGATGGTTGCGAGGGGGACACACACACACACACTTACACACACACACACACACACACACACACACACACACACACTTAAGCGTGAAGCACCTCTTATAAATTAGAATTCACCTCACAGAAACACTCGAGGGGTGAGCCAAATGAGCATGGGAATCATCTAGGATTGGACGTATTACGCCACTCTGAGAACTCTCACCAAGTCTTTTCTACCAGTCCACAATCAAAGCATATGCACAGAGAAAGGGCCTGGTATGCAGATCATCTGGAGGCAGGGGTCTAAGTACTCATTAGTGCTAAAGTGATCATGGTCAGTTACTTGCATTTGGTGTTCAGATCACTTGCGCTTCTGGACCGCCTTCCCCTTCTTATTACTAGGAAAGTCTTTAAAAGCTTGTCATCCAATAGGTGCTCTTTCATACAAATCGATGTGAAAGTTAAGAACTCTTTTTGGGTCCAGTTGGTGAAGCCTTTAGGTCTCGCCTAGCGTTGCAGCGCGCATGTGCTGCTCGCTCTGAGAGGCATATTGTATTAGAGGAGATTTCAGAAGTGGAGTTGAAGCCCCGCCCCTCTTTTTCATTGGCTGGAGTCATCGTACATGGTAAACGCTGGCTTCCGATTGAAAATGAGGCTTCTTAGTCCCTCCTTGTTACCGCCCTGTCTCCTTTTGGGACGGCCCATCCGGACTGGATCGTTTACTTGCGGTATTATACTGTCTCCATAATTTAATCAGTAAGCACTATGTTATGCACACTGTGGGATCCTTCGGACGCGGGCCCTGGTGCGCAGTAGCGCACCCCGGAGGCCATGTTGTTTGCTCAGGGACTCATCCCTCGGCGACTCTCCCTGCAGCCTCCTCCTCCGCCTTTTGAAACGCTATCCTTTTGCAAGTTGCTGAATTTGATAGTAATCTTCGCGGAGGGATCGATTTCGGCGCAGCAGAGACAAAAGGCGGGATGAAAGACAAGTCGGGGGCAGGCGGCACAAAAGGGCCGTGCATCTGTGGGAGAAAGCGTGACAGAGCCGCTCCTGCGCAGAGCAGCACCGACGGGGAAGAGACGAGACAGACTGGAGGTCTCTCAGCGCCGCTGCCGAGAAATGGGGCGATAGCTCTGCTCCAGACTCCCGCCCCCTAACCTCTCCCCCCCTACGCTCTTCCGTCTGATGTGCACAGCGCCAGGCTCCACTGGCGAGAGACTAATACTGAACCCTTCCCGTGCGGGGGGCGCATGGGCTTTCATAATCAACTTTAATTGCTTATATTTCTATTATTCGCCCTTTTTATTCCAGACTCCAGGGTAAGCCAACAGGGAAATGCACCCTCTTTACGTTCTGCCGTTAATCCTCAGTCTGAGATGTTCATTCAAGCAACTTTAGCTTGCCTGTGTTTTTTACCTTCTGCAACTGTAGGCAGCAGAAATAAAAATACAAGCACAGAAATGCAAAGTGATGACCTATGAAGGGTAACTTCTTGCTGTTAATATGGGTCAGTTTTAAGCTGTCTTATGTCAGGTGTTCACAGATGCCGTAAAATTCCCATAGATAATCGTGTGTTAGATATTTTGTGACAGTGCTGGAGCTGTTCCACGTGGTGTGTGAACGGCTCACCGTGTTCCGTTTCCCTGTACATTCTGGTAATTGCGGTCATGCACACATAATACGAAAAGCAAAGCCGCAAACGCCATAATGCGAACAAATACCGGGACCCAGTGAATTAGTCATGGCTGACAAGGGGCAAATTGAGAAATCTTAGCATGATGACCTTGGGCCTAATTAACCTTGCCTGAGCCGCAATAAAAGGTGACAGTTTCCACATGAAAGGGTTTGAATGGGCCAGTAATAAAGCTATTGAATGTATATGCAGGAATCTTCTTTATCCCATATGAGTATCGGGTCCAGTTCGTTTTTTCTCATTGCATCCCTGCAGGTTTGCATTTGGAAATAAAACCAAGAAAAACTGTGTAATCTCCCTAATAATTTCTGCACATGTGCCTCCTCCACAGATGACTCCTGTCGCCGTATTTCCATGTTCCCAGCCCTGGGTTTTAATTTGCTAAATCAAGACTTTCTGGGGTATTTAGAGCTGCAGAACAATGAATTGACTTCAATCAGCATAATACGTGTAAGGTTATCCAATGGGCTTTGGTACCTTAAACAGTAGGATCACTGCTTAATTTGAGCCAGTGGTTTCCGGTACTCAGCACTGGCACTTAATCATCAACACCTGCGCTTTTCATGAGCACCAGTTAAGGGCACATTCATTTATGGTAGGCACAGGGAGATTAAGTGATTAGCCAAGAATCACAGGATGTTGGGCTGATGCCGAGACTCGAACCTGGTTCCTCAGCTCTGAAGTCGGCAGCTCTGGCCATTATGCCACATCCTCTCCCCACTTTTATGGTTAGTAATTGGTTCTGTTTTAGGCGGCGCTAACAGAAGAAATGGGCTGGTGCAAGCTGCCTCCTGACGAGAGCCCCAGCACTAATTGTTTTACAAATTAACCACTGACTGGGATCACCACCTTATCAAGACACAAACACGTGCAGGATGGCGCACCCACAGGCATATTTTAGTTGTGGCAGACACTCGCCCCCTACCTGACAAGGTAAACGATGCCGCTCCCATAGATAATACACAGCTATCACTGGCAAAAAGCATGTCTCTACCGAGGTAAAAGTTCTCACTGACACAGTATATGCAGTCCCCTCTCCAGCAGAAACCCAGACTGTAATCAGCAGCATGCAGACGGACTGAGTCTATATTGTACTGCTGCACAGCAATTACACACATAATCAACAGCAAAATGTCAAAAAGGCACAATGAAGTGGCGAAGAAATTAACATGAGAGCAGATGCATTCCTCTACAGTTGTTCTTGCGCCTTGATTATGTCTCGCCGTCGCCACTGACAGCCCTCTCGACCAGCCACTCGGCACACTCTGCATACACACTGGCCAGGAGGTGGGGAAGGTTAGTGGCAGCTGAGGTGAGGAGAGGTGGGGAGACGAGGACATGGAGCATGTGTTTCGTGTTTTCTGAACAGGGCAGGTCTGTGTACTACACACTGAATGTGAACATGGCCGTGGCTGCGACGTTCTTCGTGTGCCGCAAATTATTAAGATGGCGTTTCTCCGCTGAGGAAATGACGATTCTCTGCAAGTCAAGAACGACTAGTAACCACCAGAAGATAGCCTGCGAGCCTCCGGCCGGCGCCGGATGTGACGCCGCGCCGCGGTTTGTAAGATGGCGGCGGTGTGACTCGCATGGTGCTCGCTGACCGCTTTGGAAGCTTCTCGAGCCGCCGCCATGCAGGTCACCCTAAAGACCCTGCAGCAGCAGACCTTCAAGATAGAGCTGGACCCCGAGGACACGGTGAGGGGCGGGATCTCTGCCTACTTAGCATAATGTATACGTTACGGGGAGATCCCTTCTAGGCCTCATTACTATATAGTGTGCCTCAAAGTGGGAGGATCAAGGGGCATCACAAGCATACATTGTCCATTCCCCACTGCAGAGGTTTATATGAAGTTTCTATGTAAGCATGCAACTTCTTATGGTACTATTATACCTTGTTGGATTGCTGAGTGCTGGAGGGGAACAGAGGATTACCAGTCCAGCACATGTCCTCCCTGTTACAAATATATCTTAAATGTGTGTGTGCAGTTCAGAGAAATGTTCCACGGTATTAATTAGATAGAATGGCAAAAATTGAGAAGGTCATCAGAGGTAACTTAGTTGCGGAGTACCAACCCTCACCCAAGTGGTGGCATGCTTAATCATTGGGCTGTGCTGCTTGTTGGGCTGGCTCTGCAATGCTTAACGGGCCCCACAGAGGTCCTCTTTGCCAGAGTTGTTTTCCAAATATCTAATGAGTCTGATGTGCCTAACTCAAAGTGTATGCAAATTTGATTAGCTTGAGGAATAAGGGGAATTTAAAAATAGTTAAAGGCCCCCACCCCAAAAAATCTGAATAAAGCAAAAGGGATTGTCTTGGAAATTAATGTGCCTAAAAATCGAAAGAATTGGCCTGCGTGTTTCTTGCCTTGTATAGTCCTCTACAGGATCAAATCAGTGGCAATCCGTTGGGACCTCAAATACTTACCTAATCTACGCGTGTGTGTGTGTGTGTGTGTGGGGGGAGGGGGGTTGTCTTAGTCAGAACATGTAGCACAGCCAACTCCTATTGACTCAAACCTTGTATCAGTTGGACCAAAACACTTTTAGTACCATTTGCCTATACTAGGGGAATGTCATTGTCCACTGTAAACTGTGGCTATTCATTGCTCAAAAGGCTTAGTAGTCCCTCCTTAGTACTGCCTTCTCTCATTTTGAAGCCTCCCATGGCGACACCCCCTGTTACGTATGTTGGAGCTTGGTAGGCTTTAATTGCAGCCTCCGAGCACTATTTTCTCAAATTTTTTTGTCCTGCATGACACGCTCTCTCCTACCGCTTTATTTAATTTTTATAGCGCGCATTTGCAATGCTAGGTCTCGCATTCGCGAGTGTTTAAGCTATTGGCATTGTAAACAACAATGCCTTTTATTTATCTGTTTTAATAACACATCAAAAAAGGCATTGTCATTTACAATGCCAATAGCTGAAACTCTCATAAATGCGAGACCTATTGCATTGCAAATGCTTGTTTCCTTAGAGGGATGTGGCAGAGCAAAAAAGGCAGGGAGAGTGATCAACTGTCCCAAATGTAGTGGAAATACCAATTTCGGGAAAAATTAAGTGCAAGTTTGCAGCAACAATTTATCAGGAAAAAGGTGGTGCATGAAGATTGCACAGAACACAGCGCACAAAATTAACTCAGAGGAAAAGTCATGCAGTCGGCACTTAAGGGACCTGATTAAGCCCCATTGTTGGACACAGAATCAGTACCAATCCTGGTCCTGGTGTGCCCTGAGTTACCCGGCCCATCGTCGACTCTGCAGCAGATAGAGGCTTTCAGGAAGGTCATAATGCAACTTTTCAGGCTGATGCCAGATCCGTCTATTTTAAGCCTATGGGGTGTCCCAGTTCGACATCCACTGGTGGGCCATTCCCTGGCAACAACTGACCCCACTGGTCCTACAATATGCCCCTTCCCAACCTGGCCTATGCCTCAACTCCTACACCGGAGGATTTGTTGATTCTGCTCACTCCAGTGCCGGCCTCGACTCCAGTGGTACCTACTCTGGATCTGACCCAGATGCCCGTTTCTGATCATGAGCAGCTGTCTGCTTGTGCCATACATATGTCTGTTTGAGTATCCGCTAAGAGGTTGCTGGGGAGACATATTCCCCCTGCAGTGTGGCACAGACCTCCATTACATCTTCCCCTCTCTGCTGCTCCTTCTTAAAGTTCTGAAGTTCAGGCCGGACTGGGCTTAGATCTTCTGGAGGATCTCCTGTCTCAGCAACAGGGTAGGGTGCTGCATCTTAATCTGGTCCAGCAAAGCTTTTCAATGGGCATGGTTAAAGGTTGTTTGTCAGCCCTCTTAGTCCTTTCCACATTTCCCTGATCAACCTTCGTTTTTTTTAAGTCACCAGTTGTGATGCATTTTTTAAAGGTTCTCACATGTTTCCATCTTCACCCTTCATTATCCCTTAATTTTGTCCTTTTGTTCTTAATGTGTACCTTGCACAGTATGTGCATCAAGACAGTATTTTTTACAGAGTAACAGGATGAAGACAAGTCCTGCTTGGACTTCTTGCATTCATGGTAAGACCTGACATTCACCTTCGCCGAGGACAGTGACTTGGAATAGGACCAAAACCTGGAGCGAGTCCGCTGCTTGGAGTGCACTGTGGAATATGGTTTCGCTACGTAGTGCCCGATAGGTTTCGGGTGCATCAGGAGGCATTTGTAGCAGGACTTCGTGTCATGCTTGGAACCTAGAAGAATTCCATTTATTCAGGAACTATGCTGACAATTTGAGAAATCCTGGATTGCGATAAATAAATTCTGCCTTCTGATTGGAGGTTTTTGCTTAAAGCCTTTCCGCCACTTGCCTGGTATCCCAAAAAAAACTTGCAAAGTGATCTTGATGACACTAACTGGGGGGCTCATCTGTATTTGTGTACAGATGTTCTCAATCTATCAGTCGTTCCATGCATTCAATTCATTCAACTGGACAACCAACAGGATCTACTTTCTACTGCGATTAGACCTTGAAAGTATGTCCAAGCGGAATATGATATTAAGCGTGGTACACACTTCGTGGTTCACCTGAATAGAAATGATGTGAATGCCCCTAGAAGAATAGGAAGTACTGAGGAATAAGTTTCTAGCTCTGTAGCATTCCCAGCGCGTGTAAGGCAGAAAAGATGCTAGCAGAGACAACAATAGGCATTTATTGGTGTCAGTGTGACCCCTCAAAGCATTTAAGCTTTAAGTTCCAATACATGGCATAGTGTACACTGGGGCTACATAGATTGTATTCTGCAAAGTGTGTAATGTACATGAGATGGTATATTGCGGAGGCCTGCCATGGTACAGCACATTTGCCGAAAGAAAAGCGATGTCATCTTATTCTGATCTGTAGTGCGGGTGCTTTAGTCAGTTTAAGGCAGTTAAACTAAATAGTACGCTTTGTACTCTCAAACAATAAAGAAGAGCCGTGTCCTCCTGATTCTGGGCAGATGACTTCTAAGGGTGCGTGCAATGGGTTCTGTAATCTGCATCGTGCCAGCTGTTACCACTTTGATACAAGCTCTGACTTGCCATCAATGCTACGACCAAACTCCCATCTGTTCTTGCTTAATTACTGGGCCATATGTCAGGCTGAGTTTAACTTGGTATGTTATGCATTACATTGTGCCAGCCTTGCTTCGCTACCACATTAGTAATTAACATCCAACATTGTAACAAGGTGTTTCTTTGCTGCTTGTGGCCTTTGTGTTGCCTCCCTGCCACTGCCCTGCTGACATCGCTACCTGGCACACGTGGAGATCCCTGGTGGGACGAGGGTCCCAGGGTTAACGCCATCTAAGCCTTCACACTCTGGGGTGGACTGCAACCCCCAGAGTGCACCGCTGTTCTCCGCAGCTGCCGCGAGTGAGTGGGAGGCGGGGCCAACGCGCTCATAGCGCAGCCTCCCCCACCGCGCTGCGGGTGTTTCTTTGCTGCTTGTGGCCTTTGTGTTGCCTCCCTGCCACTGCCCTGCTGACATCGCTACCTGGCACACGTGGAGATCCCTGGTGGGACGAGGGTCCCAGGGTTAACGCCATCTAAGCCTTCACACTCTGGGGTGGACTGCAACCCCCAGAGTGCACCGCTGTTCTCCGCAGCTGCCGCGAGTGAGTGGGAGGCGGGGCCAACGCGCTCATAGCGCAGCCTCTCCCACCGCGGTGCGGGTGTTTCTTTGCTGCTTGTGGCCTTTGTGTTGCCTCCCTGCCACTGCCCTGCTGACATCGCTACCTGGCACACGTGGAGATCCCTGGTGGGACGAGGGTCCCAGGGTTAACGCCATCTAAGCCTTCACACTCTGGGGTGGACTGCAACCCCCAGAGTGCACCGCTGTTCTCCGCAGCTGCCGCGAGTGAGTGGGAGGCGGGGCCAACGCGCTCATAGCGCAGCCTCTCCAACCGCTGCGCGGGACGCGCGCGGGAACGCAGCCCGGACGAAGCCCGGACCAAGGGCGGGCCCGTCTGTGCCCGGTCCGGGGCCGTCAGAGGCCGGGCTGGGCTACCTCTCTGACATCTTGTATCTGCCGCGCCTTGCAATGGTGAGTGGGGCCTCATATTAACTTTGTGTCGACATCTATCATGGGCAAACGCAATATCACTCCAGCATTGCGTAATACTACATCTATAGATAGTATGTTGGAGAGAGCAGTTGATATTGTCAGAACCGAAATTGAGCTAACTGAGAGGCGCTTGTCCCTGGGCTTAATGAACCCTCACTCATCGCTACAAATTGAGAATATTGATAACTGTGACTCTCAATCAATGTTGCCCATACAAGCTGACCATAGTTCACACTCACTAACTCGAGAAAGCGAATTGGGGGCAGAGGGAACTGTGGCCTCCGGACATACTGGGGTAATGGAGGACCCTGCACCTTCGACGTGTTCTAGGGACATTTTGGCATCGGCAATTGTGAATGTATCCCCGATCTCAGAAGTTGCCGGGGCAAAAAGGAAAAAGAAAACAGTTAAGCCGGTCTGTCCCAAACGGAAACAACCTCCACGTCTGAAGACCCAGTGTACTGCGTTAACTACATGGATTCAGGGTCCGTCAGTTCCATCCGATTTAGTGACTACAAGCACCTTGGATGATTTAACACCGTTAGAGACATTAAACCACTCTGTACATACTCAAACTGAATCGTTACCGACACCTTTTTCTAATCTTAGACTTGGTGACACTGCTACTGATATTATTATTGATACAATGTACGAACGAGTTAAAGTGCTTGTAGATAAGAGTTTTGCTGCTCTATGGAAGCGTTTAGATCGTTTAGAATCTTTAACTAATAAGCTAAATCCGCCCTGTATGGCATCTAAGCAGTTATCTTCACAGGGTAGCACTAAAAAAAAACAGACTTTGAGTGATGGAATTTTTAAAGATCCTAAAGACCAACAGGGATTACAATTTTTACGCAGCCTCTAGTCTCTTGTGATACCTGTCGTAAAGCTACAGACTGCATCCCTTTAAACCTTGCACTGACCCTGTTAACACCAAAACGTAGCCTCTAACTCTACATTCCATTCGCCTACTCAAAGTTTCAATCAAGTGCTCCCAATAGCTCCTGTTAATACTGTTAATATTAATGTCAGTGGGTATGCTGAGTCAAGCAAAGATGTTTTAAGTTTACCTCCAGCAGCCTGCCCGTATGTCCTGATTCTCGCAGGGGTTCCCCCACTAGAGAAGAACAAACCTGAGTCTTGGGACCAATTACGGAATAAAAGTATTGACTGGTTGGCTAAACATAAAGGGTACAGGAGGTATAATATAAATGATATTATAATGGTACGTAGGGTTGGCTGGGTTGGACCAGCAGAAAAAATCATTGAAGGAGACTGTATTGTCATTAACTTTCGACAACCAATACTTGTCAAATCAATTTTGACGGCCAAGGAGACTAACTGCCCTTTACCAACAAATATTCGGGCATTGCCCCTTGGCTTTTTTATAGACCAAATTCTGAGCTGCAACCTTTAATTACCCCTTCATTTCTTTCATCAAATAGGTTCTCCGCCCTCTCTGATCTTGATAGCTTAGATTGACCGTCAATTATACCAAAACTCATTGATGTTACCCCTTTGACATCTATGTTGGCTATCCCAGAAAATGATGGCTTTGAGCCTGTGGCTATTTCAGAGAATGATGGTTCTGAGACTTATGACCCAATGTTACATGTGTTAAGTAGGAATGTCGCTGGCTTGGCTTCTAAATTAAGTAGCGATGATTGGGTCAAGACGGTAAATAAATATGACATTTTAATGTTTCAAGAGACTTGGGCGACAATAGGGTTATATCTTGAAGGGTATGAATGCTTTAATATTACCACACCCCCGCCTAAACAAGGTAGACCCTCGGGTGGTTTATCTATCTGGGTGAGCATTGCGTCGGGTGGCAGTGTAAAAATAATCCCCACTAAATATGTTAACATCCAAGCATTGATATATACACGGGGGCTTCGATTTGTTTTATTAACTTTTATAATAATGATTTTTTAACTTTACCGAATCCAAATTTTGCTAACCTTTTTAACTTTATATCGGATATATCTAATTTTACAGGAAATCAAAAACTTGCTGGGATTTGTCTGGGTGGTGATTTTAATGCAAAGATTGCAGGGGAAATATTTTAAATTCCCTTGTCATTCTCTGGTCAACCCATGCAAAAGGGGGCTTGAGTTATTGGACCATTTAATAAATAATAGCTTGTTAAGTGTTATGGACATCGCAGCTGTAAACAATGTGGATAGCCCCATACCCACTTATAGAGGTCATGGCTGCGCCTCAACAATAGATTACGTTTTTATAACGGGCACACTAGAAGATTATTTAGTTAAAGCCGAGGTTAAACCATCTACTTTTGGGGATCATAACCCAATTTCAGTTTTATTCAGTGTTGCTCCCAGGCCTGAACCTAGAAAAGAGATAGGGGCCGGTAACATAGTATCCTCAACAGATAATTTAAGGGTTAAATGGAAAGGCATTAATAATGATAGTGTGTTTCATAAAATGTTAACAACTCATCGATCACTCTGTGAGACTTGCCTTTCACCTGTTGATCCTAATCCAGAGGCAGTTTCCTCATTTGTTCAATTATGTGCAGGTGTTAAAAAACTGATTTCTGGACCAGTACTCGCATCCAACTCTAACCCTAGGTGGTTTAACAGCATTTGCTCTCGGGCAAATAGAGAGCTTAGAGCTGCTCTCTCAGCTTCCCCTAGAGATGCTAGCCTCATTAGATCATTGAGGCTTGTATACAAGAGAGTGACTAAGCAGAGGAAAGACTAGATCCTAAAAGGAGAATGGAACAACTTGGCTTGTGCTGCAAGATTTAATAACTCAAATGGTTTTTGGACAGCGGCCAAGTCACTGAGATCATTGGGCATCACACTTACTCCTTTAAGCTGTAACATATTGAGTGAAGCTTAGGTAGCCCACTTTTCCAACATATATGCAGCTACGCCTCAGTGTAAAGACACCGATGATAATTTTATTGTCACCCGAATTCAAATATCAATATCGGAGGTTGAGGATGCTATCGATCAAAGTTTGGGTAACAAGGCCCCTGGCCCAGATGGGCTCCCTATTGATCTTATAAAATCTAGGCCAGAGTTCTGGGCCCTCTTTTACTCAATGTTTTTAATAATTTATCAATAACTGAAATCCCTAATACATGGTCTACATCTGTTATTGTTCCAATTTTTAAAAAGGAGACAGATCCAACCCGAGTTGTTACAGACCAATTTCTTTAATCGATAATACCCTTAAGATATTGGGGAGGATATTATTCAACAAAATTAGAATCTGGGCCGAGGAGGAAAACATTTTAAACAGATGCCAGCTAGGTTTTAGAAGCAATCTTGGAACGGTGGAACAGTGTCTTAACCTTAATTTGATTATAGGCAAATACACCATAGCTCGAAATGGCCCCATCTATCTGGCATTTATGGACCTTACCTCGGCCTTTGATTTTGTTAATAGATCACGGCTTTGGAAATGCCTTTTAAATTACGGGTTGGATGAGGCTATAGTGCATTTTTTAGCATATTTACATAGGGATTTAAAGGCAAGGGTGAGAATAAATACAGAAGGGGCAGTCTCAGAGGATATAGTGGTTGGAAGAGGTGTAAGACAAGGGTGTGTCTTAGCCCCACTCTTGTTCATTTTATATATTAATGAATTACACAATGTGTTGTCTGAACTGACTATAGATGTCCCAATGATTAATGGCAATAAACTGCCCGCTCTTTTATATGCGGATGACGCGGTTTTAATGGGTCGTACACCCAATGCACTGCGAATATTAGTTAGGGGTTTTGTTGATTTTATGAATGGCCTGAACCTTTGTACGAATTTTAAGAAATCCTTTTAATGTGTTGTGGTCCCAAAAAATTCTCATTAATGCTATCAATTCTGGTTCTGAAATTTTATTATGCACACCCACTTTTCCATATTTGGGTTTACAATTTTCAGATAACGGATCTTGGGTATCCCACTTGGCTTATGGTCGGAGTAAATTCTTAAAGGCAGTTAATTCGATTTTAAATCTTCCCCAACCAAAAAGAATTGAGTTAGTGTTGTCCCTACTCAAAATCTATAGAACACAATGTGTACCCACTGTAACATATGGGGCTGAAATCTGGGGCTTTATAAATTCTAAAAGCGTCCAGGTCGAAGAAAATAGATTTTGTAGGAGAGTTTTGGGGATACCTATCTCTTCTTCGTCTTTTGTTTGCCATAATGAGTTAAAATTATTTTATTTAGAAGATTATATTAGGTCCCGTCCTGCCCTGTTTTGGTTGAAGGTTTGGCAAAACCCGGCAGCTTCGCTAACCAGGGAAATTATAGTCGACTGTTTAAAATGCGATAAGGGTGGAGATATACCGTGGCTTGCAGAAGTGAGGGCAAGTTTAACTAGAGTAAATCTTGGACACATTTTTACAAACCAGATCAATTACAAGGAATTAATAAAAAGATTATCCGTGAGGCTATATATAAATATTATGGGGACATAAGATATGCACAAGAGCTTTCTAAAGTGTCCGTCAGACGTTATATATCAATGGTAGACGACGGAGGTCCTTCTTCTTATTTACCAGTTAGTTACCTTTTAAGAGATATTACTCGCTGGGAACGAAGTTTGCTCTTTCGCCTTAGATCTGGTACATTAAAATACCGGTTGTGTTTCCCCTTAGGCTTTCAGCCTAATATTGAGGAAATGTCTTGCCCTTGTGGCAATCAAGGTAAGCAAACCTTGCTGCATTTTCTGTTCTTTTGTAATTTTTATCGGAAGTACAGTAAGCAACTCTTGATACCGTTTTTTAGAGCTAGTGGAATAACTGATTTTAAGGTTGCATATGGGACTATCCTCCAGCTTAATGGGGAAAACTTAACACTTCGTATTTGTACTTTTTAAAAATGGCTATTCGTTCCCGTGCTTCTATGTACCCTTGATAAACGGACTTGATTGTATTATATGCTAAGATATGCTGATTAGATCCTGACTAATATTCAAATATGTGGAGTTTTTCTGCTTGATATTCAATAGTATATCTCCCTCTGCTGCTATTTCCCCTATAACTATTTGCACTTTGCACTTTATTATACGATGCTGCTATATATATAATTTTATGTACTTGTGACAATCCTATGATGTTTTATCGAGTTTTTATGATTAATTCTGTGAGATTTGTTTGTGCTTTTATGGACATTTTATATCCGAATAAAGATATTATGATGATGATTGTAACTAAAAACCTTACTTCACAATGTGAAGTGCTTTCACCGACCCAACAAACTGCTATTCAACCATCCCTCTTCTTTTACCCAGGTGGAAACTGCCAATTCCTAAAATACATTTAAACTGACAAGAAATTGACCTGTCCATCACATCGAGTGGCAGGAATCAGAAGCAGCCACAGGCAGATCTCAGTGTGGCCTTGGACAGATACTGGTTCTTAAAGGGCCCTTCCAGTCTTCCATCACAAACAACCAGCGTCCTAGGATGTTCCTTTGTATGATGATATCTGCTTGGGTTTCGAGACCTATTTTGACATCACCCATGCATGGGCCGTTAAATATTATCTCGGATTTATGTGCTTTAATATTCTATGTTCACCTGCATTTGTTGTGTTTGTCAGATGCCACTGATTGCAACATCCCCAACCTTGCCCGCAAAGTTTGGATGGCCAACTCCAATATGACAAACCTGGACTCATTCACAACAATGGCTGCTTTAGATTCAGGGAGCTCCGACGGTCAAGGGTAGTAGCCCCACAGAGTCAGGGCCAAACGATGTATCCCTTTGAGAACAAAGACCCTCCTCTATCGGACGTGCACTTCACCCTGTCTCACCGCGGCCTGACAGCCGGTAGCTATCTTATCTGATATTCATAAAGGGCCTGCTGTATCCATGTGCTAAAGCGCCTGTCGACCACCACAGTCTTCAAGTCAGAAGACGGGTTGGTTTCCCGCTCTCGCGCCTCAGCAGTAACTGTAAGCCAGGTGTAAGGAGACCGCCTTGTGTGAGGCGCTGCAGCGCACGGCTGCCACACAAGACTGCGCGCGGGCAGACTTCTATAGCTCTTAAAGATTGTTATTCAACTTTAAGGGAGCCAGATAACTAGAAAAAACCAAAACGTGCCTACGTAAAGACTAATTTTACACAAGAGTGAGCAGGATGATGATGAACGAGAATGGATTCCTGTCAAATTAGTGTCAGGGTGAAGGCTGGTAATGGGTGCGCGCGGCGGAACAGGATCTTCTGTGTAACGGAGAAGTGGTGTGAAGCAGGATTTGCGCGATGACTCCGATGAGTGATGCCTGCGGGGGAACCCCAGCGCACCTTTCAGCTAGAGCCAGACGGGGAGAGGGGAACGTAGACAAGCCCGGGCACATTCGACCGCACGGGCCTGGGAGTTCCTCATGGGACGCATGCACGCTGAACGTCTATGCAAGAATGCCTCTCCTCTCGCCCCCGCCCCGCCTGCTGAGGGATGTACACCTGCACCGTGTGCCGTAATGAGACCAGACAAGTCAGCAAGTTAGAGCCCAAGTGCTTCCCGGCTCTGGACGGTTACTCAACTCTCATTCCAATCTGCGCCATCACTCCAGTGACCTGCAGCCGGAGCCTCGCACGCGACGCTTAGGAGTCTCGTGATTCGGTATGGCCTGCAGCGGATTCCCTCAAATCACAGGCCATGCTTCAGGTTATGTTCCGACTGAAGTCTGTAGTGTGAAATATCCCACCTCAACTCCGATGCAAATATTATCCACTGCTGCGAACTGTATAAACTACGTCGGCCTTCAATGCCCTACTATGAACGCTTCACAAATTAAACCCACTCGTAATATAGCCCCAGCCAGCGTAAAGCACACCCTTCTCACTAAACCTGTATCACCTATCTAAAAACTCCATTAATTCGTAATAGCTCGTATGACCTTATCCACGTGCAAAGGTCAAATCACATACCTTTGCAATATCAGAAACTGCAGCTTCTGGGTAATGTGCCCCAGCCAGGACCATTGTCCTACTTCATTACTGCTTCACATTATGGACCAGTCCAATGAGACTGTGTCTAGGCCTGCCTTTACAACAACTGCACATGAATGGAAATCATGGCATTAACCATACGTGGCAGATGCATTGAGAGTAATATCCTATTTACAGCCTCACAAATTACGCATTTGCACAGGGAAACAACTCTCATGATAATTCATGTTTCTTCAACCTGATTTTATATTACTGTACACATTTAAACCTCTTGCAAACAATGAGAATACATTAATAAAGGACATACTGCATTTTGTGCATATATATATATATATATATATATATATATATATATATATATATATATATATATATAGATGCGCAGAGTGTAATATGCGATTTATTGCCATTATTGAGTGTGGGGAGCGGACACACACAACTCACGTGAGGCAAAGCGAATGGTAATAAATAGATAGTACGGTGTGCATATATGGTTTATGTCATGGCATTTTTCTTGTATATTTGTTTTTTCTGTAAATCTTTTTATTGGCGAATTTTTATTTATACAACATTGCATACTGTCCCAAGTACAGCAGGTCAACAATTAAGTCCCCATGTTAATGTAGATAAAAAACATTTCTGACGATCATCAGGGTAACATTTGTAGGTGACTGCTTTTAAAGGAGTGGCACAAGATGTTAAAGGAGAGGTAACATATTAACATTCCTACCAGCTTTTAAAATGATGCATTTCAGCCACCTACAGGTTATAAGGAAGAGGAAGTTTTTATCCATCAAACCACATTTGTCATCCCTTGTTACATTTGCCATGGCATATAATCTCGCTCGAAAGGAAGAGCTCCTATAATCTGCCCCAACACGACCCTCAATCAACATGCTCCAAAGCCTTCCACCTGGTAGAAAGCAAGGTGCTCGGGAGGCTCTCGCGCACAGTGGTGGCTGGAGAGGTTTGAAAGTGGTAGGTCGTATAAGTCATCTTCGACTTTCACTGAATGAGCAAAGGGAGCGACACCAGTTGACCTGAGGGAGTTTCAGGGTGAAGGACATTGTCTCCACATTCACCAGGCATACAAATGTATGCAGATGGGCTTTACATTATCGTAAACCCTCAACATAACTCTGAAGTGGTGGGAACTTACTGATTATTTTTATTTTACAGTATTGCTGCAGCACTACCAATATTATTTCAGATTCGCACTTTTTGTCTGTCAGACAATGACTTTTTGTACATGATGTTGGACTTTAATTGGGTACCCAGATCATGGAGACTTGTGGCAGCGACTATGTAATGAAATGATTGTGTGAGCGCTTCCATGAAATAATCATGTTTCAAGCCTCGTGGGAGCAGCTTACCCATAGTGCAATTCACCAAATGCTGGCTGAATTATACAAATAATCTGTGCCTTTCAAAATCATAAGCACATGGGTTAATGTCACTAGTAACCTGAAAAATATCACCACGGCCAATTATTGTGCGCTTTAAAAAAAGCTGCAACATAAATGGCCATGCTCAGTCTATGCTCTTCCTGCCCCGTGCTGATTGGCCCTACTATGCCCAAGGTTGGAGGTTGCTTTTTGGCAAAGAGCCAATGCCAACGTAGCTCTAATGATATTTATTACATTAAATAGCATGAGAGCTGCGCTGGGATTGGATTGACAAGGCAACACAGCGCCCCAGTGAAGACACAGAGGGATGGTTTGCTGGCCCAGTCCCTGCGCACAAAGCAGAGTGGATTTGGACTGAGAAGACTGAAGTACGCATGTCAGGCTGGATGAGTCTAGAGACCGGTCAGTCTGTCATGCGCACTTTAATTGCACAGGAACAAAACTCTCCATGGCAACATCCACGCCCCCTTCCTCCCTGTTGGCATGTGACATCAATAAAAGTAAATGCAGCCCAGGTACAGAACAAAGCCTCACCAAATACGAATTTAAACAACAGAAAATAAAATAAAGAATTCAAACTGCTATTTTTAAGGGAGGTGGAGCCTCAAAGTAGTGGGGCAAAACCCTTCCGTCCTTAAAGAGGAGCAGCAGCTGCTTGCACATAACTGTACATTGGCTTCCATTTGCTGCAAATGCCATTCATACTGTAAGTCAACTGTGCCCTGGCTAATATCGTCCAGAGTCTATGACCCCACTGGGAGAGTGGCAGAGTGTCCTTCTACTCCAGTGAAAGGCAATCATTAGTTTGGCCGCACCTGACCACTGCAGCACCACGTGGTGATCAATTTTAGACATTATTTCTAGTTCGGTGGCCCTCAGACCAAGCAATGGAACTTCTGGGGCAAAAGGTGTGACACTCCCACCAAATATGCATTCCATCTCCTCTGGTCCTGCAACCCGTCCACCAATTGGGATTAACATTCAGGAACAATGAATGCAAACGAATAGGAGTATAGTGCCGAAGATGGGCTGGGCCTACTCTCTTGGCCCCTCGATCTGACGGCTGTCAGGTGTTGAAGAAGTTCTTAACAGCCGTGTTGAGCCCAAGGAGCCGGACAGTCAATCAATCAGGGGTTTGTTAAAGCGCGACTACTCACCCGTAAGGGTCTCAAGGCGCTAGGGGTGGGGGGGTGCAGGTTCCATTCCATCAAGGAGGGGTCTGTCGAAGAGCCAGGTTTTGAGGTTTCTTGCGAAGATGGGGAGCGATGTTGTCTGTCTGAGGTGGAGCGGAAGGGCGTTCCATGCTTTGGCCGCGAGGAAGGAGAAGGAGCGGCCTCCCGATCTGGTCTTTCTGGTGCGGGGGACCACGGCGTAGGAGAGCTGGGCTGATCGTAGGGTCCTTTGGGGTGCGTGGAATTTGAGTCTGCTGTTCAGGTATGCTGGTCCGGTGCCGTGGAGGGCCTTGTGTGCGTGGGTGAGCATCTTGAAGGTGATTCTCGCCTCGACGG
Source organism: Calotriton arnoldi (assembly GCA_963921515.1). NCBI lineage: Eukaryota > Metazoa > Chordata > Amphibia > Caudata > Salamandridae > Calotriton > Calotriton arnoldi. The sequence continues at coordinate 2,436,897 of CAWUFW010001072.1, forward strand.
GGAGCCAGTGGAGTGTGCGCAGGTGCTGGGAGATGTGGCAGTGTTTTGGCAGGTTGAGGACCAGTCTTGCGGCGGCGTTCTGGATGTTCTGTTGCTTGCGGGTGAGGTTTTTGTTTATTCCGGCGTAGAGTGCGTTGCCGTAGTCGAGTCTGCTGGTGACCAGGGCGTGAGTGACGGTCTTTCGGTGTTCGAGGGGGATCCATTTGAAGGTCTTACGAAGGAGGCGGAGGGTGTGGAAGCAGGAAGACGAGACAGAGTTGATCTGGTGGTCCATTTTGAGCTCTGAGTCCAGGATGATTCCCAGGTTGCGTGCGTGGTCCGTGGGGGTTGGCGGGTTTCCGAGGGCGGGGGGCCACCAGGTGTCGGGGTTTAGGCCCATGATGAGTACTTCTGTTTTGTTGGTGTTTAGTTGTAGGCAGCTGTTTTTCATCCATTTGGCGACAGCTTCCATGCCTTCTCGAAAGTTGCGTCTGGCGGTGTTGGGCTCATTGGATAGGGAGAGGATGAGCTGGGTGTCGTCTGCGTATGATACGATGTTGAGTCCGTAGGTTCTGATGATGGGGGCAAGTGGAGCCATGTAGACGTTGAAGAGCGTCGGGCTGAGGGAGGAGCCCTGGGACAGTGCCTGGTTATCATGCAAAGGCCAACAGAAATCCTACATGTGAGTACCTGCCCATATTTGAGATACTGATATTGCTCTACCCTTCTGGTAGCAGGAGGTTTCTTTGAACAAGGGCAATATGGGGAAGAGGAAAGCAGCATTCGCGAGCTCCCCGCAGGGCCCAAAACATGCAAAACATGGAACTATCGACTCTTTCCTGGCAAAAGTGGTGGGTGCAATTACAAAAGAAACAGACAGGGCGGAGAGGCGACTCTCTCTGGACATGGGTGGCGTATTGCTTCCTATGCCGGGTGAGCCCTCATGCTCAGCTACTGAAAAATCATTGGATGGAGCAACGGGCCGAGCACAGGAGGGTTCGAATGAATCTAGCCCCAGCCCGAGTAATCTTACCCCTGGGCATAATATCCACAACAGGGCTCCTGTTGCTTCTAAACAAAGCGTAGATCTGAGTGGTCCCCCTGCACCCAAGAGGCTGCAGCAAGTCAACAAGAAAACCGAGACTGTGAAGAAAGGGGCAGGTGTCGCCAATGTGGACTTGAAGGGTATTGAAGAATTATGGGATCCTTTAAAACAAAAAATTGTGGAAGTATTGACTGGCCTATTGACTAACGTTTGTAGTGAAATCACTAAAGTCTTGGTAGAAACCAGAGTCACGCTTGGTGGAGTTGATAAATGTTATAACTGGGGGTCTCTAGTTGGCTGAGGTATGTATCTTAATCCAAATAGGGACCCTTGCTTCTAGTCAGGGTAAGGAGGGACACACCCTTAGATAACCCCTGCTCACCCCCTGGTAGCTTGGCACGAGCAGCCAGGCTTATCTCCAAGGCAATGTGTAAAGTATTTGCAACCACACTCCCAGTAACAGTGATAACACCACAAATGGACACCACACTGGTTTCATAAAAATAGCAGTATCTTTATAAAAAAGGAATACAATGAGACCAAACGATAGAAAACCAACATATGCGTATTCGTAATAATTCACTTGGCCGGTTATTAGGCCAGCATTCACTTGCAGGTTATTGCAGTATTAATGAGCAATTTACGATCTCTAATGCAGTCCTAATGCAATGCTATGCAGTTCGTAATGCAGCCCGTAATGTAATAATAGGACAGTCCTTAATGCACGAATCAGGCAGTTCGTAATGCAATAATAATGCGATTCGTAATGCAAGAATCAGGCAGTTCGTAATGCAATAATAATGCGGTTCGTAATGCAAGAATCAGGCAGTTCGTAATGCAATAATAATGCGGTTCGTAATGCAAGAATCAGGCAGTTCGTAATGCAATAACAATGCGGTTCGTAATGCAAGAATGAGGCAGTTCGTAATGCAAGAATCAGGCAGTTCGTAATGCAATAATAATGCGGTTCGTGATGCAAGAATCAGGCAGTTCGTAATGCAATAATAATGCGGTTCGTAATGCCATCTGCACGGTCAACTCGGGCACCACCAGGCCCCAACAGCAGAGACAACGGTCATAGGCTTACAGGGGCGGCCCCGGTCCTGCTGGGCAGGTCCGGGCCGCTCGGGGACTCAGCGCGTCTAACGCGGTGCAGCGGGAGAGAGCTCGGATCACTGCTGTACTCCTCCGTGCAGGCCACACACGCTTGCGGCTCCCGACCGGAGTCCAAGCCTTACCTGGGGGGCGGTGCGCTGCCTCGCTCTCTCTCCCCGCTCGTCGGACGTCTTGCTGGGCGATCCCGATCACGTTGCAGCTCTGTTACTAGGCGGCGCTGTAGCCGGACAGGTTACGGCGCGGCATTCTCCGTCGTTGATGATCTTGGGCAGATTCCTTTCGACGAACAACGATCGCTTTCACCTTGTAGCTTCCTTAGCTTCAAGAAATCCTTTAGCATGTTGCGGCTCGGGCCGGCAGCGGTGATCCTCACTCACAGCCTCAGTTACGATGACGGCTTGGGCCACAAACAGCAATACAGCAGCGTGGACGATGTTTCACGCTGCGGGGGCAATGCCATCACGGGGCACCTCGTAAACAGTACCACGGACCACACGGCAGTCTCAGGCGTGCAAGAGCACCACGCACACAGCGTCGCTGAGACACAGTCCTCAGTTTCAAGTGCCCCGTTAGCACGTTGCGGCTCGGGCCGTCGGCGGCGATCTTTACTCACAGCCTCAGTTACGATGACGGCTCGGGCCACAAACAGCAATACAGCAGCGTGGACGACGTTTCACGCATCGGGGGCAATGCGATCACGGGGCACCTCGTAAACAGTACCACGGACCACACGGCAGACTCAGGCGTGCAAGAGCACCACGCACACAGCGTCGCTGAGACTCGGTTCTTAGTTTCACACAATCCTTTGGCACGTTGCGGCTCGGGCCGGCGGCGGTGATCCTTCCACACAGCCTCAGGTACGATGACGGCACGGGCCACAACAGCAAGGCAGCAGCGTGGACGATGTTTCACGCTGCGGGGGCAGTGCGATCACAGGGCACCTCGTAAACAGTACCACGGACCACACGGCAGTCTCAGGCATGCAAGAGCACCACGCACACAGCGTCGCTGAGACACGGTTGGAAACTTTTGTGTTCCTGAGTTTCCACAACAGGGGACCAGCTCTCCTCGGGCCCTTGGAGACACGCTACTTCAGGACACAGCACCCAGCAAAGTCCTCACAAGCAGGGGGACACAGCACACAGCAAAGTCCCTTGTCCTCTCCTTAGTCAAACCAGCAAACTGCAGGCCAGCCCCAGAACCCACAGCAAGGGCAGTCCTTCTCTTCAGTCTCTTCAGCTGTTCTTCTTTGGCAGAGGTTCCTCTTGATCACCAAGTAGGTTCAATCCTTTTTCAATATGGATTTCAGTCTTGAGTTCAGGGGTTTCAGCTCTTACATTTATACCCCTAAATGCCTTTGAAGTCTTTGTGTTCAGGGGCTCTGACCTCGGTCCAAACCAGACCTGGGTGTCTTCCTGCCAGTGCACACCCTCCTCCTTTGATAGTCAGGGTCTGGGGCCCAGACGCTCAGCAGGAGGTGGAGTCATTCTTTGTGGCAGCAACACAGCCCTCTTCACATCCAGGGGCTACTCCTCCCCCCCCCACATCAAATGCAGGCCAGCCTGTTGCTGTCTCACCTTCTCCTCCCTGGGGTCAGGACACTTCCCAGACCCTGTCACGTCTAAACCCAGGCAGGCAATATACAACCAGGCAGAGGCACACAGGATGGTTTAAGACAAGAAACCAGCCACTTCTGAAAGCGTGGTTTCTAAACACACAATTCAAAAACCATCTTCACAAAACGATGTGTTATTAAATTCTGAGTTCAGGCACACTAAACTCCATCTTATGCCTATGGGAAGATATGCTGGAAACATGGGACACAGCATTCCCCATTCTGTCCTATGGGCAAGATGGCCTTGCAACAGTGAAAAACGAATTTGGCAGTATTTCACTGTCAGGACATGGTACACACCTCAGTACATGTCCTTCCTTTCACATACACTGCACCCTGCCCAGGGGGGTACCTTGGGCCTACTATAGGGGTGTCTGATGTGCATAAAAAGGTAAGGCCTGGCAAGTGGGTGCACTTGTCAGGACAACAAGGCAGTTAAACTGCGCGCAGGCACTGCAGTGGCAGGCCTGAGATCTCTTCTTAGGGCTACTGGTGTGGGTGGCACAATTAGTGCTGCAGGCCCACTAGTAGCATTTGCATTAGCAGCCCTGGCACACATAGTGCACTTTACTAGGGACTTCACTAGTAAGGCAAACATACCAATTATGGACAACCAAATACCATAACACTTTATACAGGGAGCACTTGCACTTTGACACTGATCAGCAGTGGCAAAGTGCCCAAAGCATCTAAGCCAGTAAAACGAAATCCATCACAGCATCAAAAATAGAGGAGGTAGAGGCAAAAAGTCAGGGGTAACCACGCCAAGAAATGCCAGGTCTAACAATAAAGCACTGGCTTCCCTCAATCAGGCCTCTCAGATGGCTGTCCCGCAGCAACAGACAGCCCAACCGACAAACTCCCTCGCAGGGGCTCCAACCATTACCCAGACACCCATAGTCATTTCTAGCGCATCAGGGGCCATGGCACAGGGTCCCGATCCTTTGGTTACCCAACCCGGACTCCCAACTATTCCCCAAAGTGGCCCGGACCTGAACCATCGGAGTCCCCCGTTAAAGCAACGGGTAGCAACCATAGACAGTCTATCTGCCCTAAACAGCCCCAGTTTACTAGTAATAGACCACCCCCAGCCAGCTGCCTCTACACTGTGGTCCTGGTAGGGGTGCCAGGCCTTAGTACTCCGAGGGACGAGTCCACTGATCAATTGATTAACAAGGTAACCCATTGGTTAAGCAAAAACGCCAGGTTTAACATGGCGGACCACAGGCATATCCTGATGGCTAGGCGGGCCTCCTGGATTGGACGGTCTAGGAAAACATTCGAAGGCGATAGTGTGATAATTACGCTCAGATTCCCAGAACTGACCCGCAAGATCCTGTGTCACACCTCCCAATCCTTTTCTTTTGATTCAGGCATAAAGTCACTTCCACTGGGTTTCTTCTACAGGCCCCCTCTTAGTCCTATACCGTCTCCCCACCCTATAATTGATGAAGGGGGTGTCTCCTCCCGCGGGGGATTTCTGACTTCACCTAACCCCTGTGCTCCCCTGAGGGATCTTAATGATTTAGACTGACAGCGAGAGGGCAGGGGTATAAGTGAAGACAGTGACATGCCCATTGAGAGACCTGTGACTGGGTCAAATTCCAGTGAAAACATAGGCCCCAGCCCTCGCCACGGGTGCCAAAGTACTACGGGGACTGGCAGCCCAGGGAAGACCTCTACTGCCCACCCATTCAATCAGACTCGGGTTAGTGGGGATAACTTAAATATTTCCTGGAATGTGGCAGGACTAGCTACAAAAACTTTTGACGGGCGGTGGCTCCAGTTCATTAGACATTTCCACATAATTTGTATTCAGGAAACTTGGGAAACCGAATTTCTTTTTGCCTTGAGGGCTATAAAACGTTCTTCCGCCCGGCAGAGGGCTCTAGAACTGGGAGAGCAAAGGGGGGGGGTGGGGGGGGGATAATCATGTTTATAGACTTCAGGATCCATGGTACCATGAAGTCCCTGTTGTGGGACTCTAAAGTTGTACAAGGGCTTACATTAATGAGCAAATCGCATCGACTTGTTCTAATCAATTTTTATAATGCAAGACAGTAGCACTATGGGCCGGCAAGCCTTGTAGAGTTAAGAGGGCGTCTTGAGCAATTACAGGGGGAAGGCATGTCGCAGGCCCAACTAATCCTAGTGGGAGATTTTAACTGTCACTTATGCCCCAACCTAGCGGTGACTTGCCGAGATTGGTCCACCTGCACAATTAGCGAGGGATTGCACATGGAACACACCACAGAAGGGCGGGAACTGAACGCCCTCCTAAACACCCATGGCCTAACACACACACTGGACCTGCTCGCTATTTCCCCAGATTCTCCGGTGCCCCCGACCTATAAAGGTAGGGGTTGCTCAACACTTATTGACTTTATTTTTGTGTCTTTCTCCCTGAGTAGGCTTATATCTTTTTTTAACATACAACACAGCCCATTTAGTGACCACAACGCTTTGACCTTGGCGCTAGAAGTCTCAGGGACCCAGTCCATATCACGAAGGATAATTGAGGGCACGATCTCTGTCATTGATCAAGGAAGGCGTTTAAGGTGGTCACAGGTGGATGTTATCGCTTTTAATAAATCTCTGTTTAGCACCAGCCAGCAGAAGATTTTGACCTGTTTAGACCCGCAAGCTCAGGGGGAAGAAACTATCCAGGCTTTCGCAGAACTAGTTGATGGTTTGTTAACAGTCCCGGCAGCCTCCCCCGTGCAGAAGTCCTGAGATGGTTTGATAGCGAGTGCTCCCGGGCTCTTAGAGATCTCAAGAGGGCCTTGAAACAGACCCCGCAAGATAGATCCCTGGTGGCGGTCTGTCATAGCAATTATAAGCAGGTCGTCAAGGGGCGGAAGCGCTTACTGCAAAAACTAGCTTGGGAAGATTTAGCAGAGGCATGTGAGCAAAAGAACTGCACCTGTTTCTGGAGGGTCATCAATAACTCCTGTTTTACAAAACCGGATAAACCGGGGCTAAGTCACAACATTCCCCCAGAGCAATGGAAGGCCCATTTTGAGGCAGTCTATAATCACGGTCATAGCGAGTCACCCTTACAGGTCCCAAACTCCCCCATAGACCTGAACCCATTACTTTTACCCTGGATAAGGTCAGAATGGGAACTGAAGGACTGTCCCGGAACAAGGCCCCAGGACCCGATGGGATTCCCCTGACCTTTCCTGTTATAACACAGAGGTATAGGCACCGCTCCTTGTCAGGGTTTTAAATGCGGCAGCAGCAACAGTTATGCCCACATCATAGTCTACTGCCACTATTGTCCCGATTTTTAAGAAGGAAGATAGGGACAGCCCACATTGTTACAGCCCCATATCTCTCATTGATGCCACAGTGAACGTCCTAGGTCGGGTCCTACTTAACAGGTTGTCCGATTGGGCGGACTCCAACTGAATAATTTCGGAGGTGCAATATGGGTTCCGTGTTGAAAAATCTACTACAGACCAGTGCCTCAATCTCTACCTTTTAATCGCGAAATACACAATAGCTAAACCTGGTGCGCTGTTCCTGGGCTTCATGGATCTCACCTCGGCATTTGACCGGGTGAACCGTAGTAAACTTTGGAAACTGCTCGGGGACCTTGGGGTTGATCAGGCGATAATTATACTTTTAATGACTCGACATTTTAATACTACTGCTGTAATCAGATATACCCAGGAAGGGAAAATTACCGATCATTTTAAATGCTCAAGTGGGGTCAGACAAGGATGTATATTAGCTCCTTTTTTATTCACATTATATATTAATGGCCTTGATTTATCCTTGACTGCCCTACAGGCCGATACCCCTAGGATAGGTATGAGACCGGTCTCAGTCTTACTGTATGCGGATGACGTGGTACTCCTTGCACGTACGCCAAAGGGCCTGCAGGTTTTACTTGATGGGTTTGTGTCTTTCATGAATGAGATGGATCTGTCACCGAACCTTTCCAAATCATAAATTATGGAAATCGGTAAGCAGGGAAGTAGACACAACACCTACAAAGTACGCACACACAGTTTTGCGAAAGTCCCGGCCTTCTCTTACCTGGGTATTTTATTTGACGCAAAACTCAATTTTAAACAACTACAGGAGGGGAAGCTTTTAGAAATGACCAGATCAATGGGAACAATCGCAAACTATGCTCACAGACCTGGCACTTGGTCACCAGGGACAATTTTAAAGTTATATAATTCTCTCTGTATTTCTAAAGCCCTATATGGCAGTGAGGTAAGGAGGTATACGGCGGCCAATAAACTACAAACCGCAGAAAACAAATATTTTAGGCGTATCCTGAAAGTCCCCCAGAGTACCCTCTCATACACAATACATGAGGAATTAGGGACTAAGTACATCATGGATATGGTGGCTGTCAAACCCCTGTTATGTTTGGTGAAGATCTGGTCCAATGAGGAGGCAGGTTTTACCAGACTAGTAATCCAGGACTGCCTCTCACTTGATCATGCGCTAAAAATCCCATGGTTAAAATACATCAAGGACACCTTCACCGCCTTAGGCAGAGCAGATATGTTCTCCAGATATGATAACGTGAAGTCCTAGGATAATGACATTATCAAAGAGCTGTTTTTTAAACATGCCGCGGCCACCGAGAGGATAAGGAGCTTAGAAAACCTATGGCTAGAGCGCACACCCTGGTAAAGTCTGTGCAGGGTTTGGAGCCTTATTTATCTGTTTTAACAAGTGGGCACGATAGATTTTTAATCACTCGATTCAGATTGAACCAATTTCAGTATCTATTGGCTTTGCCCTCTGGCTTTGCCCCACATATAGAAAATAGAGGTCCCTGTGGCTGCGACAATTGGTCTCCACAGGATACCCTTCACTTCGTCTTTCTTTGTAAATATGTTTCGCACCCCAGACGAGTGTTCCTTAAAGGGCTTTTAAAAGATCTGAGATTAAGGCACGTCTGTGTTGCCCTATTGTTTTTACAGCCTTTACCCAATACTTACACACTTTTCTGTGTCACTAACTTTTTAAGATCTGCTTTAAGATCAAGAAACACTAGAGGTGATTGAAGGTCACAAGATTTGCACATTGCTATGTTGTTACAAATGTAATGAACTGTTGATGATTATTGCGGACTACTTGTGCCATTCCTCCTTGTTTAGTAACCCCTGACCATGGCTTGCCCGATTCTGTTTTAATGTTATAAATGTTTTTAGGTAGCTTAGTGAAGCGAAGAACTCAGCCGTGATCAAAGACATAATGGACACCTGCAAATTTGCACATTTGGTTGTTATGTAGTCAACAAATGAATATGATGTCGTTGTTTCTTTTTAAACTGACTCTTTTATGGCTGCATTTGTCGAATAAAGATTATTATTTTAATTATTATTATTATTATTATTATAATGAATCTCCCTACCTACCCAAAGCTGACTTAGAGGAAGATGAATGTATGTCCCTTCTTAGCCATTCCCACTGTTTTTGTGATACCGGTGTACCTATTACTTTGTTCTCACTCCTTGTTACGGGGACAGGTCGGGGTGGGAGGGTGGGGCTCCTGCGTAAGCCAAGCTTGGTACAGATTAGATATAGTGCCTCTAGTGCCCACCAGCTTGGGAAACAGGGATTCCAGTGCAGTCTTGTCTCAAGTTGCACCCAATCAAATTGGAGGATTAGTGACTTAGTCCCAAAACCGCATATATTGTAGTTGGTCCTTCTCGGAGAGGCTAACATCAGTTCTGCACTGTAAGAATGTCTTGGGTGTGGAAGCCTCTAACATGTCCACGAGCATCCGGCACCCCCTCCATTCCTGAAATGCAGTGCACTCTTCTGCAGGGGTAAAGTCATTATTGTAATGGATGCGAGTGTATGGCGAGGAATAGGTCACCAGGCCGCTGGTATTTATACAGTGCACCAAACCCTTAGTGTTGTGGCAACTGGTGCACTGAGGTATACGCATTTAGTGGCCTAAGCCTTTTGTCCAGCTAGATCCCACAGCGGCCTGCAAACAATCGCGTGGTTCATTTGCCTCCAGTTCTTCTGGGACTCAACCATGGACCACTCTACTGCTACCCTCAGTTGGGATGCAGCATAATATAGGGACATATCGGGTAGGGCCAACCCATCCGCCTTTCTGCTTTGCATTAGCATTAGGAGTATCTGCAGGACTCTTGACACCTTCCCCCTCCAAACAAATTATATTATTTGATGCTGTATTTGCTTACGGTATCCCTTATCAAGGTCAGATCAAGAGTGTCTGAAGCATGTACAGTAAGCATAGGAGTACATCCATTTTGATAATGTTAATCCAGCCCACCATGATATAATAAAGTGGCCCCAGGAGAAAGTCACTGTAAATTCTCACCAGCGAGTGGAAATTAGAGTGGAATAGCTCTACCAGGGTCCTGGTAATCCGCACTTACAGGTAGCTGATACATTTCTTGGATCAACGGAGATGGAAATCCCTGTGCAGAGGGGCTACTCCTTCATTTGGCATAGTTCATAATTTATTTAGTATCTGGAAACCAACTCGAAAGTCCGCAGGAGGGCCATCACTGTGAGGAGGGACGATCGCGGGGGCCCCAGGGTCAGCAACGGGTCATCTACATACAGGGAGAGTTTATATCCTCGGACACCAAATTTATTGCCTACCACCTCTGCAAATTACAAACTAGATGCTCTATGAAAAGGGCAAACAGTAGTGGGGACAAAGGGCACCTCTAATGCCCCTGTACAGCCTAAAGTCGTGAGATGTCCACCATTGAGAGTGACCCTGGGGCTTGCACAGTTGGAAAAAATATATTTAAGAAGCGGGGGCTGATGCCCATTCGCTGGAGGACGAGGCGAAAAAAGGACCAATCTACCCAGGTGGAAGGCCTTTTCTGCGTATCTGCATGTAATAGAATCGCCAGAGATTTTTTAAATGTAGACTTTTTGACCAGATAGATGGCAGCCCTTATATCGGTTGGGCACTCCTGTACAAGTCCACTGTGGTCTGATGGACCAGGAATCGCGGCCCTCATTGAGGCAAGTGGCCAAAATTTTCATTGCGTCAGTATTCAAAAGTGCAATGGGACAGCAATTTCATGCGTCTTTGCCCAGTATGCGGAGGACTGAATTTACTGCTTGCTCCATTGTAGGAGTTGTATAACCCACCTTAGCACAATAGTTGAACAGTGCTATTAATTTAGGTATCAGTTTACTAGAGAATAGTTTATAAAATTTAGATGTAAACCCATCGGTTCCAGGGGCTTTATTACATTTCAGAGCTCTTATTATCGAGCACAATTTCTCTTGCTGTATAGGATTTTCCAAGGTGTCCTATAAATCCCAGTTATCCAGAGAGTTCTATATCACTAAGGTATGCTGATTGTTGGGGTACGGAACCTGCCTCCCCAGAGTATAGGTCAGAGTTTAAGCGGTGAAACTCTTCGATCCTTGCTGTATCTTCAGCCAATTTGCTACCAGTGGAGGTAAGTATTTCTTGCACGTAATCCTTTTCTTGTCTGCCATGCAACAGCCCAGCTAGCTGCATGCCAACCTTGTTCCATGTGACATATGATCTCTTCTTTAAATGCAATAGGGCAAATTCAGCTTTAGCGGTGTAGTGCAGGCAAAGTTATCCTCTTGCAGCGATCAGTTTCTGTGTTTTCTGCAGTGTTGGGTTCCCTGCCCTTGCTCACTCCAGCTCTTGTACTTCACATTCTAGTTTCTAAACTTCTAATTTTCATTGTTGATTAGCTGCAGCCGTGATTAGTTGGCCACGGATTACCGCTTTAAAGGTGTCCCGGACACGCCATTCTCCATTTTCAGGCTGAAATATTCACAATTGTGTTGGTCAATTTCTTCACTGGTGCCCCAGCTGGGTGTAGGCGCCAGTTGTGCGAGGCGTCCCTTGCCTCTAGCATCAAACATGCAGACACTAGTGCATGGTCTGAGACTGCCATCACCCCTATTCGTGCCTCCCAGACCTCAGATAACAGTGGTGATCTGACCAATATGTAATCAATATGGGAGTAATACGTTTACTCACAGTCAGATGGATGCAACTCTCGCCCTATGTCTTGGAGGCCAAGCTCTGCCAGTGTATATTTTAATCGTCTATAAAAGGTGCCAGTCTGTTGCAGCCGGACAGCCTCCCTTTGGTTCTGGGGGTCCCATGCCTCATTAAAATCCCCAGTGAGGATAATCTGCCCCTTGGCCACCCCACAAAGGACTTAAATGAGATGCATCCTGATCCTGGGAGGTGTTTGGACCTATTCTGAGGCTAATGAAACCAGGCGTCCACGGAGTGTCCCAAATCAGAATTAGATTTCGTCCCTCATTGTCAACCCTGATTTCCGAGACTACAAAGGGAACATTTCACTTAATAAGAATAGCTACCCTACGCTGCTTGGTGGGTGTAGAAGCAATGAAGGCTGTAGGATAGGCTCTGTGTCTAAACTGTGCCTGTTTTTCAGTAGGTGGGTCTCTAGTAGGCAAATGATACCTGGCTGTTGGTCCTTAAGAGCCTTCAAAAACAACCCCCTCTTGGTAGGGACACGAAGGCCCTTGAGATTTCATGGGTGCCAGGACAGTAAATTAAGCAAGATGGTATGTGTGTAGGTAGACTGATAAACGATGTAGGTGATTAACAACAATATGTTTACATTCCCCGTTTGGAAGAAATGTAACCATAACATAACAAAATGAAAGTAAGAAAAAGTAAAGGTCCAAAGCTCCTGCAGGTACATGTCTCATGGCTGAACAATGCCCAAATTACCGCATTGTGGGGGCAAGAGAACCCCTCCTCCCGGCACTGCTCTCAGGCTGGGGTGGGCTCCCCCAGGCCAAATCCCTGATCCAGAGATGGTCAGCAGGGTCCCAGTCCAGCCCCCAGCCGACCCACGGCCACCAACTAGTCATTGATGGCTCTTACTCCCCAAGGCCATTGTGCAGGCTATGTGATCTGTATTAGCCTGCAGCTGCTGTCAGCTTCAGCTGTGGGACCCATCCCATGGGCATCAATGTTTAGAACTACTGGCCGAGGGATGTAAAGTGTAAGCCCTCCATCTGGCGAGATGTCAGTGTCTCCCAAGTGGAAGCTCAGTAGGTCGCCAGCTTCAGCGCTCCGTCCATCATCTCCTTGTGTTTGCTTTGTTCGCCCTAAGTTGGCAGGGTATGCCCAGACGTGGGTCCCTTGCTCACTTTGCCACTGGATTCAAGCTAGCCTGGCTGATGAGGGCTGTTAGCCCGAAACCGGTCCCAGGATGCTTGTTTCCGGTCCAGGGAAGACATGGCTTGGCAGTTCAGGCTGGACTGTTCCCATGAGGCACAGGGTCAAGACTGATTTGCATATAGCTGTGTCTGAACTGGGGTGGCAAAGTGAGCTAAAGAACGATGATGGATTCAACCCAGATCTGTGACTGGGGGTGAGTGTCTGAAAAGTTTCAGCGCTCCGTCCATCATCTCCTTGTGTTTGTCTTACTCCCCAAGGCCATTGTGCAGGCTATGTGATCTGTATTAGCCTGCAGCTGCTGTCAGCTTCAGCTGTGGGACCCATCCCATGGGCATCAATGTTTAGAACTACTGGCAGAGGGATGTAAAGTGTAAGCCCTCCATCTGGCGAGATGTCTGTCTCCCAAGTGGAAGCTCAGTAGGTCGCCAGCTAGAGCCGTTCTTGATCCCATGAGCCCCGCCATGAAGAAGTGTGGCCCCTATGGTGACTCCAAAGGGCCGAGTCCTATCTCGTCGAAGATGCCCCAGTATTCTTCCTCCACTTTGAAGCATCTAACGTGCCCTAAGGTTTGGGAATTCCCAGCAAGTAGAAGTCCTGGGCCCTCTCTGTGACATGTTTTGTTTGCCTCCTAGTTCAAAAGAAAGACAGAATGGATATATCCAACAATACTTAATGCCACCTTCACACAGTTTCTGGGTGGCCTTCCTGAATTCTACGCTGTAGAGTGGCCTAAGTGACATCTTGACAATTAGAGCATGTGTGTTCTTGGAATGAGATGCTACCAAGGTCCCACGCTTTCCTTAGAACTTACTGCTTTCCCCGAATAGTAGTGAAACCTGACCAGGATGTTTCTTGGCTTTTGTTGCTGGCCTGTCCGTCTATGGCCAGCCCTGTGGACACTGTCAAGGCTCATCTCACAATGCCCATCTTCTAGCATTTCCAAAAATATGTTTTTGTAACAAAGTTGTAGGCCCGACCCTCTCTGCGTACTCCCTGGTATACCTAGTTCATTGTATTTGGCTGGAAAAGCTAAGACACTCCTTAGGGGTTGGGTCAACTCCATCTCATGCACAAAATTAGTAAAGGTGATGAGCGTCCGTTTTCCTGTTATTCAAGACGAATACATTCAAAGTCGCTTTTTTAAATGTATTTTGATGCTTATTTTATTATTTCACATGGTTTTCCACAAATAACATATTTGCAGAATATGGTTTCAAAAGGCGTTTCAAAATAAGCACATCACTCGGGAACCTTTTGTAAACTGCATCTACCGGTTTTAACCCAGGATGAGGTTGCGGGAATACTATCCGCTCTCAAGACAAGAATGGATTCAGGTTCCCTTTCATAGAACAGCTCATATTATGCCGTTTTTAAACGCTCTTGCCTTAGTCAGGACACTATTCTCAAAACTACAGATGCCTTGCACTGAAGAGTAGTTCCTCAGATTATGCTTAGAAAACAAAGCGATCTCTTATAATTGATAACCCACGCAGGTTATTTTTTTGATTAAGAGGAGATGGCCACATCACACTTGACATTAAGGTCCTGGAGTCCTGGGTAAAGCCCTTCCACCTAATCAGGCATCAGGGATAGACAACTGTACACTTACTGTCCACTCAACTAGAAACGAAATATTCAGGGAGGTCTCTGCCAGGACAAGGATCAGTGGAACAACTGCCAGCACATCTCAGGATCGAGGAAGTGGTCTTAAAATCCCACATGGGACTTGAGTTGAGTCAGCCCTCAAAGCAATATTTCAACCACCCTTCTGAACATTTCCTTCCTGGCTTCCTTTCCGTCTCTTCAGCTTTAATTCTAAGACCTTTCTTGAGTATCGCTCCTGAGAGGGTGTCGGTGGTCCTTTCCAGGCCTCCTACTACTGAAGATTTACCACCACATTTATGTAACAAAGACAACTGAACTGTTTTTTTAATTAAAACTCCACTTGTCTAAGCCCGAGCAGAAGCATGCACTTTAATTTCATCTGCATCTCTATAACCTCCTGTTCACCTTTCCTCGCATGCTTTAAATCGAGTACTTTCAGGTGCTGAGTACTAGCACTTCTATAGATTGAAAGGGAGAGTAGAGGCACTTCTCAGTAGTGGTGCAGTCCCATTAATTGGGGAGTACCTGCACTTCTTAGCAGAAACCAGGTACTCTGGGATAGTGATTACTTGCACTTCGAAATTTCCATTTCACGCTCTGCTCATTCGAGGCGTGTAAGAGACTTAGAATGCGGTGCCAAATACACAGTTTTTGCAAGCCAGAGCGATCCCTTGGTAATGCAGCACTTCTATTCTTATAAAACATTTACTAGTCATAACAGAACTGTGCCGCAAGATGTACAGTTCATTCATGCTCATATCTTGAACAGCAGTATTGTCCTTCAGATTACATCTCCTAGAACTTCACTGTTGTGCACTGTCGTGAGCACTTACAATGGAACTAAGTATACAGTAGCGACAACCCTATGGGAAAATAGCTATTACAAGCTAAGGTCTTGCACACTGGTGGTTCCCCTGGGTATACCTCGCTTACATATGTATACTGTGGGAAGGAGACATGAGCTTTGATTGAAGAGATTTCACACTTGGTCACACGCTTCATGCACAAGGGGGTGATTCAGGGCACAATTTCTGAAATATTTATGCAACAGCACTATCCCCAAGGCACGTGTCCAACTGGGTCATGCTTTAGTCAGCGGAGACCGATCTTTGGCAGCAAGTCCACCCTGCATACTTCAGGCTTGCACAACACTCGCAGCGGAGCACTTACAAGTTTGACGAGGATGGTCAGGCCGCTACCTGCTCAAAGGCACGGCCGCCGCCTCTCAACGAAGACGCAATGGGGAGTTTCCTCGCCACATGCGAGCTGTCCTCGATGGCAGGCTTGGTTACAGTGCTTGAACGTCCCCGATTACCTGGGTTTAGCAGTGCTCACGAGGCACCACATGGAACATAATCTCTAGTCGACCATTTCCTCTTATGTGTAGTGTCATGTGTGATAGAGCTAGCGAGACCCTTCTGGTCCCCAACGGACTCCGTAGAATAGTGACGTAAGTGATTGGGTGTGGTTAAGAAAATTCATGACGTAGTACAGGCAGTAAACGGTTACACTTTGAAGAATAAAGACATGTAATACCGAGCTCCTTGTGTGGCATGATCTTTACATGTATCTGGGCTGGGGAGGATGCTACAACTGGCAACAAGATAGGGAATTACGTAAATCCCGCAACCCGAAGAACCAAGAGTGCTCTCCTGGAGAGTTTGCCATGGTCCAGAAAACTGCTCGTGCGTGCCACGTGCGTCTCAGTCGAAGTGACAGATCGTCGACTGGAGTATGTGGAGTCAAAACGCTACTCCAGCGCAAGACCTGTAAAGAAAGTGAAGGCCTTACAGAAAGTTTGTTTGGCGTCATCTAGAAATTTGCTGGTAAAGTGGAGACAAGAGATACTATGCCACAGTCTAACACAGAGCCGTCATTCATACAGTACAACGCTAAAGGCAGCGACAACCAGGTACAGAGAAGCACCAAAAGCAGTGACTGCCGAGTGAAAGCAAGTGCTAAAAGCAGAAACCTTTCTGACACAAAGAAACGCTAAAGGCAGTGACATCCAGGTACAGAAAGCACAAAAAGCAGTGACAGCCAGGTGCAAGAGACCGCAGTGAGCAGAAGCAGCTAAACGCAGAGAAACATTAGCAAGGGCAATAACCAGATATATAGAGAACACAATTATGCCTACCAGAACCGGAGTAAAGAGAGCCATCCAGCCTCAGCACCAGGCCCAACAACCAATGCAGAAGCACGGGGCTTTTGGGCTTTTGCTTACAAGGCTGGTGAATCATGTCGGACCGACTGAAAGGCCGTGGGCAGAGGTTGGAATAGAGAAGCTTTTCAATGGCTGCTGAAAAGAGCGTCAAATACGGTGCCACCGCCTACTTAAAACCACCGCCTCTCTTTGATACCGCCAAATGGAACATTGGTGACAAATGGACTGCCTGGATCGAATCCTTTGATGATTTCATTGATGTGCTGGAAGAAGGATGTGACAAAAAAGATCATTAAATATCTAAAGAATTTGGCGGGTGAAGGAGTATAGGAAGTGATAAAGAAAATACCACATAGTGATTAAGTGATGTACCGTCAAATCAAAGAGACGTTGAACACCAAGTTCAATGCAATGCCAAATGTTGACTATGAAAAGTACATTTTCATTCAAAAAGACAAAGCTGGTGAAATGATGGATGAGTTAGTAGAAAGACTAGGTTCACTCGTCAAGCATTGCAAGTTCAATGAGTTCAACGATGAAGAGGTCACGTATCTCATAGTAATAGATGGTTGTCTCTCCGATTCCTTCAGACGACGAATGCTGAAGGAGACACTCAGCTGGATAGAGTACTCATGGCTGCTAGAGCAGAAGAAAGCTAACAGACAAGCCACTAACAGAGTCCAGAATGGCCCAAAATTAATCAGTGCCGAGTGTGAAATGTAAGTCAAAACACAAGGTAAAAGGCCAGAAAGTAATGTCT
Source organism: Calotriton arnoldi (assembly GCA_963921515.1). Taxonomy (NCBI): domain Eukaryota; kingdom Metazoa; phylum Chordata; class Amphibia; order Caudata; family Salamandridae; genus Calotriton; species Calotriton arnoldi. The sequence continues at coordinate 2,454,362 of CAWUFW010001072.1, forward strand.
CCAAAGAAAAAGAAGTTACGTTTTCGATGTGGATTTTTGTAAATGTCCTGCCATTGGACAGATATGCAAAGGCTGCGGGAAAGAGAACCATTTTGTAACGGTTTGCAAAGTGAGGTAAGGATCAGTGCGTCACGTCGAGAAAACAAAATGGATGGCAGAAAGTTCCTGAGGTGTTCCAACCACACCCACAAGGCCAAAAAGGGAATATCAGTAGAGGCAAGTAGCAACTGAACGATGTTGATTGTCGTCAAATTCCTCGCCTAAAAGTTTGTCGCCGTCATTGTGAAGCGACAGTAAGGAAGATGGGTGTGTGATGTTAATGTCGACCACTCGCCAACATGCGCATGTATGGTTAGTTTCTTGCAAGGAAGAATGCCGGTTGAATCGAGAACAACAAGTGAAAGAGAGAAATTCATTTGGACACTGTCACAAAATCACACTGAAGGTGAATGGATGCTCCATACCTTTTATCACAGACAGTGGCGCATCAAACATTATACCAGCGGAAAAGTACAATGAACTGTCTCCAGTGACCCGTTTAACCCCGTCGAAAAGGAAAGTGTATACGTGGGCTGCTTCTACATCACTAGAAAGCCAAGTTTTATTTATAGCAACTGTAAGCATAAAAACACAGAAGTACAAGCACCAAATCATGTCCTGCAAGGCACTTCATCGAGTACATGTTTACTCAGTTTCAGCACTGCTGTTGACATGGGGCTGATTTCTGTGCACCACAACGTCAATGTCGATCATGAGATAGTGAATCAGTTTCCATCCTTGTTTCATGGACTTGGAAGACTTAAGACATTGAAAGTACAACTTCACAAAAATGAGGACATCCGTCCTGTTGCTAAACGACATCGTCAAATTGTGTTTCATTTACAAGAGGCTGTTGAGAAAGAACTTGAGAGACTATTTAAGCATGACATAATTGAGTGATCCACTGGTCCGACGCCATGGGTGCCACCCATAGTGGTAGTGCCTAAGAATGATCGTGGAGTAGCCGTGCGCATCTGCGTTGAGATGCGCCAAGCTAACAAGGTGATTGAAAAGAATGACATCCTGGTCCGCATATTGCGGACATGATTACGCAGCTGAATGGAGCTAAAGTTTTTTTCCGCCTTGATTTGAACAAAGGGTATCACCAACTCAAGCTTGAAGAAAATTGCAGGTACATTACTTCCTTTTCCACTCATGTTGGTTTATTTAGATATAAAAGACTAAGTTTCGAGTGTCATCAGCTGCAGAATTCTTGCAGGATGTCATTCGTCGCGTAATACAGCTAGTCACAAATGCTTCCAATTACAGTGATGACATACTGGCTTTTGGGGCCATACGAAAGGAACATGATAAAGCTCTTACACAAGTATGCCGTATACTTGCTGATGCAGGTCTCGCTTTAAATGCAGCAAAGTATGAGTTTCACAACACAAAAGTTCTTTGGTCAGATCTTTTCTGATGGGGGAATGACTCCAGATCCAAATGAAGTACAAGCTTTGTCATCCACTTCTGCCCCACAAGATTTAACTATGCTGGGATCCTTTCTTGGTATGGCCCGTTACAGTTCAAGGTACATTTGAGACTTTGCCACTGTAAGTGCCCCATTGAGAGACTTCGAGAGACAAAATGTTCAACTCGATGGTCACGTGAATGTGAACAAAGTTTCAAGAAAATCAAGCATGCAATTGAGAATGCCACTGAAATGGCGTACTTTGATCCGAAACTACAAATGAAGATTGTTATTGATGCCAGCCCAGTGGAGTTAGGTGCTATACTTGCCCAGCACAATGGACATCCTAATGCACCGAGATACATTATGGCTTATGCTCGCAGGAATATGTCACTCATGGAAAGTGCTTATTCACAACCTGAAAAAGAAAGCCTCGCTGTGGTGTGGACTTGTGAGCATTTTCATGTGTTCCTGTATGGAAAGCACTTCACGGCTGTCACCGATCACCAACCATTACTTACCATTTTTGACAATCCTAAAGCCAAGATGCCCCTCTCATTGAGAGGTGGGGGTTGCGACTGCAGGAGTATGATTATACGGCCAAGAAAGGATCAAAACCCTGCTGACTACTTCTCACGGGTACCAATACCATGTCATGGCACCACGTCTAAAGCTGCGGATGCTTTTGTTAACTTCATCATAAAATCTAGCACCCCTGCAGCCATATCAGTGGAACAAATCATTACTGCCATGAGCACTGACAGAGATATACTAAAAGACATAGTTACACATCAATCTTGGAGAAAACATACTCAACCTCTTAATGATGGCATGAAATACCAGAAATTCAGACATGAGCAGGAAGAAATTTCAATTACCCTAGAAGGCATTTTATTACGAGGGTCGAGAATTATTACACATGAGAGACTGATACAACAAGTCATTGAACTGGCGCATGAGGGACATCGTGGAGTTGTTGCTACTAAACGATCCCTACGGGACTGAGTGTGGTTCCTTTATCTTGATGAAAGAGTTGAAAAGGAATTAAGGGCATGTCATTTGTGCAATAGCTTGTCACCCAAAACAACCCACATCTGTTAAACATGCCTGAGCTTCCAAACCATGCATGGGAGTAGACTACAATGTATTTCTTTGGACCCCCTGACAATGGACATAATCCACTAGTAATTGTTGATAAATACTCCCGTTTTCCCCTTGTGGAAGATCTGTCGTCAACCACTCATGACAGAGTCATTGAGAGATTAGAAAGTATTTTTGCAACATGGGGTGTTCCGTCGATTTTGAAATCGGACAATGGCCCGCCTTTCCACATTCGAGAGGTTAAAGATTTTCCAACTCACCTAAATGTCAAGCATCAGAAAAGCACACCTCTCTGGCCCCAGGCAAATGGTGTCGTCGACTGATTTATGAGCACCCTCAAGAACACCGTTTAGCGCACTGCACTGGAAAGACGAACTCAAATCAGCTCTTCACTCTACTCTTCGTGCATACAGGTCAACTCCCCATTCCACCACAGGTGCAAGCCCTGCCACCTTAATGTTGGGAGAGCCATGGGAACCAAATTGCCACAATGGACCACTGAAAGATCTATTGACATTGATAAACTTTGCACTATTGATTCGTCTCACAAACACAAAATGAAGACCTATGCGGATAGAAGTCACTGTGCTAGGAGTACGGTGTTCAAAAGAGGAGACCAAGTCATTGTTAGGCAGAAACAGAAAAACAAGTCTGATGCTACTTTTGATGCTGACCCACTGAGAGCTGTGACTAGCAAAGGAAACATGGTGACTGCTCATCATCCTGGAAAGACCATCACAAGACAAACTTTTTATTTCAAACACCTGCCTCGAGGTTCGTTGACTCCAGACGTTCAGAGTGAGAGCCTTCCAACTGGGAGTCAGGAAAGCCCAAAGACTTCACCTGTGTCGGTCTCACATGTGCGTGCCACGGATGCCTCTCCTGTGTCTCCTCAACATCACGTAACAAGATCTGGAAGACTGATTTAAGCACCTCAACAACTCATTGAGGAGTTATGATGTATATATGTATTTTTGTGTACTTTTTATTTAAGAAGGGGGGAGATGTAGTGTCGTGTGTGGTAGAGATAGTGGGACCCTTTTGGTCCCTGACGTACTCCGTAGAACAGTGACGTAAGTGATTGGGCGTGGTTAAAAAAATTCATTACGTAGTACGGGCAGTTAACGATTACACTTTGATTAATAAAGACGTGCAATACCAAGCTCTGTGTGTGGCGTGATCATTTACATGTACCCAGGCTGGGGAGGACGCTACATTATGTACTTTGTAACAGCAGCAACAATGTGCTTTGCTATAAGGACACAGAAAGGAGCATAACATATCAGTGGGGGGGGGAGGGAGAATGGTTGTGGAGGGAGAATGGAATTAGCTGTGCTCCACTGACAGAACAAACACCACTCAGTAGATGGGTTTGAAGGTTGCAAACTGTTTATTTCCACGTGTGTATATCTCTGGCATATGCTTTATTGAGAGTGGCTACACATTTATGAGTCTGCGGAGGACTGCACCCCTGGCGATATCTCAGACAGTGATGCACTTCCGCACCACCAAGCAGCTGGAAAGAGCGCATTAACAAAGGTCCTTAGGCTCTAAAGCCAAATACCTAGCCCACATGCTGAGTCATTAGACAAGTCTCATAGCAGTTCAAGAAGTCATAGCGTCCGTCTATTCATAGGCTCAATTTAGGGAAGTCCTGATGTGTATGTAGCAAACTTTCTATAAAACATTCTGTGCTACCTTGCACTTTATGCCGGGTATAATGGTTTATGCTGCATTTGTTAGGCATTTTTCCGATTTTGTCAACACCGTTGGTTTTTCATGTACATTGCATTTACTTTAACATAGCCTTCTTATTGAGAGCGCGTTGTCCTGTTCATCGTTCTGGAATCTTGTTGCTGGTTGAATCTGTAACAGCTGGTGTGGAGCTGGAATTGGTATAGGGCACGTTCAGCAAGGGCTCCTGGTCTGAATGCATGCTTGAACCCGTTTCCATCTTCATCTAGGTAGACCTTTAATCTTACCCTCAGAACACACAATATTTGTGGTGAGAAGTGGACTTCTCCAGGAGTCCTGCTTGTAACAAGTAAGGTTCTAGCAGGCTAAGTCATCACAGTGCCAGACTACTTCAGGAGGCTGCCTTGCATCCAGATCTGGTCTAGCATCAGCTACAAAGGTGGCCATGCATCGTCAGACATGTTTTCACTGTTCCGACGTGCCTTCTGTGATTTAATGCCACGCGGTGTTAAAACTATCCTGGGTCAAGCATAGTCAGGCATTCCTCGCTTGACGTTTGATGGAAGCTAAACGGCCAGTGTCATCATGCTCAGCAGCCATTTTGTGAGGTTAGGCTTTTTATTCAACTTTCTTCAGACTGATATCAGCACGTGGTGTCAGGTTTTCTAAATGCAAGTATTCTTATAGCAGAGCAGAGTGTACTGTTTCATTTAGTGAGAAGCGTTCAAGGTTTCATATTAAAGCAACGTGCGGTACTTTAACCAAATTATTGTGAGATTTAGCGGCACTAGCCACACACCAAATTATTTGGAATACGGTTTTCTCATCTGAGACTGAGACATATTAATAAACTTAATTTATCCCCACCTTCCTTTCTCATGTACTGGACTATTGACCAACTGTTCATTTACCTTCATTGTGATCCCAACTCTTGTTTTTATTGTTTTGGGAGGTTTCTTGCTATTTGATCATCAATGTAAAGGTTATTTATAGTGAACCAGTTACTCTCATATAATCTCTTCACTGACATGGCAATAGGACAGTTTGTGGCACGCCCACAACCCAGTCCTTCACTCCAGAAACCTGGCAAACTGCTAGTATGTTGGAAAACGCGCAACAGGAATTTTGGTAATTATTTAACTGTGAATGATGCAGAAAAGTTTGATTCTGTAAGGAGGAATGTGTTACTTTTGGGGTGTTAAGGAACTGTTGGCAAGGACGTTTTTGATCACCTACCACAAGCAGAAACTCCTCAAAACAGCGTTGAATGCATGGATGAGTATGCAGAGCCTAATGCCATGGTGGAGCATTTTAAATCTTTCTCCAGTAAGCAGAAGAGACATGAGCCGACTGATGGGTACACTGGTAGTCTAAGGATTTTAGCAACTTCAAGTGACTTCAAATATAATGTGGACACCTTTTTAAGGTATCCGCTTACTTTAGGGTGTTTCCGCACAACAAACAGAGAAGAGAGAAGTGCTTACTCTTACGTCTTCCTTGTTGGAGGTAGTTAGCATGGCAAAGGGCATTAAGAGGTCGAGTCTGTTTAGCTACTGTTGAAAATGTGTATGATATGGTTGTCAGAGCTGTAATTATGAATGGAAGGAAAGATGGCAAGGAACAGCTTTAAAATTACATTTGTTGTAGATGTGCTTCATAACACTCATTTGGGAAATGGCAGTAATTGCTCAGCTGTGGATATAAAATGCTTGAAATGTGGGAAAAATTAGTCATTCCTCTGAAGTGTCCATATAAAGAGACAACTGTACTAGTAATGTACGCTAAGAGTTGAGCGTATATCTCAGGTTATTGTGGATGATAGATCCTCACAGAAAGAAGTGTATGACAAGTTGGGCAGTGTTACTTTGACTGTTTTGGATGGGAGTACGTGGGTGGACCGTTCTGTACTATTGGAATAGGTGAGGTTGAACAGGAAGTCATGGCTGATTCAGGGTCACCAATAACTATCTTAGCTGACCATACTTCCAATCACCTCTGGCAAAGTAACCAACTGCAGTGCACCGATATTAAACCTAAGGCTTTTGGCAATTTTGCAGTTCAGATGATGGGCTACAATGATAATCTTTTGAGTCTTAAAGATCGTAGGATACTTTAAAAAAATGTATGAAGCTAAGAATGTTAAAAACGATTTTGGTAGACAAGAGCAAGGCAGACTGGGTGCCATTTTAAAGCCTGGTACGCAGGAACAAATTACAGTGGATTCTAACTGGTGTCAGGAGGTTTTACTGATTGAATTTCATGTTAAAATAAACTGTGCCGATACAGGACAGCTCACCTTTCCTTTGGGAGACAGGGTTAGTATTTTGAATGTTTATAACAAAGGCCTAAATCGTAATGTGGAATCCCCCACCCCGGTGTTGTTTGATGAGACCATGACAAGTTCTAAGCACATTATTTCAGCCAGTTTGAGAAATAGGTTATTGATGGGAGATTTTAATATTACATTAAGCTATTAACACATTTGTAGAACTCATTATTAACCAAGACAATATTTGGGTTATTCCACTAACCTGGTCTCCTGTGGTAAGAAATCCCACAATAGGAGCTACAGAAATTTCCCTACTAACATTGACGCAGGGTATACGTGCAAGTGATGGCAGAGTTATGTCTGATATCCTGCAAATAGCACTTTCAAGTGGGAAAAACACAGTAGTTTTATTGATCTAGTTCTATGAGATCAATCAAATTAGGATTTAATAAAACATATGGAGGTAGTCAGGCACATTGATCACAAGCCACTAGTCCTGACATTTGACTCCAATTTAGGCCCACTGGATTAGTTAATCAACAGAGGGAAACAATGAGTGATGACATTCATATAGCATGTAACAGCAAAAGGCTCAACTGCAGCAGCATTTTCGGGGGAAATGTATTGCCTCTAATACACCATGCCACACTGTTTCCTGGAACAGTCTTTTGATGTGAATTTGGCCACAGTACCTTCTACACCATTGCACAAAAAGATGACAGATGTCATCCTCCCCAATGGTTACCAAACTTGGCAACTGCTGGAAGGAAGTTATTGGATCAAACACATCGAATGATGCAGATTTGGGGAAAAAGAGCTACTGGCAGCAGTGAAAGACAAAAACGGGAAGACATCAAACTATATTGCAGGGAATAAAAAAATAAAAAATAATTGATCAGATTGGGTGTAACAACTATGGTCAGAGCTACTGTCAGCAGCAAGGCTCCAAGAGTCACATAACGTTTGGCATCTGTCAGCAAATGTAGGAAAAGCAATTATATTCATTCCAGAATCTCATATCAGGGAGAAATAGGTGAGTGAGGAATCGGCCCTCCCCATCCCCCAAGGTGAGCGATTGACTAGTTCGGTATTTTTAAATAGGAGCGGAAAGGGATTCCTTTATACTCCTAAAGAGCCTTTTCATTGTGCTTTCTTTCTCTTCTATCAAGTCTTTCAGTTCTGCAGTGCATTTCACTGCATCTTGGTTTCTTCCTGCCCACATCTAGCCTTTACGCCCTGTTCTTTATCTTCCGTGTGCACTTTACACGCTGTAAATTCTCTCCTCGCATGTGCTCTTGGTATTACTTTCACTTTCTACCTTATGTCCACTCATTTCTCCAGCTCTCTACAGTCGTGCCCCCTCCCCCCCCCCTTCCCAGCCTGTCTCTGGCCCCACAGGCCCCTCTCCACACATCGCCTAATTGCAGCTCTTTTTTCAGTTATCTGGGTGAATACGGTTGCTGTGTGGAGTAGACAGTAATTGAACTAATTGTCGCATTATCCATCGCTTGGTGTGCGTCTGGCTATGTGTGTGCGCCAGTTTGTTGGTACGCGTGTGTCGGCCTGTGCCCCTTCGTAGGTCTTGTGTTTTTGCATCCGTTATTGTGGTACGTCCGATACAGGTCTGTTCACACCTTGCTGTGCGTCGGCCCAATTGTGTTGTGTGTCTGCGCTCGTCTACAGTATGTAAACAGCAGAGCGCACAATCCCTGCTCACCAGTGTTTCCTTTAGTGTCGCCATACATTGGCTGCAAGTTCACTTTTGACGCCAGGTCTGTTGTTTTTAACAACACCCAGCGCTCTTCCTTGGGGCCTAGTTTCTGAGTTTATAAAGTTCTAGGAATTCGGGGGCTGCCATAAAACAAATCCGGAGTGCCTTCCACTGTGATTGGAAGGGTCTTCGGTCTGTTTTGGGTCTGTGGGGTGTTTGAAGGGATTCTACGTGTTTTGGAAACGGGCAATGGACTTCAGGGGGCCACAGGATGTCGGTCTCCGGTGATTGCGAGGCACCGTTGTCTGGAGACCTGTATATGAGCAGCGGGGAAGGTCTGCTGTTCTAAAAAGACGTTTTACTGCGTTCTTCCCGCTGAGGCCTCGGCAGAGTTCAACATAATTACTATTTTTATAGCGCTTCATCCCTCATTTCTGCAGTTTCCAAGGGCTGTAAATAAGATGCCACCGTTTCCCCATTACTCAGCAGCCAAGAAATGGTTGCCTTTAGCCTAAGGAGTTGGGCGAAAGGCTGGTGTGTTGTGTTCATGTGGATTTTTTGCCTGCCCATCCCAAGGTAGCTGTGTACCTGATACCAGGGGTTCAACGCATGGGTGGGGGGGTGGAGTTTAAGATGGAAAGGGAAGCTGCACACAGCCGGAATAAATCAGTGGGTCAAAGCGTGTGCTGCAGAGGGCAGTGCAGAACCTCTGAAGTCAAATGCCAATGTCTAGTCGCTTCCCCTTCACTTTTAAAGTGCAGACTTCAGGATACTAGACTAATGTTCAACACTAATCCTTAATGGGTTCCGGAGTGGCGTGCTACTCGCCAGAAAAGCGCTTCAACACTCATCAGGGGTAACAAGTGCTATATGAATGCAAACCTTTCTTCCCTTTTATCCCTCCGCTATCCTTCTCACTCCAAATAACTGACTAATATCCACCACTGAAACTACTTTCATATTTTCACCATATTAATTCACCACTAATCCTTGATGGGCTTCCAGAGTAGCATGCTTCAACACCCCATCAGGGGTAACCAGCGCTATATAAATACAAACCTTTTTTTCCTCCTCTATCCTTCTGCTATCATTCCAAATCCAAATAACTGCCTAACCTATCCATCACTTAAAATGTACTTGCATGTTTCACTATACTAATTCAACACTAATCCTCTATGGGTCCCGGAGTAGCGTGCTACTCGCCGAAAAAGCGCTTCGACGCCTCGTCAGGGGTAGTAAGCGCTATATAAATGCAATTACAATACAATACAATATCACTGAGGATAGCTAGTTTCCATATATGTCTTCATTTTATACTTGCAATACACATGAATCAGAAATTGATGTTGTAGAGTGTACATCCTCAACCCCCCACCCCCCCAAAGTTTGTTGATACTTTTCACTATGGAGGAAGCCATATTGGAAAATATGAGCCAGAAGGGAAGAAGAGCCCTGACCCAAAAAAGATCTCAGTTGATTTGTTCATATCTGAACCACTAATTTGGGGCTGTAATTTTGTCAAATTAGCTCATTAATAATCCTTGGTGGCCCGCTTCCTTCCTCCTGGAGTAGCTGCAGTGACCCCAGGAATGAGTAATCTATTAGTCTAACTGACAGCAGGCAAAGATTTTTTGGGAGGATTATTTTGTCCAGATTAAAGACATGGATAATGAGCAAAAATATTCTCTCTGACTGCCAGGCAGGGTTCAGTAATAGATCAGCACGGTATATATAGTCTTTAGGTTACAGCTATTAGTGGACAAATATGTAACCATCAAAAAAGAGTCTCTATATGATGTCTTTGTGGTCCCAAATTCTGTATTTGACAACATACCACTGCACAGGTTATAGACTGTGCTCAGAGACATGGGCGTGCTTGAAGACCTATTTGACATCCTGATTCATCTACATGACATCAATTTTGAAAAATTGAGTTGGGGTCCAACGAAGAGACTATTAACTGCTTTCCACTCAAACAAGTAGCATGCCACGGGTGCGTGCTTGCACCCACCTTATTTACATTATAAATGAATTAAGTAGTGGTATACCTTAACAACTGGATATTCTTATGCACCAAGACTGGTAGGCCAAACAATATCTACACTGTTTGTAGACAATACTCTACTATTGAGACTGCAAAATGTATTAAATACATTTGTTAATTTTTATTTGTATGACAAACGGCCTCACCATTCATCCCATCCACATACATTTTATGGAAGCAACCCAAGCTTAGATAATTTTACACTTGAGAGGGTAAATGGTATTGATCATCTGGGAATTATGAACTACAATTGCCTTAAATAAGACAAACAGATCTTCAAATGCATGGGCTTATTCATACAGTGGTAAGGAGCCACTCAGTGCTTTGTAACAAATCTGGGAGAAAGACCTATTTCATATGCTAGAGATGTACAGGACCAAATCTCAAACCGCAGCGATTATGAACCTGAAATTTGGGACAACACCAACATTTCCATTCAAGCTTGTGTAAAAAAAATTAGTTCTTTAAAAATCTTCTGGATTTACCACAAAACACGCCAAATGTGCTCTTATGCTATGAACTTGATCACATAAATAGCAATCTTGTGGTTCATCTCAAAACCTAGTTCTACTGGGTCCGGATAGCAATCTTGTGGTTAATCTCAAAACCTAGTTCTACTGGGTCCGGATAATGGTTATACAACAATTGGATCCCTTGTAGAGAAGCTCTCAAGGAAATACTGGGGTTAAAAGGGAGAATCAAGATGAACTGGCTCAACTGCGTTAACAAGCAACTTGAGCTTATCAGTAGGATTCACATATGGTCTAGTTTCGAACAGATTATAGTGAGTAAATCTTAGCACCTAAAATTGGTCTTCAAAAATTGGTATTTATTCCAGATTGTTAGCGATCACAGAACAGGGAAGCTGACTCTATTTTATAGAATGGTGAAAGGTGTGCATAGCTTTGAACATTGTCTAGATTCTGTTGGGACCCAGCCAGTGAAGAACCTCAATATAACATTTTGATGAGGCATTTTGCCACTACTTTCATTTTTGAATACATGGAGATCTCGAAGATACAATGTAGCGTTCTTCCATTGAACAGAGAGTAAGGAAACAGAGGCATATTTCTGTGTTCCCATTGTACACTAGACCACAAAAATATCTGGTCCCTCTAGTGTAGAATATAAGGACCCTTTGTCACCAGGTGGCTCTAAAATGGCACCTGATTTTTGACCTATCAAGTTATTTATTACTGTCCTGGGATATCTGTAAGGGCACCTCAAGCAGACAACGCTTTAGGGAGAAAATGTGTTTGGAAAATAGAATGTTTGGCAACTGTTTTAAATGTATGCAATTCCATGGTTATTATGGATTCTTCGAATGTATATGACATTCCTGTATAGGGCTTAAAGATTGCAGTCATTTGTTTATTGTAAATGATGTGTTTAGGTGTGTTATGTCGTACGTGATACGTTTTATGGATTGCTTTTTACCATAAATAATCATTTATACTACTGCTATGAATAATCCTAGCAGAAACTCACACACGTTGGGGGTGCAGTCCGGGAACAGACCCATCTTAAAGGCAAAGTCCAGATTTCTGGTGGATAGGAGGTGAAGTCAAACGTCTAAAGATAAGGCTCCAATATGGCAGTATCTGCGGCAGGGTAAGGGTGAAGCAGAGAGTGGCTATTACAGGTTTTAAGATTTCTTTGACACCCAAAGTCCAACCCAGCTACTTCCTCATAAGGCAGCAGTGGTTAGAGCTGCTGTAGAGAAGAGAAGACAAACATCTCAGCCATAGTTAGCAAATATCTTGTAGGATACCGAGGTTTCCATTAAACAACCTTCTTGGTTGATGCCCTAGATATGGCAACAATCCTCAAGAAATCTGCTCCAAAATGACATGATCGAGGTCAGGTCATTACTTTTTAAAGTTTTAGTCAAGCTTCTGCTGCTTTTTATCTGCTTAAAAGCACTTCACTATGACTAGGCAGAATGACAATTAAAAGGGCAAACTGGCCAAGTTTCTCAAGTACTATCACGTTTGTCTATTAGTCTGCTGAACCAGAAGGAAATAAAGACTTTTTTTTACGGAGTTTTATATAGCGCGAACTTCACCCGAATCGGGTATCAGAGCGCTTTACATAGCACCAGTTACATTACATGAGGACACATTCATTTTTGTTAGGCACGGGGAGATTAAGTGATTTGCCCAGAATCACAGGATGTTCAGCGTCATTGCCGAGACTCGAACCCAGTTCCCCACATTCGAGGTCCACCGCCCTAGCCGTTAGGCCAACTCCTCTCCCCAAACTTTGATTAGTTTGATGATGAAACCATGGACACGGAAGAGACGAAAAGCAAATCATCTCTTTTGGCACTTCTGTAACCCATGTATCTAGTCGTATGAACAGAAAATGGAAAATGTCACATTGTAAGTTGGCGATTAGAAGCGAAAGTCCCTAGAACAATGCCCGTGTGACAACTTGCTCCTCATTTTTTTATTCTGCCTGACCTGGTATGTTGTCATGCGTCCCTTGACAAGTGCTCTACATGGTTTGGTCTGTAGCACACTAACATAGTACTACATTTTGTTGCGTATTCAAGCCAAAACCAAAGTGGTACTGCTTTTATCATTGGTGGCTATGTCACCCCGAGTGGGACGGGTATGCCCAGACGTGGGTCCCGTGCTCTCCATGCCACTGGAGTCAAACTATCCTGGCTGATGAGGGCTGAAAGCCCGAAACCGGTCCTAGGATGCTTGTTTCCAGTCCAGGGAGGACCTGGCCTGGCAGTTCGGGCTGGACTGTTCCCATTGGGCGCAGGGTCAAGACTGATTTGCATATGGCTGGGTCCAAACTGGAACGGCATGGTGAGCAAAAAAACAATTTATTTAGGCCCAGATCTCTGTACTGGGGTGAATGTATGACATTGTTCTGCATTCTGTCCATCAATTGTTCTTTTTGCATTTGTCACCCAGAGTGGGACGGGTATGCCCAGACGTGGGTCCCGTGCTCTCCATGCCACAGGAGTCAAGCTATCCTGGCTGATGAGGGCTGAAAGCCTGAAACCGGTCCTAGGATGCTTGTTTCCAGTCCAGGGAGGACCTGGCCTGGCAGTTCGGGCTGGACTGTTCCCATTGGGCGCAGGGTCAAGACTGATTTGCATATGGCTGGGTCCAAACTGGAATGGCATGGTGAGCAAAAAACGATGGATTTAGGCCCAGATCTCTGTACTGGGGTGAATGTATGACATGGTTCTGCATTCTGTCCATCAATTGTTCTTTTTGCATTTGTCACCCCGAGTGGGACGGGTATGCCCAGACGTGGGTCCCGTGCTCTCCATGCCACTGGAGTCAAGCTATCCTGGCTGATGAGGGCTGAAAGCCCGAAACCGGTCCTAGGATGCTTGTTTCCAGTCCAGGGAGGACCTGGCCTGGCAGTTCGGGCTGGACTGTTCCCATTGGGCGCAGGGTCAAGACTGATTTGCATATGGCTGGGTCCAAACTGGAATGGCATGGTGAGCAAAAACGATGGATTTAGGCCCAGATCTCTGTACTGGGGTGAATGTATGACATTGTTCTGCATTCTGTCCATCAATTGTTCTATTTGCATTTGTCACCCCGAGTGGGACGGGTATGCCCAGACGTGGGTCCCATGCTCTCCATGCCACTGGAGTCAAGCTATCCTGGCTGATGAGGGCTGAAAGCCTGAAACCGGTCCTAGGATGCTTGTTTCCAGTCCAGGGAGGAACTGGCCTGGCAGTTCGGGCTGGACTGTTCCCATTGGGCGCAGGGTCAAGACTGATTTGCATATGGCTGGGTCCAAACTGGAATGGCATGGTGAGCAAAAAAACGATGGATTTAGGCCCAGATCTCTGTACTGGGGTGAATGTATGACATTGTTCTGCATTCTGTCCATCAATTGTTCTATTTGCATTTGTCACCCCGAGTGGGACGGGTATGCCCAGACGTGGGTCCCATGCTCTCCATGCCACTGGAGTCAAGCTATCCTGGCTGATGAGGGCTGAAAGCCTGAAACCGGTCCTAGGATGCTTGTTTCCAGTCCAGGGAGGACCTGGCCTGGCAGTTCGGGCTGGACTGTTCCCATTGGGCGCAGGGTCAAGACTGATTTGCATATGGCTGGGTCCAAACTGGAATGGCATGGTGAGCAAAAAAACGATGGATTTAGGCCCAGATCTCTGTACTGGGGTGAATGTATGACATTGTTCTGCATTCTGTCCATCAATTGTTCTTTTTGGCTATGTCTCCTTGACCAGCACATGACTTATGGTGGGTGGCTGCTGATTAATAGTCATGGCGTAAAGATCTTCTTACATGTACTGCAACAAGGGTACTACCTACAGGCTTGCCATCTGTAAACTCATTTAGTCTCTCATAACTGGGCCACTGATTCCCCCTTCACGTATGTGCTGTCATGAGTGCTTGTGACGTGCAGTGCCCACTTGCAGTGCCCACTTGGGAGTTCCTCCGGGTGTATGCAGCTCCCAAACTTCCATGGTGATTCTTAGGGTTTAGTGGTAGTACGTGCAGCTGCTTCTCTACCCTGCCTGACTCCCAGCCCTGATTACCCCTTCCCCTCTCTCTACAGAAGAGACTGGAAGCCAACTTTATGCAAATGGATTTGAAATCACATTCACTGATCTGTTTTTGTTCATGTCCGGAGCAATGAGCCTGCATGTCAGCTCAGACACTGACACGAGAGGTACAACCCTCGAACGAAGACGACGGCCAAGGGCATGGCCAAAGCTGCCTACCTTAAACAACTAGATAGGTTGCCTGCGGTAACCTGCCTACTGTGTCCTGTGCCACTGGAGAGGAAACAGCATCTGGCTGGGAACGAGACTGTGACATTTCTCCTGCAGGTTGCTTGTTATAAAGCTGTGGCACAGCACATGAGTTGGAAACATTTTAGCAGGATTGTCTCCCTCCAAACGTTGAAACTCACCTTTGAATTTGCGTGGCTAATTGGCAGTGAGTCAATTGCCAAGATACTGGATATAACATGACCCTTTTGGCTTACCCAGGTGCTAACCTTTTACTTCACAGACCTACATGAAGGAACAGGCAGAATCTTTGACCATCTCTCCTGGAATTAACAGATATGCCCCAGGACTGACGACCAGGATTGCAGCTGCTGCTTAAAGAGAGAGAAAGAGGTAGAAAGGGGTATATCACCCAGTGTGTGTATATCCGTCTCGAATGTGCACGTCCTAAGAAAACTAGTCACAGCGAAAATATAATACTTATCCTAGAATAAATATTAATGCCATGAGACGTACTGAGGTTAATGAGCATGTTTTCGTGAATGTAAATAAAGTCTTATTCATTTGGCACAACTCTAGTTGGATATTATATTTTTTGTCAAGGACACATGTTCTACCCCACACTACCCTCCACGAGTAAGCCTAGCCTGACATCCCTATGCCTGGATGTCAAAGCCAAAAAAGGAGGTACATGAAGGTTTAGTGGGCTTGCAGTTTTACCAGGCTTCTGTGGTTCCAATTACAACTGCAGTTCTTGTCACAAGGATTACCTAGTTGCCCTTGAGTTCCACATGCCTCAGAGAATAACGCAGCAAGTGGTGATGCAGAGTGAGATATTCCGCTGCAAGCCCAAAGGAGGTGAGGAACAGGTGGGTCATTAATACTTTTCGAAAACCACTGAATTTTTTTCTTTGGTTTGAGAGTTGCAGGAAGTGGTTCCTATGTCAGGAGCCTAGAACATGTAGACAGCTTACCCTTGAGCCTGTTGTACACAGTTAGCTGAATGAATAGAAGGTCAAGCGAAGCAGATCACTGGTGGCGGGTCGGATTGAATCACATGAAAACCCTGAGGAGAAGGAAGTACGATAAGTTTGCCGTAGTAAGTAAATGTTATTTAAAAAAAAAAAAAAATTGGGGTAATGCATTCCCAGTGGAGGAGAGCCAGTAAATATTTTCGGACAAGAAAGAAACCAGTGCTTTATAAATTATGAAGAACTCCCCCGGGGGGGGGGTTTAGCTTCGAAGAAGAGACTTGAAATGGGATTTTTGTACTTAGTTGGGCCTGTCTGCATCCGTGGCTCAGAGGTGGAGGGTACGAACATGAGAAATGATAAAAATTGATATTTATCTCCATATTCCTATAGCCTGCTTTTTGGTTATGGGTTTGTAATTTTCTTGCAATATATTTCACCTGATGAACTGATGGACCAAATTTTGGAAAATCTCATGATGTGAAAAGTATTATTAAGGTTGTAAATGTTGCCACATTTCAGACTGCAGATCTTGTATTTACGAGTACACCAATAAAGTTGTTCGGTATATGGAAGGTGTGGCATGTCTGTTGTATTCACTGTGTGGCTGTAAAAGTGGGTAAAGGACTTTCTGAGCTCAGGTTAGAGACTGAGGTTACTGTGCTGTGAGTTTTTGTCCATGGATGCAAAAGATGCACTGAATCCCAAAAGGTGCCTGTCCTGCTGACTGAGAGGCTGAAATCATAGGCCAACTCAATAACCAGTAACTTGCTACTGTCCGAGCTCTCAGATGTGTCATTCAGAAGGAGTATGTTTACCTCTCAGTGAAACCCTCAACTTCTGACAGTGCTACAAGTCACAGGGGACTCACCACAGCAAGAATGTGTCACTCAACTGGAAAAAAAATGCAAATGGTCAATATTTTACACTATGTTTTGTGATGAAATGGACTAGTAAAAGAGTGTCCCCCCCTTCCTACCCAAAAGCTTTTTGCAGAACCTACTGATTCAGTTACCATTCAAGGGATTGCAACTTTACTGTCTGCAAAATAACTTCTTTTTTAATTTGAAGAGAAAAAAGCGTTTAAGGCCAAATGTACTAAGCATTTAACGGTCGCAAGCACTCCGAATCTGTGTTTGCAACTGGTAAAATGCTTTATTGAATGCTAAAGCCAGTTTAGGAGTCAGTTAACCTTTACGGACTCCTAGAATAGCTTGGTGGCTGGATGCCACTTTACAATTTGTATGGGGCGTACTGTAGGAGTCCCTTCCAAATTGTGATTTAGTCTGTGATGTATCAATGCTTTGCAACCTTAATCCAGTTGCGAAACATTGAAAAATGACAGACTCACAAGTTGGGTGGCAATGCATGCATAAAAGAGAAGGGATCCCCTTAGAACCCCCTCGTCATTTGCAAATCTTAGGGAAAAAGTTAAAAGATTAAAAAATACATTTAAAAAAAAAAAAAAACAGCCCTGTTTCCTTGATAGAGAGAGAGAGAGAGAGAGAGAGAGAGAGAGAGAGAGAGAGAGAGAGAGAGAGAGAGAGAGAGAGAGAGATAGCTTGCCTGCGTGTGTGCTTTGTCTGTTATTACACGGCTGGTAATATAGACTTAATGTGACCAACCTTTCAAGGTATTATGGACCGTAAACAAAGCACGCCAAACAGACTTGGTTGTAGCCTCTGCTTCCTCATCTCTCAATGAGCTATTCCAGCCTCATGTTGCTAATAGAAGCGCTATTGCTGTAACATCACCCGTTTAAGGCGGCTACTCTCGACTTCGGCTGCACTGCGGACTGGGCTTTTGTTAATGCTGATGGGGTCTTTGACATCTGTTCCTTTACCGGAGGGTCCACATTATTAGGGCAGTCTCATCAGCATCTATTTTCTGTTTAAGCACCCTGTCAATCACGGGTGGCAAAATGCCTACCTGAAATCAAAAGCATGTTAATAGGAAGTTCCTACACTTTCAGAGCATCACATTTAGCCTTCATTAAAAGTGGAGGCCGGATTGAGTGATCAGACTCTTGCCTTGCCTCCTGCACAGCTGTGTGGGGTTCTAAATTAATGTGGCCATCTTGTCCCATACTTCCCTGTCATAGAATTGGATTTGTGGTGATGCGCTGCTATAAGCAGGGCAAGGGAGGCCTACGTTCTAAAGCTGTGTCCCACCTAACCCCCAAAGTGTATCTTTGTGCTCTCACTGTTGATGTAGGGCTTAGGAGGATGATGTATTTGGGCAGGCGTAAAGGTTTGACTGGCTTTACGGCTGCTGGTATCCTGTGCTGGCTTAGGTTTGCTGTTTACCACGTGTATAGCGAGGGTTATGGAAGCAACTGGTAACATGAGTCCCAAAGAGAACAGTTGTTTTGAAAAGGAATATTTAATTATTGGGAAGTACAGCAAGTTAGACCAGCACATGTCATCAGGTACAAATTGATTTGGGGGTGGTTTAACATTTTCAAAGAGCAACATGCCATTACCGAACAAGGAGCTAAACCCCTATTTGACCAAAATACATTCTCTGCCGCCTCCTCTTCGTCTTCTACATAAAGATCAAAAGACGAGGTAGCTGTTTTTGTTGCTTAAAAGTTCGGAGTCAGGTTTCAACACCTTGTGACTGGTCTTCAACATACTGTGCCTTATTTTACCTCTAAACATCTACCGAGAGAGCACTTATGCCCCACCCATGATTGTGGATGCCTTAACCATAAACTGTGGGCAGAAACGGATGCTGGCATTTTTTATCTTGAGGCAAGCAGCACTTTTTGGACCATTTGCAAGTTCATGGTTTTGAGGTTGGTAGTTGTAGCCTCAGACTCAAGAACGGTGAGTCAGGTACTGCAGCAAAGAGGCAGGGAACGTGGAGGGAGGCAGAGTGTAGTTAATCAAAAGCACCAACCTTTTGTTTACAAGACCTTCAGGAAGAAGCCGAGCAGGCAAAAGAAGAGTGACACACTCAGGACGCCGTAGCACCCTTGCATCACCTCAAAGCACTGATGGAGTAGAAATGGGGATACCTTGTCTTCATTCAGTAACATCAGGAGATATAAGCAAATAGACACATTATTTGTGGCATGCTTTGGATCCAACATTACTCTCAATCCTGTGGCTCTTGAACCTTCCGAAGCACATTCAATACTGGAAGATGGCAGATGCTCAAAGAAGGGAGGTGCCTGCAGCGCACTCACGACTATGTTTTTAATGTAGACACTACACAGAGTCGTGCACATGCAAGAGATGCTCGAAATAAACTTGCAACAGATTCTTACAGCTGATCTCAACTGTAATGCCTATAACCACTGTTTTGAGACTTTGGCGAATTAATGGTACAAAAAAAAAAAGAGTTCCCAGCACCAGTGTTTTTAGGTCTCGCGCCTAGCGTTGCAGTGCGCAGCACTGCTCGCGCAGCGCGAGACCTCTAGAAAGGGCTTCTGAGAGCTAACCACACGCTCGTGCGTGTGGTTTTTCTTTCTGCGGATGCCATTGGTTTTCGTGTGCTTTTTAAAAAAAAATCCAGTACGCAATTGGGCAAAGGCGGGCGCATGTCCCGCCTTTGCTCCGCCCATTCCCGTCGGTGGCCAGCACGCGCAGCAGCGCGCGTTCGTGTCGCTGCCGCGCTCCCTCCCCCCGCTCCTCTGTGGTGCGCGCGCACCACTAGTTTCGATTCCCGCGTTCGATGGCAACCAAGGTGGGGTAGCGTGTCACAAGATGCAGCGCTCAGTGTGATGGCCGATGAGGTGTGAGAGAGAGACTCATTTTATGGTGGTCAGATAGAAAATAGCATGCCGTCTAATTGAAGGTGTACCTCATCTGCAGATGCTGACCGTGAGTACCATCAACTTCAGTAGGTTTGTGCATTCTTGGCTATCAGGGTCCCGGAATATCTGCATTAACCACAGAGCCGAGCACCGCTTAAAAGCATTCAGATCGATGTTCTTAGATGCTTGCTAAAACTGTAGGTGGGTCTTATTGACAATAAAGTGTCTTAATAGTCCGTCATCCGTCTAATGAAGGCGTTGAAATGCTTCACCTAAATGTTTATATAGCTACCGTCTGGGTATAACCTACAGCAATATTTAATTTGCTTACTTCCAAACCACCCTTGTCCACGCCCCATTTCTTGTTACTATTATATGAACCAGCCATGTCACTGTTTAGGGATTTTCAGTTTCCGACCACGGCTCAAGATTGCCTCTGTTCAAAACTAGATCTTGAGACATTGTCGGGGGCGGCATGCAGAATCCAATTGTCCCGTTTGAAGATGTCATCTTTAAAGAGAGCGCAACTGCAAAATATTTTTTTTGTCTTAGAGAGTCCATCTCAAAAATCTACTTCTGAAAAGAGCCGTAAGTGAAAGCAGTAAGGGCGTTTTGCAAGGGAAGTTTAACGAGCGAGTTAGAAATGAAGTTTGTCCGTGGGTTCTTCAGTACACGAGGATGTGGCTGAATTGATCGGGTGCAGTGTTCCTTTTTTTGCTGTAATTTTCTACATATGGATTTGCTTCTATCTATTTAGTTTTTCGAGTGATCTAATTCCAGAGGGTGCTTAGTGAATAATGAGAAGTGTTTCCAAATCTTCTCCGAGTATTTCAGAAGTTCTTAGAACGTTACATCATAATGATGCTTCTCACATCTGATAACGTTTTCCAGCCTTAGTCCGTCTTCGAAGAGCATGAACATAGGGATGGTGCTGTAGTGTCTTCAGGTGGACCACTGCGCACAGAGCTTGCTGTTGCATTCAGAAACCATTGGATTATTCTCCCCATTCGAGCATGCAGATGTGTAGTACATCTCCTTTATTTGGATCCCGGAAAGGAGATTACAGATTGTCGCTCCACAAGCAACAGGAAGTTGAATCATAAACTCTTGTAATGTTCTCTTCCACCTCAGTTTTTTCCTCTTTATTGTGAAAAAAAAATCAAAGTACTGTAATCTGAATATTCCTGCAGCGTTAGCTATGTAATGTGGTTGCTGGCAGAAGGACAGCATAAATCTGCCTTTTGGTGATGACTGGGGAGTGAAGAATGTTCGTGCCATCTAGTGCTGTGTCATTCATGGTGTTTGGATCTAGTAAGTACACAGAATAGGGTCATAGTGGCGAAATGCTCATGATATAGCTCCATGTGGTGGCTTGATTAATGCAGTGGCATCCACAATGACTTTTTATTTTTGGAAGACGATTGTCTCCTTTTAGGTCTGGCATTGGCGAAGATTTATGATTTTTCGAAAAATTAATTGGGTAATATGCTAATAGATTTCAGCCAGCTCTCTTCCTCCGTTAATGTTGTCTGTCATTCATATTTTTCGTCCTCCCTCAATAGCATACGGTAATGGGTCAGCCC
Source organism: Calotriton arnoldi (assembly GCA_963921515.1). Lineage (NCBI taxonomy): Eukaryota > Metazoa > Chordata > Amphibia > Caudata > Salamandridae > Calotriton > Calotriton arnoldi. The sequence goes on from CAWUFW010001072.1 coordinate 2,475,678, forward strand.
ACTTCTGCCATTGGCTAACTTCACTGTAGGTTATGGAATTCTGCCCTTTCACTAGAAGCACGTCCACACACAAAGTAGTTTCCTTAAGTGACGGACTGCTATGGCAGTATGTGCTTTTTCAGCGTGTGTGTGTGTGTGTGTGTGTGTGTGTGTGTGTATATATATCTTCATATTCTGAAACTGTGTATTTCATATCCTGAGGCCCACTGGAGGGCTGTGTTTAAAGAATTAGTATAAGATTTATTAAATTATACTGAAGTTACACAGAATCCACTGGAGGATTAAAGTGGCTCGAAAATAAATACCACAAGTTCCAGCATGCATCGTTAAATGTGAGGCACACCATAGGCCTATAAATATGTAAGCATGCAGGGAATGCTGGGAGCAGAAACTGTTGTGGACTCAGTAATGGCCTATGAATAAGGAGCTTGGGCTCTGAAACGCGTCAGGCTGAGGAGGAAACTTTCGGGATGGAATGCCAGTTTCATTGAATAAAGGGTTCTGAAAATCGTCTTCTGTGGATTGCGCTCTCATTGCAGGGCAGAATATGAAGATATATAGTTTGTCAGCTCCCTAAACAGTAACGTTTTCCCTGTCAATGCCAGACCTATTGGCTTTGCTAGTGTGTGTGTTTAATAGTGTCTTACACACAGAGGTGAGTGACTTATTCTGGCGCTCACATTCTGTCCCTGACTGTCCGCGAGGCAAGCCTGCTGCCTTAAGAATGCTGTTTTTCGTAATTTCAAAGGCTGATAGGGCCTTTCTCACGGAGGAGCTTACTGCATGGCAGGACCCCTGATGGCGAGACCTCAGTCCCTTTTGGCTACAGCTCTGAATTGGTCTACCCCACACAGTGGGGCTTTGGTTGTGTGGCTCGTAAAGGTAGGCTTGGCTCACCTTTGCAGCTCAGGAAGTTGAATACAGTGCAACTATCTTTACGTTTATTAGTTTGAATGCAAAACGCTGTGCAGGGCTGTTGGCAACTGTTTAGAGTCTGATTTTGCTTTTCCTCTTTGCTTTATAAAAGGTTTTTCTGGTAGGATAACAATAACAATATACTCTTTCTAACCTTTTGCTGTGGTAGATGGTACTTAAATACATGTCCTCTCTTCATTTAACTGAAGGCTTATAACTTATGCTTTTATTCTTGCCCTAGCACTGATGCTACAGAATGTTGTATTTGTTGCAGATGACGGTAACGCTAAAAAGGAGAATTCCATTATTTGCCATTGCACTGTGCATGCAGTAGGTAGACGCAGCAGCAACGAATTAATACTAAAAGAAATTGAGTCTGTTAATTTATTATACCAGTCGTGGAAACGAAGGAGCAGTGCAGTAAAGTTGTGCAGGGTATGTGGCAGGGCTTACTGCACTCCCCCCAACCTATTTTGGCTATGGCAATCTTGTCTAGTACAGGTGATAAATCCTGTGCCCATCCCAACAACCTATGTGGCTTTTTGTCAGTCATCTTATTGCAACATTTGCAAACCTTTTGTTCATTGTATGTGATCTTTACTACCTGGTCTATCTACTAATGGGTTCAATGTCCCCCTAGTTTCTTGATTGTCTGTTCTGTATTTTGACTGGTTTGTCTTTTTTTTTCCCCCCGCACCATTTGTTCTACAGTCTGCTTTTCTTCATCTTGCATGTACAAGCCCACTGTCAGTGCGAAAACGTCCCTCTGTATCCTTTGTACCATATCGCCTTCTTTGCCTGTCCCAATTACCTCTGGGGTTCTTTTCCCCTAGCTTTTCCTGCATCTTCTGAATCCCTTGCAACTCTGTCCTGGGGTTTCCTTGGATGGATGGATGGATTGCAGGATAGCTCTACTCTCTAGCAAGAGAAGCATAGTTTTACTGACTGCACGATGTGGTGATCAGTCGTATATACAATGGATATCACTGCTGTCTGGCTTAGCAATTGTGGTTGTTTTGTTCTAAATGAGGATAGCTCCACTGTTTGTGGTAAGGGTAAGAAAATCCTCCAGCTCCCTCCATTTCTGAGCCAAAAGTTGAAGAAGCGAGGAACAGAGTTTTACACATCCATTTATCTGCAGAGCTGGACAGTCTTCCAAGGAAGACAAACAGGGGAGTGCTGGGCATTCCTTTCCCTGAAGTGAGGCGAGCTTCCAGGAGGATCATTCCGTTGGGGTTGGAGGGAAGGGGTACATTGTCATGGTGTGAAGAGAGAAGCCTGTCGCTCTGCACTTCCCAGGGGAGCTTTGCCAACCTGTCATGTTAATGTGGTATGTTCGGCCAGTGAGTCTGCACTTGACTGCCCCACACAAATGTTCTGGGTGCATAGGGGTTTCTGGAGACACCAGTGGCAGTAGCAGCAAACTGCCAGTCTCAAGTGCCAGAACATGCAGTTTTCTTTCCAAATAGGGAATTACACATCCTAGTAGGTCTCAACAGGCTTAACAAAATGTATCTCATCCTTCGCATTTAACTGCTCACATACTCTATCAGAGGAGCCAAAATTGAATAAGTATGTTTAAAACAAAACAAAACATCATGGGGTAGCACTAGATGGTTTGGTCAAGAATATTGACCACCTTTGTCATCTGTGTTTTTTAGAAACAAGACCACACAGTACATGTAGTGGGACACGGGGAAGAGGGAGGACAAACTCCATCCTAACTACCCTGAGGTGTTGCTATCATTGCCCTAAATCCCAGCTCCTATGTCTTTCCCTGCCTTTCAAGTGCCGGGTGGTGCTGCGTCTTTATACTTGAATGCCCTAAGCTGCTATCATCACTGTTGTGTGAGTGGCCCACTAGATCCTGCCATAAAAAGAAGAAATCTCTGCAGCGCAAAAATTGTGTCTGTGATCGTGTTCTATTCAACTTTATTAATGCACGCTTTTGTACAACACAATTTTGTGGGAAATATTTAAAGGTTGCTTTCTATATGTCTAAATGTTTCTGTGCCTTTGCAGATTCATCAGGACCATTGTCTGTTTCAAGGCCGGATCAATTTTCATTAACTCTCTTTCTTTTTATATAGGATAATACTATAATTCAGTGCTTGGGCACAATAGGAGTACAAGTAATAGTTTTAAATTATCTCACAGATGCCTCCATAAAATGCTTACATGTATACTTTGCATTAGTAGCATAATGTCAGTGCATGGTATTTGATTTCCTTTGAAACAGTGATTCACACTCTGAGTTATCATTCACACCTTATTAGCGGAGCTCCAAGTTTTCCATAGTTAGTCAGTATTTCGCCAAACCTGGTTGGTGCTGCTCCTCTGAAGTGATCACTTTTTACATGCACTTTGTCATTTAATTTTGGCTCCAATAATAGAATATTTGCACAGTCCAATGCTAGGGATAGAACACTTCTGTTTTAAAAAAAAATTCACGCTTATGGGACCTACTTGGAGGTGTGATTCCAATGAGGTCTAATGCACTTAGAGAAGCTGTGCAAAGATTTTTGGACTTTAGTTATACTGTTGATAATTTGAGGGGTGCATTTCTCATTACCCAGTAACTCCTGTTATTATTGTGTTCTTTCTAACTAGCTCAAACCTTTTAATAAACGTGTACTCTGTCACTAGCTTCCGTACATCATGAATTCTGAAGTTGTATTTTTTAAAGAAATGTGACTGATAGACCACAAAGTCCACTACATGAGCAGTGTTCTTCCCAAGTTCTGTCCTGTGCAGCTGCAAATAATATAGAGCTTTAAGCGTCTTCATGATTACTGGATTCTTTAAAACGGGCTCCTCCGAGTCGTTTGTGAGGAAGTAGCTCTCCTTTGGGCAGCGCCGCCACCAAATCAGAAGCTTTTGCTTGGGTTGAATTATTATATGTAGCCCAAAATTGAAAAGTGTTTATGTGAGACAAAAATGTGTGCACGTTCAGAACCTATAAGCTGTTTGGAGGAAAATGGTTGAATCTCCAAAGTGTATTTAAAGCTGGCATCTCAGTGATAAATCAGGAGACTTATTACTAATATTATCTTGGTGATGGGGGCATTGCAGCTATGGCTGACGTATTGCATGCGCTCTCGTTTGCGAGACTCTTGTGTTAAGTAATGGGCTTGGAACCCGCCCCTTACTTACCATTTGTTCGCATCATTGTTGCTCTTCTTTGCTGCCTTCTAATTTGACAGCACTTGCAATGCGTCACTTCCTTTTCTTTCTGTGGCGCAGGGACCAAGCACAGATTAATGATGCGTGATTAGTGTCCCTCAGCTGGCAATCAGCTGCGCGCACTGTGACTCCAGTATTATTTCTTGTAGAAAAAACGTGCTATGACTCAGTTTACGCTGGCTGCGTCATAGTGCTTTTTTTTACCTTCTTCCCTCCCGTCCCTGGTTCTTCTTACCTAACACCTGCCCTCCCATCCCTGTTTCTTCTCTCACCCGGCCTCTGCTAATCCACCCGATTGAAGGGAAAAAATCGATCTGAAGCAGCTAGCACTGGCTGCTTCACAGTGCTTTAAAAAAAAAATATTCTGTTGTCCACACCCACCCCCACCCGATTGCCTCCCATCGCCCACAAGCATCAATGTCCACAATCTTGTGGTTTTAACAATTTTTCTTTTATGTTTAGGTTCGCAACCCCTTTATGTGGTTTTTTTTTTTTTGCACCTCACCATCTGCTGCATATCAATATGCCTTATTCTCCCTTTGTCCCCATTTCGTACGCATTTAATATTGCCGGCAGCAACTTGCCTTGTGCAATCCAGTCTCTTCCCTGGACCCCTCACTCGCACCACCATTGGCTGGCTGCCTTATGCTGAATGCCAAGCTGTCGCTGTTCCACAACTTTGAGAAATTTTTGCTTGCCTCGGCACCGAGAAATCCTCAAATCTCACATATTTACTTAGATACCAAGCATCAGACTGCACCGAAAAGGGCACTGCGCTGCATTACTCATGTGGGACCAGAAATCACCCTAACCTGCCTCCTGCAGCTTGTGGGAGCGCTTTGTAAAGGATACACAATAAGCTTTATTGTTGTATCTGACGTGCAGACTTTTGAACATGCTTTTAAGCTGAATACCTTGCTTGCCCATGGCATATTTTCTTCTTAGGGAAGTGTTTATTGGAATCTCTGAGTTGTTAGAAAGAAATGTACCTTTTGTGGCAGGAGTGTCTACTTCTACGGGGGAAACATAATTTACCCCACTGGCAGAACCATGACCTGCCTTTACTCCACAGTCACTACTCTGACTGCGACATTACCATGCGTTCCTCTACCACGCAAGTCGTTAACAAAGACTTACTTTAGGGGGTGCGTTGTTGGACTGGTGGTGGATTTTAAGTTCATCACTTTTCCTACTTATACACTGACTGGAGTTGGAATAGTAATTTATAATATTCCAAAGTCCTGCGCCCCCCTAAGGCAAGTCGTTGTAGCAACTTGTGTGGTAAGGTCACAGTCGGGGTAGTGACTTAGGAGTATGCAATGGGTCTCGCATTATTAAAGTTTGAGCTATTGGTGTTGCATTATTTAGCAATGCCAATAGCTCAAACTTTAATAATGCGAGACCTATTGCATTGCAAATGCTTGTTTAAGTTTGAAACACACACTCAGCCCTCTGCTGTGCATGGCTGCAGATGTCTGCTTTTACAGGTGCTCATACATTTCCATGGCAGAGCTCGACTGAAGGTGCTTAGGGGAGTTCTCATGGCATGAGGGATGTTCTGGGCTCCTGTGGCCATCATTTCACCTTTGCAGCCACGCACCTGCACAGGAAGTTCTCTCACTGGCTTCTTTATTCGCCCTTGTTCTCGGTACTTTTTCACCTTTATCTTTCACATACATTTCCTCCCTTCCTGTCGCCTTGTCTCCGTCCCAATCACTATATCTCTCTTCCAAGGCCACACCGGAGAGGTTATTTACGACCTGGTGTCGGAGGAGCAGGGCTTTGTCAGGCTGTGAATAGCAGCAGAGCCCGTGGCTTTCACCACCGATCATCGCATTCCCTCCCCTCGTAAATTAGGCACAGATTAGCGGGCGCCACGTTGGCATTTATGAAGCAATGCTGTGGAGGAGCAAGTTATGACTAATCCGAGGAAGGAAAACAAAGTTATTGAAATATTGGGGCGAAAAAAAAAAAAGATCTTCAGGCAGGTTCCAGCAGCACTGGGGTCTATTTACCAAGAGTAAGAAACTGCAGCAAACGGGGTTGGTGCTGTTAAAGCAGTTTCCGACAACGAAATGGCTCACATATGCGGAAAAATGGTCATATTTTATAGCTGTTGCAGCACTTCAGTATTTATCTGCCAATCTCTCTTGAAGGTATCCCACAGGCCGTGGTGCGCGTCTCTCCCAGTGCCAGCCTGAGAGAGACTATGCCACACATGCCGCTGGGGGTGCACGCTTGTCAATATGAGCAGGTTGTCATCCTTCAGCCGTGTGCGGAGAATGGACCGGCTACACTGCTGGTTACTAAGGAGTACTAGTGACATCCTGCATCACTGTTGTGGTACCCACATGTCTATTGCGCATTAAATGTGATTTCTTCCAGATGTTTTATAAGTACAGAAGAGTGCAGAATCACAAGGAGTGTGGGGCTCTCCTCCAGACAGTTCTGTTGGTGTTGAGGTGCGAGGCCTGAGGGCTCGGGAGGGGAGAGGGGGCGGAGGAATCTCAAACAAAATGCAGCAAGACTGAACTTCCACCTTTCGAAAACGATTAGCACCAAGGAAGCTAATCATGAGATGAGTATCCTAAGGAAACAAACCCTTCCTCCCACAGACCGACTTAAAAATGGCGGTACAAGCCCTAGTGTTACCAAGATTGGACTATGGAAGCACCACTCTATGCGGTCTTCTCAAATACAAGCTGGCCCCGCTGAGGGCAGCGCTTAATGCTGCGGCCAGACTGGTCTCAGGAACTAAAAGAAATAACCACATTTCTCCGACCTTGAAAGTTCTGAACTGGCTACCCTACAAGGCAAGAATACAACTAAAGATCGCCTGCATGACCCATAAAGCCCTGCATAGCAATACCCCCAGTTACTTAGCACAAAAGCTAGAACGATCGGGAGGATGCAGACAATTGCTAAGTGCGAGTTCACTACTACTGAAACCACAATCCTTCCATAAAAAGAGAACTGGTTGCAGAGCATTCTCAGGGATCGCACCAAAGTTTTGGAACTCCCTACCTCCAGATGTACGCAGAATCTCTTCCTTTATTTACCTCATTCAAAAAAGAAGTAAAAATGCTTCTAATGAACAAACTCACATCCTAAGACTTTAATTCTTTGATGACTACTAGCCACCTATGCTATCCATATACCACCGTCTACCTCTTTTGTATTGAATGGGGAATGCCGAATGTATGTATATTACCCCAATCATCTAATGTTTAATAACTGTGTACTGTAAAGCGATTTGATACCCCAGGGGGTCATGTTCGCGCTATATAAAACTTTATAAATAAAATAGATTGTGCCAGATAATGTTTTATTCTAGAAATGGACCTTGGTCGCTACAATGCTCTATGTTCTATGATGGCAAGAGTTGCTTTAATAAAGCTCTTCCTGGAAAGTGAGATTGGTGTCAAGGGAAGTAAATGAGGCAGAAGCCTATAGTTGTCTAGACTTGCTCGAATGCATCATCATCCATCCTTAGACAGTCATTAGTCGCTTCCCGTGTGACCTTCAGTCAAGAGAGTGTTGCAGTGTGGTAACATGACGACCACAAGCCTTCCTAAGTATACATCTTGAATAAATCAGCTGATAAACGACTCTGAGATTGAGTAGTCGCGATCATGCATATTAGCAGCTCCGGCTGCTCATCTTTCTGTACCATGCTGATGTTCGATCCCTGGGTAGGTGCCAGAGTCACAGCTGCGCCCACTCTTGCGAGGCCTGGACTGAAAGCACCAGCATCACATTTCTACAAGTTTGAAGTTTGTGGGAGCGGTGCCGGGATCAGGGTCTGACCAAAGATCTTGAAGTGCAGCCCCTATAACCCCACCTTGTCCATTCTGCTTCCTTCCTTCGACTATTACCAATACAGAATTAATAAAGCCCCCAACTGTTAAAAAGTTCAGTTAAAATCCCACTGCACAGGAGTTTGGCCACTCATTTTTAACAAGGAAGTGATGTTCTTAAAAAAGCTCTCTCCTATATAGGAAAGAACTCAACGTTGGATTTTCAGCAGAGTCTTTTGAAGTGATACTGAAAGGGGCTAATGGCAAATATCGTATTGTGTTTATAAATCAGCAATCGTCTAACTACTGTCCACAGGGTTCGCTTTGCTCCTGTAATATCTACCTCCTCTAACTGGCTTCTATTCTGAAACAGCAGGATGCCATCGCCTATTTGTATGCAAATGCCAGCCAACTGAATATCAGACTTCAAGAAAGCCCCCAGCAGTTAACGGTTAGGGTTAGTGCTATTATGCGCACCATCACTGAGTGGATGGACAAAAGCTGCCTCATACTGAACCCCACCAAAGTTGAAATCCTTCAAATATATAACATCATCAACTGGTGTGATAACTTTTGGTCTGCGTAGCTGGGCAACTGCCCTAACCCCGTGCTTGGAGTTCATGGCCTAGGAGAAATCTTAGACTCCAAACTTAGTCTAGAGCCACAAATCGCGAAGTTTATGAAAACTTGCCATTTGCATATGAGACTGTGAGGCACGTTATGCCATTCCTCGTTTTCATGCATAAAATTACCATCACCAACACTTTGGTGCTGTCTCGACTTAACTAAGGCAACTCTGCCTATCTGGGGCTACCAATAAAAACAATCAACAGGCGCCAAAAAATCTAAAACTATCGTAACATAGTCTCTTTAAGGCCCGTCTTATACCTCTATCTTAAACTCTGTGCTTCCAAATTCAGAAAGTATATTCCAGGCAGAAATCTCAGATCTGGGGCCAAATGTACCTTGGTCATCCCCCCTTTCAAACTGGTCAGATGGGGAGGCAGATCCTTTAATTTTAAAGGAGCCACTCTTTGGAGTAAAATCCCACAAGAGAATACAGAGATTCCGGAGCTGCTAAAGTCAGGACAGCTCTTAAAACCTGGTTGTTCAACACGCACTGATACTTTCCTGAGTTTAAATCAGAGCACCAATAGGTGCCACAAAAATACATAAAATAAATAAATAAATACTAGAGCACTTAACAAGTATCTATTCACAGACAAATGGCAAACAAATGTTCCAGTAACTTGGTGGCTTTGCCGAAAGCATTCATATGTCTACCCAGTGCAGAGCAGACAGATGCAAGCAGAGCCCCAAAGCCTTCCACGGCCTACAGGCAGCAGAGGGGAGAGCAGGAGAGTTGCACAAACCCTTCATATTATCACCCGTAAGTATGCCCTGGCCTCCTTCAGGCACTGCGGTATGCCCTGGCCTCCAGGCACCGCGGTACGCCCTGGCCTCCAGGCACCGCGGTACGCCCTGGCCTCCAGGCACCCCGGTACGCCCTGGCCTCCAGGCACCCCGGTACGCCCTGGCCTCCAGGCACCCCGGTACGCCCTGGCCTCCAGGCACCCCCGGTACGCCCTGGCCTCCAGGCACCCCGGTACGCCCTGGCCTCCAGGCACCCCGGCACGCCCTGGCCTCCAGGCACCCCGGTACGCCCTGGCCTCCAGGCACCCCGGTTCGCCCTGGCCTCCAGGCACCCCGGTACGCCCTGGCCTCCAGGCACCCCGGTACGCCCTGGCCTCCAGGCACCCCGGTACGCCCTGGCCTCCAGGCACTCCGGTACGCCCTGGCCTCCAGGCACTCCGGTACGCCCTGGCCTCCAGGCCCTGCGGTACGCCCTGGCCTCCAGGCCCTGCGGTACGCCCTGGCCTCCAGGCCCTGCGGTACGCCCTGGCCTCCAGGCCCTGCGGTACGCCCTGGCCTCCAGGCCCTGCGGTACGCCCTGGCCTCCAGGCCCTGCGGTACGCCCTGGCCTCCAGGCCCTGCGGTACGCCCTGGCCTTCAGGTCCTGCTGTATGCCCTGGCCTTCAGGTCCTGCTGTATGCCCTGGCCTTCAGGTCCTCCAGGCTCTGCAGTATGCCCTGGCCTCCTTGGCCTTTCCAACCACAGCAAGGAGTTCTTGTGCTCCCCCCTGCTTCCCAGACCCTTCACAAATGCAATAACTGCCGCTTGTTCAGCAGACTTGCCCTTTACAGTTTTCTTGAGAAGGCCAGGCTGCATATTTATTCTACAGGCACTAACATTCAGGTGATGACGGGCAGGACATGCGAGATGAGCTGCTCTGTCATCTCTCGCTAATCCTTTCAGGGTCCAACCTTTAACTGCTGCTACAGGTGCACAGGTGTGTCCTGAGAGTGCAGGGGACTGAGGCAAAGAGAAGCAGATCACAAGATATAAAAAAGGCGAAGGATGTAAAAAGAGTGAGCGACAGAGCAGGTGGTGGATAATCACAAACTTGTAGTGACACTGAATCCCAAGGGCTGCCATCGGTGGGGAAGTTATAACGCGATCACACGGTACATCGTGGGAAAGCAAATAACCGTTAACAGCGAGAACCCTAGAGAGATCCGATATATATATATATATATGCACAAGTTACTAACTTGTGTAACGATATATCTGTAAGAGACAGTAGTTAGTGATAGATTCCTTACCTTAGAATATCCCCAGGCGTCAGGCTGGATCCGGAAAGTTTTGCGTAGCAGTACCCTTGCGCGTCGGTAGGTGGCGTCGTGCGGCTCCGCGTCCGTCGTCGGCGTCGTGATCGCCGGGATGACGTCGCGGGCAGTACTTAGACGCCGCCCCTGCGCGCTGACGTCAGTTCTGTACACGACTTTCCGCGCCAGGAACGCAGAGCCATGCAAGAAGCTGACACAGGTGTCTGAAAAATACTAGGGCCCTGAAAGGGATGTCCTTAACCCTAGAAATCAGTTCGCAGAACGGGGAGGATGGGTGGGGCGGTAAGGAATCTATCACTAACTACTGTCTCTTACAGATATATCGTTACACAAGTTAGTAACTTGTGCATCTGAAAGAGACACGTTAGTGATAGATTCCTTACCTTAGAATAGATACCCCAGCAATACCAACCCCGGTGGTGGGTCTGCGAACAAAGATCAGACAAGGAAGTCCTGGAGGACAGAACGGCCAAAGAAGCCGTCCCTCCGGACCTGACTGTCAAGGCAGTAATGCTTAGTAAACGTGTGCAGCGAGGCCCACGTAGCTGCCTGACAGATAACCGGCAGCGGAACACCGCGGCCCAAGGCCGTGGTAGCAGCCGTTGCCCTGGTGGAATGGGCACGCAGCCCAACAGGAGGCTCCTTCTTGGCCAAAGAATAGCAGGTCTTGATGCACAAGGTAACCCAGCGGGAGATGGTCCTCTTGTGCACCGCCCGACCTTTTTGGCGCCCACGTAGCCAACAAAGAGCTGGTCACCCACCCGGAAGTGTTTTGTGCGGTCGATATAGAAGGAGAGCGCACGTTTTGGGTCCAGACGGTGGAGCCTCTCTTCCTCTCTGGAAGGATGCGGAGGCGGAAAGAAGGTGGGCAAAGTGATGGTCTGCCCAATGTGGAAAGCAGTAACCACCTTTGGCAAGAAGGACGGACGCGTCCGAAGAACAACCTTGTCTGGATGAACAGACAGAAAGGGAGGCTTGCAAGATAGAGCCTGGAGCTCACTCACCCGCCGAGCGGAGGTGATGGCCACCAGAAAGGCTGTCTTCAGAGTCAGAAGACGAAGAGGACAGTTATGCAGAAGGCTCAAAGGGAGCGCACATTAAAAGGTAAGAACCAAGTTCAAGTCCCACTGAGGCATTACAAACGGAACAGGAGGGAAGAGGTGAGTAATGCCTTTTAAGAACCTGTTAACAACAGGGGACTTGAACAGGGAGGGCTGATCAGGGAGCCTGAGGAAGGCCGAGATAGCACAAAGATAACCCTTGATGGTACCCAGGGCAGAACCCTGTTGGGCCAGAGAGAGAAGGAACAGAAGGACCTCAGAAAGAGGGGCAGAAAGGGGATCCACAGCCTTTGCTGTGCACCATGCCACAAATTTGTTCCACCTGCAGGCGTATACCACCTTAGTGGAGGGACGCCTGGCTGCCAGAATCACATCACAAACTTCGGGAGGCAAGTCGAAAGGAATCAACTGCCGCCGCTCAATCTCCACGCAAGCAGGTGTAGACTGGACAGGTTCGGGTGGAGGACCGTCCCCTGCTGCTGCGACAGAAGATCCTCCCGAAGAGGCAGACGGATCGGGGGATCTATGCTCATATTGAGTAGCTCGGGATACCAAACTCTTCGAGCCCAGTCCGGAGCCACAAGAATGACTTGGGCCCGGTCGTGCCGAATCTTCTTCAACACTCTGGGTAGAAGTGGTATAGGCGGAAAGGCGTACAACAGACCGCAACTCCACTCGCGACGAAAAGCGTCGCCGAGCGAGTGCCGCCTTGGAAATTCCAACGCGCAGAACTGATGACATTGCGCGTTCTCTTCGATGGCGAATAGATCTAACCAAGGCTCTCCCACTGTAGAAAGAGTCCTTGCGCCACTTCCGAGTGAAGACGCCATTCGTGATCCATTATGCACCTGCGGCTGAGTTCGTCCGCCCTGGCGTTCAGAGAACCTGCCAGGTGTTGAACCATCAGGAACATGCCCTGATGTTCCAGCCATGTCCAGAGGCGCAGAGCCTCCTGACAAAGGGTCCAAGACCCCACCCCGCCCTGTTTGTTGCAGTACCACATGGCGGTGGTGTTGTCTGTGAACACCTGCACTACCTTCCCTTTGACAGAGGGAAGGAATGCCTTGAGTGCAAGCCGGATCGCCCGGAGCTCCAGAAAGTTGATATGGAGCCGGGACTCCGCCCGGAGACCAGAGGCCTTTGATCTCCGCCTCTCCCATGTGACCGCCCCATCCCAGAAGGGACGCGTCCGTCACAACTGTATGCTCTGGCTGGGGAAGGGAGAGGGATCTGCCCATGACCCATTGCCGGTTCGAGAGCCACCACTGCAACTGTTTTGCAGTCCCCTCCGAGATCTGGACGTGATCGGACAGGTTGCCCTGGTGCTGCGCCCACTGGAACTTCAGGTCCCACTGCAGAGCCCGCATATGCCATCTGGCATGATTGACCAGCAGGATGCAGGAGGCCATGAGGCCCAGCAGCCTCAGGGTCATCCGTACCGAAACCCAGGATAAAGGCCGAAAGATCGGAATCATAGCCTGAATATCCCGGACTCGCCGTTCGGGAGGATAGGCCCGAAACTGCGTCGTGTCCAGAACTGCTCCGATGAAAAGGAGCTGTGGAGAAGGAATCAGATGCGACTTCGGCACATTGATGGAGAACCCCAGCGAGTGCAGGAGTTCGGCCGTAGTCTGGAGGTGGGAGACGACTGCCTGGGACGAGCCCGCCTTCAGCAGCCAGTCGTCGAGGTAGGGGAAGACTGAGACCCCTGCCCGGCGCAGATGAGCTGCGACCACCGCCATCACTTTCGTGAACACCCGAGGGGCACTTGTAAGGCCAAAGGGAGCACGGTGAACTGAAAATGCTCGGGGCCTACCGTGAACCGAAGGTAACGCCGGTGGGCCGGCAGGACGGGGATATGGAAATACGCGTCCTGCAAGTCCAACGCTACCAACCAGTCTCCTGGGTCGAGGGCAGTCAAGACCTGAGCTAGGGTGAGCATCTTGAACTTCTCCTTCCGGAGGAAGCGATTGACGTTCCGGAGGTCCAAGATAGGACGCATGTCCTCCTTGTCCTTTTTGGGCACCAGAAAGTAGTGGGAGTAGCAACCACGCCCTACTTCTGGGGTCGGAACATGCTCGATGGCCCTCTTGGCCAAGAGGGCCGTGACTTCCTTCCGTAGAAGCACCAAGTGATCCCCTGACATGCGGTGGAATTGAGGTGGCATGGCTGGGGGTGGTCTCGAAGGGGAGGGAGTAGCCCCTTCGGACAATGTCCAAGACCCACCTGTCCGAGGTGATGGTGCGCCAGTGGGGAAGGTGATGGCGGACCCTGCCCCCTACTGGCGTGCCGTGCACCTGAAAGGAGGGACTAGGAGGGCTTGGAGGCCGCGGACGGGTTGGAGGTGGTGGCCTGACCCGCACGCTGGTTGCCCGATCCGCCACGGCGGAATCCACGTCCTCGGCCACGCGAAGACGCCTGCTGCGCGGGCCGGTGGCTGGGCTGCTGACGTGAAGGGCGCCCCTACCGTGGCCACGATAGGGGCGAAAAGCAGAAGGCAGCGGAGGGCGTGTAGCAGAAAGGCCCAGGGACTTTGCAGTAGCCCGTGAGTCCTTAAAGCGCTCCAACGCATGGTCTGCTTTGGACCCAAAAGACCGACTCCATCAAAGGGCATGTCCATGAGAGTATTCTGGACATCCCTGAAAAACCAGTGGTTCTCAGCCAGGCGTGGCGCCGGAGCGCCACCGTCGTTGCAATCGACCTGCCCAGCGAGTCGGCGGTGTCAAGGCCACAACGGATAGTGTATTTGGCCGCATCCCTTCCTTCCGCAATGGCGCGGGAAAGCAGTGCCTGGACCTCCTCAGGGCACTGGGGCAAAACATCCGCCACCGAATCCCACAGGGAGTGGGTATATCGGCCCAAAAGACAAGCGGTGTTAACGGACCGCAAGCCAGCACTGGAGGAAGAAAAACCTTTCTTCCCAAACTGATCCAGGCGTTTGGATTCCCTATCCGGAGGAGCGGTAGGGAAGGCGGTTTGGGAAGCGGAGGCTTGGACAACCAAGCTCTCAGGAGTGGGGTGGACAGAAAGAAACAGGGGGTCGCCCGGAGCGGGGCGATGGCGTCGTGACACGTTCCGATCCACAGGAGCCCCTGTGTTGGGCTTGGACCAGGCGCCCAAAAGAACGTCCGTGAGGGCGTCGTTAAACGGCAGCACAGTCTCCGCAGAGGAGGCTGCCGGCTGAAGCACCTCTGTCAAGATGTTAGTCTTGACCGTTAAAGTAGGGAGCTGGAGACGTAAGGCCCCAGCAGCCCTACGCAACACCGTACCAAAGTTGGCCCCCTCCTCCGTAGCCACGGGAGGAGACAGCATGCCAGTGTCAGGAGAAGTATCCAGACCACTGGCCTCCCCTAGACTCTCTGTCCAGTCCTCATCATACTGACAGTTGCGTGTTAGAGGGTCATCAGACCCCTCCCAGTCCTCCTGGTCCTCCTCTGGTTCAAAACAAGGAGGAGGAGGGACATTTGGGACCCAAGGTCCCATCGGCGCCGGAGCCGGCGTCGAGCGGCGTCGCTCCGGGACCATGTCCGGAGCCGGAAGGAACTGGGGGACGACGCCGCCCGGAGCCCAGGGCGGCGTCGAGAGCGGCACCGGAGACATCGGGCGCCGGCGGAGGGGTCGTGAGGTCGACCGGCGTCGATGGGAGTTGTGGAGCCGGGATCGAGGCCGGGGCCGGAGCCGGAGCCGGGATCGAGGCTGGAGGCTCGGGCGACGCCGGGGCCGGAGCCGCCGGTGGCGCGGATCAACCCCATCAGGGCCCGCGGGGCCCGAAGGCGCACCGGAGGGGCCTGAAGGCCCGAAGAGGCGGGCCATGGCCGACAGGAACTCCTGTACCTTGGCCGGATCCGCCCCCGAACCCGGGAAGGGCGGGTATGACGGGGCGACTCCACAGGCAAGTCCGGGGCCGCGGGGGCGGGGACGGTGCCGGGAGGGGCCTCAGCCGAGTCGCGAGACCGGCGAGGCGAAGTCCGAGAGCGACGATGCTTCTTGGACTTCTTGTGTCGAGACTTACCGGACGAAGAAGACTTCGACGCCGGCGACCGGTGTGCACTCCGCGAGCGACCCCTGGACCTCTCACGCGACCGGGGCTTCCGCGGAGCCGAATGCCGGGCCTCGAGGAGCTTTCGAGACCGCTCTCGCAAAGCCTTCGGGTTGAGGGCCTGGCATTCGGGACAAGACTCGGTGTCGTGGCCTCGGCCGAGGCAGAAGAGACACTCCCAATGCGGGTCGGTGACGGACATCATCCGCGCACAGGCGCCGCATCGCTTGAAGCCGGGCATCCCTACGACACCTGAATGGTGGAAAAGACAGTGAAAAAATCACCAAAAAGTATGGTCAAAAATTGACCAGGGCACTGCTCTTCCCGGATCTGCGCTTACTGGCGCGGAAAAGAAGAACTGACGTCAGCGCGCAGGGCGGCGTCTAAGTACTGCCCGCGACGTCATCCCGGCGATCACGACGCCGACGACGGACGCGGAGCCGCACGACGCCACCTACCGACGCGCAAGGGTACTGCTACGCAAAACTTTCCGGATCCAGCCTGACGCCTGGGGATATTCTAAGGTAAGGAATCTATCACTAACGTGTCTCTTTCAGATATATATATATACACACACACATACATATATATATATGATTCTGTACAGTATGTACTACATCCATAATCTGTACAAAGGAACATACATAGTTTTCATTAACCGAGCAGAAAAATACACACTGTTCTAACAGACATGGCGTCAATGAGTATAAAACACATTGGACTGGAGCATAGCGTAAAACCCAGAAGGTAACACATATATATGTACACAGCCAGGAGACATCAAGCATATGGATGAAATAGGATATCAGTTAATCGCCGCGTCAAATGCGGCATTAGGGGCAGCAGTATGGTTGCAATCAGAAGTATATCAGCTTGTTTTTAAATGCTCTGTAAGTGGGGTTGGTTTTAACTGAGGGAGGATCGTGAGTGCTCTTCCTGACATATCTTGTATAAGTGTGCTTTTTCTTGGAGATAGGAGTTTCCAGAAGAAGCTTATCTGAAGTGGGGAGGGAGTGGGCTCTTTATGATAGTAACGGTGTGCCAGGTACAGGGTGGTCCAGAACTTAAGATCTTATGCACTATGCATCCCAGAGTAAATATTCTTGGTGCTTCACTGGGAATCCAACTGCAGAAAATTAGGATTAGAGTGATGTGGTCAAATCTTGTGTTTCCTGATATGAACCCTGAAGCTGTATGTACGACAGCTTTCAGGCGGTGCCAGGTGAAGTTTCATAATGGCTCTCAGTAGTGCATGTGCGCAGTCAATCTTAGGGAAACTAGGTGGTTTATATCAATTGCTGTTTATATAACCTATAAAGACGAACTGCTCTTGGTTATGAATTTCAGTGTTCAATTATAAGCAAAAGAGGTATCTAAAAAAAACTGTGGTGGTAAAATATAGATCTAGGTTGAACCATATAATCCATAGTTATAGAATGTTGGAACTGGGTTTGTAAAGTGCACATTCATTTACGAGGCATTATACCTAAACAGTGATCCACACACTGATCTAAAGACTCCACCACAAGGGCATCCAAGGGGACGCGCTCAGATGGATCACCTCTTTCCTCACCGGAAGAACCCAGAGGATCCACCTCCCACCTCTGAACCCAAGGAGATCACCTGCGGTGTCCCCCCAGGGCTCATCCCTCAGCCCCACGCTCTTCAACGCATATATGACCCCGCTGGCCAACATCGTCAGATCCAAGGTCTCAGCATAATTTCCAACGCAGACGACACCCAACTCATCCTCTCACTCACCGACGACCCCACCACCACCAGAACCAACTTCCACAGATGCATAACAAACGTCGATGACTGGATGAAAAAATACTGCCTGCAGCTGAACACAGACAAGATGGAAGTACTGATCTTTGGCATCAGCAGCAACATGTGAAATGACTCCTGGTGGCCATCAGACCTAGGACCCGCCCCCACTCCCACTCCCTCCAACCACGCCAGAAACCTCAGAATCATCATTGACAACAAGCTCACCATGAAATCACAGATCAACGCCGTCTCCTCCATCTTCTTCCTCACTCTGCGCATGCTATGTAAGAACTTCAAGTGGTTATCCCTACACAAGAGACGCACCGTGACACAAGCCCTCCTCACCAGCCGACCGGACTACAGCAATGCCCTCTACGTAGGAATTGCCGCACAGCTTCTTCAGAGACTTTAGACCATACAGAACGCTGCAGCCAGACTCTTCCTCTGCCTTCCCCGACAAACCCCCACATCACACCCCACCTCAGAAAACTCCACTGGCTCCCTGTACAGAGGAGATGCCAATTCAAGCTGCTGGCCCACGCACACAAGGCTCTTCACAACCATGGACCCACCTACATTAACCACAGCCTGAACTTCCACCAACCATCAAGAAGACTATGCTTCACTTCTCTTTCACTTGCCCATACTCCCCGCACCTACCGAAGCAGAAGTGGAGGACGCTCCTTCTCCCACATCGCAGCAAAGACCTCGAACAGCCTCCCCATGCACCTCTGGACCGTCACCTCACTTCTGGAATTTCTAATGGCCCTCAAGAACTGGCTGTTCGAATAAGCCTCCGGGGCCTGCAGGCACCTGGATTCCCTATTGGGGGAGTTGCCACGCTCTATAAATCCTGATTGATTGATTGATTGATTGAAACAGTCACTAATCTTATCTCTGTGGAAAGTGGACTTTACTATTGTACATGGACGAATCTGAAAAGTTTATAAGGAGCAAAATGTGTTTTATTTTAATTCATAAATTTATAGAGAACAGCAATACAAACACCCTCATTCCAAATGGTGCACAACCCCCTGTGCAAATTGAACACCTGGTAAATATCGATACTGCAAAGCTCAGTATTTATCAGATGCATAATCTCTGCTTTATTTTGAGTTACAGACCACAGAATTGGCTAAGCGGCAGGAGAGTTCAATCCTCCGGAGGAAGCACCAGTGAATCTTATGATCCGGTGTACCTAGGTAGGAGCTAATTTGAACTGTTGTCTGTGCTAGGCTTGTAGCCTAATCCTACTGATAGCATGTCTTCTGCGCTACATTGTCGGCTGCCAGGAAGGGCAATGGGAAAGAATAAGAATGACATGATGTGACCAGCTGAATGCAGCACTTCTTTCATGTTGATAGAAGCCCCTAAGGTCTAAATAAGGGAAAGGTCTATTAAGTAGAATGTTAGTATCTATTAGCTGATAGTTCTTTTACCAGTTCTATCAAAGCAGACTTATTGGCAGTGACGTGTGTAGCCTGAATATTGGGATGTTAGGGCAACTGTAGAAGACATCATCCTAATCTGATTGGTGACTTTTATCAAGAATCTTCTGGAGGTACATTTATTGAAGAGAAGCATGTTTAATTAACCTTGTAGTGAATATATCACTGTCCAGTCAGGGATATTGTCTCCTATTAAAAAAACAGGGGGCACCTAATATACCCTTAGATATATTTTCCAGTCCTGGTTTACAAAGGCAAGTTGCAGCATGGTTTAGGAAGACTTGTGCGCCAGGTTCCCAAAATGCTAGCAGAGCTGGAAATACAGCTGATGATGTAGCAGTATCAAGACTTTCAAAAAAAGACAAACGTATTCATCTTAATTCCTTCTGATATGGTATTTTCTGATCTTGGCTTTGCGTTACCCTGAAAAAAAGTTAACATTTCGATTAAGGAGAAAGCACTTTATATAGACTTGAACATCCACTGCTACATGTAAAGCAATCTTGTGAGGCTCTCAGTATCTAAAAAGCCTTCATAAGCACATAGTGTGCAGAAAATGCCCTGCATGGCAAGTGTGACACATTCCATGGATGCCAGTAGGTGTTTCAGTGGAGATCTGTGTGCTATATGCTTCCTCAATAAAGGTTCGTTGGAAGTTTAAATGTTTTTAAGAGTCAACAATGAATTTGCCAGAAAACGCTTGTTGGGACGGGAAGTCTCCTGCATGTCTCTGGAGAGAGTGCTTCCCCTGCCTTATGCTAATCACCAGGCAAGTCACTCAAACGCTAATGTATGGTTTCTAGATCCCTACCTCAGTGAGCATGACAATCATACATGTCCACTGAGGGTCTCCCCGTTTACATGAATTGAGACCCTAGAGCTTGGCTCTGAGGTCGAGGGGGCATGCCTAGTGCACCTCTATTTTTCAGAGAGTGGCTACTGCCCTCTCTACCCAGGCTGTGGTAGACTGACAGTGGTGGCAGCAATAAACCTATAGTCAGGAGGGGAGAGTCAATAGCTACCCTCCTGATCAAGTCTGTGCAGTCTGCCGTGCCTGTGGTCCTGTTGCCTTTGTCTACCTGACGTGTGGTTGAGAGCCCGTGGGTGTACTGGGGAAGAATGGGGAGTTGAGCCAGTGTGTGGAATGCAAGCTGTTCTGCTGGACATCCCAGCTCTCCCCATGCCCCTCCCCATTTCTTTGGAGAGGCCTGGTGGGCTGGGGTAGACACTCAGCTCTTATCTGGGTTTAGCTGCACTAACTCTGCTAAGAGGACCCCTCTCCCCCCCACGGGTCAGTGCCTCCTGGTCTGGAGTTAATTAAAATTCCCCTTTAGGGAATTGCACAGGCTGGTACCAGGGAAGACTGTAGGTCCTCTGTGCATGCTTTAGTCATGCATTGAACATGCCATGAATGGTTTGTGATTGGAGGTGTATTCAGGATGCAAAAGTAGCAGACCCTCTGATTGGATGAGCCTATCAATCAGAGGTGATAAAAGTCTGGCCTGAGTGGTCAGCTGTTGTTCAAGACTGGTTTTTATGACTGAAGAGGCGGCCACACCAGGTCTGTCCAAAGAAAGCCAGCAGGGACCCACAGTGTGAAGGCAAGAGATAAGACACTTGCTCACTGCGTCTGGAACTTAAGGAAGTTTTCTCTATGACGGATGGAGTCTGCTGCCAAGAGTTCAACGAGAATCCAGGGCATCAGCAGCATGGGAGAAGACCAGCTGTTTCTGTGAGACTTGTGGAGCGTGCGCTTTTGAACAAGGAAATTGCAGACAGCTGCCCAAAGTGTGGAAAGGAAGCTTACAGCACATCAAGGGAGTTGGTGTGGAAAGGAAGCTTGCGGCACATCAAGGAAGCTGGTGTGGAAAGGAAGCTTGCAGCACATCAAGGGAGCCAGAGAGGGGGAAGCTTGATTCTAGTCCTTGAAGGCGAGATCAAATCCCCTCTAAGCTCCTCCCCTGCGCTGTGGGAGCATGTACAAGCAGTAGCTGGGAATAGAGGCCAGTGAAACAGGCCCCCACCTTTCTTTTTGTGATCTCTGGGGGTGTCAGGGTGAACTGGCACTCTGCCAAGCCACTACCCTCCTACAGCTAGCCAGTGGCTACTGGTGGGACTCCAGTAAACGGTGCCAAGACATCAGGCACCTGTGGTCAGATCCCTGACACCACTAGAGCAGTGTCCTCACTCAGGATGGGAGAGCACTTCTGTTGCTTTGGGTGGGGGTTATGGGGCTGATCAAGAACATTTGACTTCACATTACATGCTGAAACTATATCCTTTCAAGGCTCTAGCGAATGAGAGCAGCCCTGTGAAACATGGTCTGTAATATGCAATGCTAACTGTGTGTTTTCATGTTAACTGTGTTTTTATAGTGCTTGGCGTCTAGGCGCTATAATACTGTTTGGGGTCAGAACTCTGGCCCAGAGGGTTGTAGAGACATCTGGTTTTCACTGTTTATCCTAGTTTTATGTGTAGTATAATTATCTTGTGTGTATTAAAGTACTTTTCTTTTATAAAAGTAAAGCACTGACTGGACATTGAGTTTATCAGCTGGTAGTACGGTGTGCACTGTATTCTGAATGTCTAACCCCCCCTCACCTCCTTGAGTAAGCCTTGGACTGCTCTGTCTCGCTACCCTGAGAAAGTCAAGTGCTGGAGAGGAGTACTTGGTTATCCAGTTTTGGGCCCACTAGTACTGAGGCCCCAAGACACCAGTGGGGAACACTCCAGTTGATGCGATTGGAGCGCGGTAACCCCCGAGTGCCCTGGTGCCCAGGAAGCCGGGTCTAACAACTCTCTTTTGCACAAGAGCTCGGGGTAGCCATAGAAACTGAATTAGAGCTTGAAATAAGTCCATTTGTTTTTGTGGCTAAAGGGCCATAGGTTCTTTCCAAGATTTTAATTTGTTCCAAGACCATCTTCGTGGTTCTTCAGGCAATGTCATCAATCACCTTCGAGGGTCTTTTAAGTGGGCTCTGTTTTCTAAGTTCTATGTTTCAAAGACATATTTTGGAAGCCATATACATTTCAGAGCCGTGAAAAGTGCACCTATATCCCTTCATGGCATCAATAATCTTCACCAACTTAAATCTGATCATTTTAAACGAAAACAACTTTAGGCTCTTGCTTGTATGTGGTATATCACGTAGTAAGCCCCACATGCATTTACGTCAACATCACAAGCAGCACAGTCCTTAATGTGTACAAGTTTTTCACTCTAGGGATCTGAAATGGTAGCACATAGACCCCCCTTTTCTCCAGACGCATTAGACATGTATATTCAAGCAACAAGATGCAGAACACAAATCATTTTTGTTCATCATCTGCACTCCTGCCCAACTACACTTCCTGCTTTGAAATCCCCAGACCCCTTTCTCTGCAAAGAGGGGGAACCACAAGCCACTCATGTCAGAGACCAGCACAAGAGTCAGTATGTTGAATAACTTGTCCTTGTTGGTATGTCTTGTCTCCTTTTCTCCAGATTAAAAGCAAGATTAGTTATCATCTCAAACTGACTGGAATGCGGACAGGGAGTCTGCTGAGGATCATCATATACCTCAACTACTGGGACCCAAAGAAGATAAACTGCTGTGAGAAGAACCATAGAACTGGCTTCAACAGTAGCCAACCTGCATTAAGAAGCTGCAACAGAACTTCCAAACAGTGGCAGGTGGCAAAGAGGGTAAAGCAAGACATTAACCTACTATATCGATCTCATCAGCCCAGAAAAGCATGAACTGGAAAAAGGGCCCAGGGACAAGTTAAGCTAGAACTGGAAACCAAACCTGAGAGAAGAGAAATATGGCTTCTTATACTGAACTCCAGTGTCTCTCTAAGAGTGTCTCAGAGCTGTTCTGTAAAGAGATATAGAAGCCAATCCCTATGGATGGGCTTGTGCATTATGTGGAAATACTACCATTTATGTGGCAGTTGCTAAATGAGACTTTTTGTTACCCTGCTATAAGTTTTGATTCAAAATTATGGCGAATTATTAGCGAAATATTTTACAGCCTGGGGATCTGGGTTGTAATGTATGTACCTAAACTCAACCCTACAACATCCTGTTCTGTTTCAGCGAGGCCTTAACTATTTATTATGTGTACTCGGAGTCAATAAAGCTCCCGAGGCCAAGTTTCCATCACAGACCAAGTTCTCAGTGTTGTGATTAGTTGGGAATATCAGCCATTCCCTTTTTCTAGAGCTTGTCTGTTTCCGTGTTTGGGAAAACACCCGGACAACATCCAAGATTGCAAGTGTGGGAGAAAAGAAAAGACATTTAAATGTTGCCTCTCATTGATTACTTGAAACACAAGATTCCATAGTATGGAAGTAGTTTAAAACAAAACGCAAAACATACAGGCCAAATTCCCAATGTCAATAAGTCATGCACGGCTATGCCCTGTCCGATCATATGAAAGCGTATAACATTTTTCAGCAGTACAGCAAATTGACTTAATTAATTTAAATAATACTCATTAACAGTGTTTCCCAATGTACCAGCAACAAATCTTTCCAAAGTTAAGCCTTATCTATCCCATGCTTGTTTAATCTTGTCCATCCTTGGTTTGACATAGAAGGAATGAAACTAAGAGATTCTGCACGCCAGACCGAATATGTTTTTTACCATGCAAAAATGCTCGTTATAATTCAAATGAGAAACATTTTGCAACATCTAATGATGCACAGATTTTTTTAAATATCACAAACTATCACATAACTACTATTCAATTTCTACAGGAAAGCCGCAATCTGAATGAAGACCCTGTAGTGTCAATCTATGATATCAATCCAGTTGTACTGGTGACTCATCATTTATATAGAAGTAGAATTCCATGAAGTGCTAATGCCATATTATAACCGGATTTACATATTTTTAATACTTCGATTCTCCATATAGATTTAGCTACATATTGCCCATTAATCAAACAATACCAGTACCTTACCTTACTGGAGCAAGTTTGAATTTGAATTGCAGGACTGTTCGATAAATTCTTTTTAAATACTACAAAGGGGCTACCCAGTAATGTCATCAGTTGGAAACAATTCTATCCCATTGGCTAATCAGCTCTTTTTAACTTTGAAAGGGACATGGAACGCCCTTCCGCTCCACCTCAGACAGACAACATCGCTCCCCATCTTCGCAAGAAACCTCAAAACCTGGCTCTTCGACAGACCCCCTCCTTGATGGATGGAACCTGCACCCCCCCCCCCCACACACCCCTAGCGCCTTGAGACCCTTACGGGTGAGTAGTCGCGCTTTAACAAACCCCTGATAACAAACCCCTGACATATGTTGTGTTTTACTGCTCCAAAGGAGCATTAATATTATCATGTTTCACTCATTAAACCAGCCATTTGGTGTATAGCGTATTACACTCCATATACAGCATTTTCCTGTGACACGTTCGTCTTTACAACATTCACCTAGCCAGTAAAGCCGTTGATTAGTATGAGAGAATGTGCCATCAGAGGACACAGACTGCCTCCAATAACTCAACTTCATCCTGCATAACACTTATTCTGCTGTTCAATAGAAATAATTAACAAGCGTTGAACTCTGATGGCTAAATACGGTCTTGAAATATCGTTGCACAAGCAATACTTCTCAAATCTGATACAGCACCAAACTATCATACATTTTCCACCAAGGGATCAAAGTTGGATAAAACACAATTAATCATCCATAAAGGCAATACTTAGGTGCATGACCTCTAAAGGAAATTCCTTCAATTCTTTTAATATTCCTGTTGGATCACTGTGTGCTTGCAATGGACTTTGTTCAGCTTTGAGCCTTCTGGGGTCATTGGTATCAGCAACCTGCGCAAAAGGATTCTGTATTCATTTGGTGTCACTGGTTTCCAGGGCCAAAAGAAATCTTGTATGGTCCCTCCTAGTGCAACATGATCAACACAGAGTTATAAACATTATTCATTTGAGACTATTCATTTTAGTGTTCATACCCATCTGTTCCACGATATCTGGGGGGAAAACACGGGAGGCAAATGCACGCCGAAAGATGTCAGAAAACTCCTTGTCCAGACCACCTATGCCCATCCGCTCAAAGTTCCAGTCTGGGTTGATGATTGATTGTCGATCTTGCTTGGTCTTTGATTTACCTGTTAAAAATAAGATAAAATAGTGACCATAAGTCTCTCTTGCAGCCACAAACTCTTGCTTACAACAGGGGCAACTCAGTAACTGCTTATAACCTGGGCAGTACAAACCTAGAATGCTACAGTGGTTCTACACACAATAAATTAAAATACAATTACTGTAAAAATGTATTATATGCAGAAAAATCACTTTTTGCCATCAACCATGGACGAGTAATGAAGCCACGCCTAGACGAGAGCCAATTGAATTTTCTGCCCCTCCTATCCAGATTACTCAATTTGGCCTGACTGATCATGAATTGCCCTAGTTAACTTGGTGGCAACCCCGGCTTGACTTCTCTATTCCAGTTATTTATGTTGCTGACCACGGACACGTACAACGTTGTGTTGATGCCAGAGCCCACTGATATGTTTCTGTACCTTACCTTCAGATTACTTCTTTTGGTCAGACTTAGCCTTAACCTACACCTCTATTCCAAACTGAGATATCGAGCAGCTTTATTGTGGCAACCATCAGCTCTCTCCATTCTTATAAGATCTTACAGGCCTCGTAGTTCCAAATTTGCTACATAGCTTATTGTCCTGATGATGAACTTATGGGAAACATCATCAACACCACTGATAATTGGAAGAACAAAAAAAAACTTTGATAATTGTGTAACAAAGGATCAAGTAAGTATCACTATCATTGAGACTGTATTGTCATTAACCACTCTTTATATTCACTTTAATGTTCTTTAAACTCTACCCACTTGTAATTACTTAAGCATTAAACACTTTTTAATCATCTTCTTTAAAAATTAAATATGGCAATATATTTTCTTAAATTTTGGAATTGAGTGTTTTCATTATACGGCTTTTGCTTTTGATTCATAATAATTCTTACATTAATTGTATTCTGAATTCATTGTGTGTAGAAGCACTGAAGTATCCCTTATTTGTTGCATCCACTGCAAGCAACATTGAGGAATGGAAAGAGATTCAGTAGGTTGTTCTCATAACTTTGTTTCCAATACTTTAAACATAAAACGAGAAATTGGAATATATTGTAGGAGTGGAACCCATGCAATGTCAACAAATTCTATTGGAAAAATAACTCAATCGAAAGTCTGCATGAATGTGTATCTTGAGGTTTCGACCTCAAATGCCCCAATCGTATTGCTTAAACTCAAGTTAAAACACAGACAGCAGAATTAGGAAGATTAACAAGGAAAAGAAAGAGTTAAGATCTAGGGACAAACATTCTCAGCTGTTAGTACAACTCTCTCACCAAGCTTTCCCTTAATTTCCCCAATAAAGGTATCCTATTCAGTTTGTTATTGAGCTCTTAATCCCTGGGATGATTATAGCACAGACTTCAGTGCTCCTTATCAGTGAGGAGCAATGACACCAAAAGTGCCACCATCTTTTACCTTAAGGGGGTACCACCCTTAACTCCCTTATAAGGATTGTTGTCTAGTTAGTGACAGCGATGAGTAGATGTTTGTGGATTCCTGCTCAGACCCGTGGTCTACCAACCACTTCAAAAAGTGAAGTTGGCTCCCATAAGTGGGGACCTCTTTCCCCTAATTCACATGCTTGGGGAAAATGCATGAATTGAGCGAATTAATCCTCTATCATAACGAGTGCAATAGAGATGGTGAAGGTGTGCTAACTAGCACAGAATATATGGGGAATCCAACCTATGATTCCCCCAAGGCAACCTTTGCATAAAGTATGGAAACCGGCCTGGTCATCAAAGCTACATGAGCATAGAATATACAACCAACCCTATTCCAGAGTGAAAGGATAGGCGCAACCTTGCCCTCTGAGGGGAGGACACCTAGATCTCAATCCTCAGGGTGTGCCATGTAAACAGCAATCATAGGCCCTGTGATTAAGAAACATCCTTTATGGCTTCCAGTCCTGCAGTGAACAAGCATGCAGAGCTCAAAGTCAGTGTGAGGGGGACACGTCACCTATGGCAGGGCTCGAAAAATCATAAAAAGGGCACTAGACCTGCAGGTCTAGTAACGTAAAACATCTACTCGACCGAACTGATATGCACTTGACCTCCGACTCTGAAAGCTGAGCAAATGTGACAAGTTAACAAGATTTAAAAGCATTTTTATTGCTCATTCACTTTGTGAGCAATAAAGATGCCTTTAAATCTTGCTATCTTGTCACATTTGCTCTGCTTTCAGAGGAAGAGGTCAAGTGTCAGTTTGTCTTCCTACTCGCCAGAAAGGGCGAGTAGGACTCTGACTCGCAAATGTGAGCGGTCGAGTGGATTTTTCGAGCCTTGTATGGCTCTCAATGATGATAGGTTTCAACCAATCAGAACTTATGATCTCATTGGCGGATACATTTCTTTTCATGCTCTAATTATTAGCTTTTGATATGGAAGCACCCCCTCAGTGTTTACTATGTTTTTCATCCAGTTGCTCTTCAAACCACTCAAAGATCTGCTTTAAGTTTCACAGCATCTTCAGACTATCTAAGAGACAAGGATGGTGAATGGGTATTAGTCCTAAATGGGGTACACGTCTGGTAATCTAATAGGCACCTGATGCTGGATTGCCATCTAGTGACAGCCATAAAAGAGCAATGCATGCAAAGACCTGAATTGAGGCCATTTTTTAAATAATTACAGATCCATAGAAGCCAACATTCACACCCATATGTCGCTGAGAATTGGATTTGGCTCATGTTTTGAATGCTGAAAAAGTAGCACGCAAGGTTACTATGTGCAGAGTTGATACTTGTGTACAGAAGCACATGCTGTCCCAAGGTGTATATAGAAGGAAATGCACTCTGCAGCTATATGTATAGAGATTTTTGTTACTATAGAAGTCAAGAGCTTCATCCGTAGAGTAGGACTTCCAGATCCTTAACTTATAGAACTCACAGCACTTGTACATGAATCAAGCCTTCGGCCTTAAACTGCATCCTCCTGACATTCACTATTTGGGATTAAAGCCGGATGCAGGAGTGAGATCTCCTCCTATACAAGAGAATCACTGGGCCCTACTCCATTAAAAGTGCACACTCTATTGCAGGTATCAAGCTTCTTTACGTACATGAGGACCTTACTCTATTAGTACTCACACCTGTGTTGAGGAGTTAAGCCTTGCCACTTACAAAAGCATCTCAGGAACCTACTGTTAGTGCTCAAACCAGTTAAGTCGTGCCTCCTGTTGTGTATGAGAACCTTTCCCTAACTAATAGCACTCATGGGCTCTTGACTCATAGGAGTAAAGAGCGCAAGCCTGCCAATGCGGCGTGTACTTTCTCTCTTTTGTACATCAGGGGGTGCCCACCCCTTGACACTGGTATAATCCGAACAAGATATCACTGACTAGAGTTGGACATTAACTACTATCACAAGGATTTTGTTAAGGCAAGGGAGGCTGGAGATTGGACAGTAATTTTCCAAATACTCAAGATCTGCACTAAAGGGGTGCTCAATGCATGTTTAAACTGTGGAGGGGCATCTCTTTGATGTAATAATGGATCATGGTTGTGATAACGGAGTTGACACAGCACAAGTGACTGCTGCGATGGAGATTTTACAGGGGGCAGTGTTGTGGGCTTGAGTGAACTAATGATTTTGGAGCTCTTAGACTAATGGAAGGCATAGAATTCACGCAGTATGGTACAGCATGGCACCACCCAGAGATAGTCTGAGGCTGTGGATATTAGTATTCGCAGCAATGTTAACTTGTCATGGTTCGAAAGTGTGACATAAGGTCTTCAAAAAGTTGCTGGATTTA
Source organism: Calotriton arnoldi (assembly GCA_963921515.1). Lineage (NCBI taxonomy): Eukaryota > Metazoa > Chordata > Amphibia > Caudata > Salamandridae > Calotriton > Calotriton arnoldi. The sequence continues at coordinate 2,504,446 of CAWUFW010001072.1, forward strand.
AGTCACAGTCATGGCGGCAAGAATTCTGAAAATTTCTTTCCTTGAGTTATTGGCTTCAGATATCAGTGTACGAATGTCGACTATTCAGTTCCTTGAAAAAACCATTTGTATCCAAGGTAATGTAAGACGCAAGTCATGTTACGGATTTGACTTTTTCACCATCTTTTCCATGGTTTTCCTTAATATGTAAAGCCTCTTAAAACCAGTGGGTTTTTCAATGATTTTATCAATTTGGTCTTGAGTTGGGTGTTTGATGCCACTAGGCCAAAAGATCAGTTGAGACCTTATGTCGATGAGAATGAGGACTGGTGAAGAGTGACAACCTTGATCAAGATTAAAGACGCAGAGAACATGGAGCATAGTGTATGGACTGCTGTTTCTCAAGTATCAAGCCAAAAAAGCTGCCAGTCTGCTAGAAAAGGGAGCCTTCTCGACTATTACCTAAATGTGTATGGAGAAACTTGTATGGGTGGAAATGGATCAGGCAAGTGGGAGACAGTCTCATATAGTTGACCTTGGGATCAGGCTTCACGAGTGGTATGAACAACTGTGAGAAGCCAAGATAACCCATATCTTTAACCACTCCTTGTTCTTGTGTATTAGCCACTGAGATACTCAGGACCCCAAGAAAGAATTGCCTCTCCTTGATGACCAGCATACATAGGGCCAGATCAAGGTTGTGAGTAACAAACACTCGAGAGCGATAAGCTAGAGCGTGCACTGTCGAAAATGGCCTCTCTAGCAGTCCAAAGTGGAAAAATGGCCGCCTTCTACACATTACTTGTGACGGCCGGTCAGAGGGACTCTAACTGCTCCCCACCGTCAGCAGAGGCAATGCGGATCCCCCCCACCAGGTCAGAAGAGCAGGTAATGTATTTTTAAAAGGTGCTCATTACATAAACATATTCAAATTCATATACTGATCAAGACAATCAAACAGTGCATTAAAAATGCTAAGAACTGGTCTAGGCGGCGCAGGAACAGATGTGGACAGTATAGGAGCTGAGTAAGTAAGTGCGAGGACGATAAACCCCCGCAGCGTAAGAAGCCCACCACTAAACTTTCATCAGCCGGGTCCGCGCAGCGGGCCTGTTTAAATGCATGTGCTAATTCGATAAGCTAGAGCGCGCACTGTCCAAAACGGCTGCTCTAGCAGTCCAGAGTGGAAAAATGGCCGCTGTCTACACGTTACTCATGACGGCCGATCGGAGGGACTCTGCTTCCCACTGTCAGCAGAGGCAATGTGGATCCCCCCCCCACCAGGTTAGAATAGCAGGTAATGTATTTTTAAAAGGTGCTCATTACATAAACATATTCAAATTCATATACAGATCAAGACAATCAAACAGTGCGTTAAGAATGCTAAGAACTGGTCTAGGCGGCGCACTGTCTTAAGCATGTAGGTTTAGTAGGTGTGGAGCACCAGTGTGGTGGTAGGACTGTGTGTGGCAAGAGTATGAGTACTATGACCAGTGAGATCCATTTTGGAAGGCCCCTGTTTTAGCATGGCTCAAGATGTAGGATGGATACAGGTTACTCAGACAATGGAAGTGTACAGCATGCATTCCTGTGCCTAGAGGGTGGAGAACCAAACACTGAAGTGAGGATCAAACACACAAAAAGTGATGGGAGAAATGCTTACAAACAGTCTAACCACTGGCAATCGCTTGGGGTAACATTCTAACCCATAGTTCTTTTGCCCATTGTGTTACCTCTGATTAGACCCAGTAACATTCAAATCAGTCTTGATTCTTCTCAAATAGGAACAGTTCAGCCGAACTGCAAAGCCAGGACCTCTCTGAACTGATAAAGGTGGAACAAGATAGGATTACCATCAGAAGTTCAATGAGGGCCTGGTTAGGAAGGGACTGCTGATTAGTTCCTCCTGAACAGAGCAATTTGGTAGAGGGTAGGAGTGAAGGGTAGGACTGCAGTTTCTATTGTGTGAGGTGAGGGAGGTCATAGGCAGGGTCTGCCCTTCTGTCTATCCTTGATTATTGCTTCAGACGGGCTGATGACAGCCACATGCAGAGATCTCACACTCCAGTGACTGGAGCTAGCCCCAGTGCTACCTGCTGTGCACATTGCTACCTTGCACAAAGGGGGGTTGAGGAGCTGTCAAAAAATTACATTTGAAAGAGAGCCCACCAAAGCCGGTTTGAAGCCTTAGACAGTGGATCCACATCCCCAGTCTGAAAAATTAGTATAAAAGTTGAACACAAGTCCCTCCACTTTGTTCCAGTTCCAAGATATATATATATTTTAGTGGAAAAACAACTATTTTTATGAAAAGTTTTATCATAATGAGTATTTATATATTTACCTGTCTGTTTAATTTATGACACGTATTTATTGCACTGTTTTTAACAATATGATTTTAACTTTGTTAATGTATCACTACTTATGCTAAACCCTATTGGTATTTATACTACTATTCGATGTGCCTAAACCTCCACACAAAACGGGTCTTTTATGTCTATGAACCACCACCAATCAAATTTAACGTATTGCACTTTAAAAAGGTCGTGAGAAGGTAGCAGCGTTGTCATGTGAGCTGGAAAATGGAGTGAAAGCGATGAGCAGCTTTTTTAAATATATATATTTTTTATTTTTTATTTATTTATTTTAACTAAGGATGCAAGTGCTCCTCAAAGTACTCAAAGTACTGTCCTGTAACCAGGGCTGGTGACTGAAGGCACCCAGTCTCTCAGATGTATCAGTGACATCACCTGAAGAAGCAGAGCGTCTGCCTGAGCACCCAGAAGCCACATGCACAGAGAGGGAAGAAGAAAGCCTTGCCCTGCAGAAGGACAGAATGTTCAGGAGGAATAGCTCAGCGTGTTCTTGGCATGTGGAACACCCAGAAGTACTAGATTACTGACAGGGAGCAAAGGTGGTACTGACCCAAAGTGAGAGGGATGCACTAGTCTTCTGACTCGGTTTCTAACTTGAGCTGCATAAGCAGTTGTACCACAAATCTTCATTGTGGTACCTGGCATCTCCCCTGCAGACTCTGAAGGCCTGGTGCTGTCCCTTGCACAAAAGCAGCCCATCCGTGAGGGGCCCTGTATCGGCCTTCAGGCCACAACTGCCAAAGACCAGCACCTCCCTGCATTGGCCACAGGGGCTGCAACTGCCCAAGACGAGCATCAATCTGCATCACCCCCCAAAAGCCACATCTGCCAAAAACGTACACTAGACTGCAACAGGCCAGAGGCTGCAACTTCTAACTAGCCAAGCATGCTGTTATACCTCAGCAATTCAGGGAGATGCAAGGCCCCTCTCTGTGACTCTCTCGCCCCCCACTCTGTAGCTTGGGGATGCTGAGAAGTGGCTGAGTGTACCAGCCCGTGCCGCTGATTCAACACACCGTTTGAGCGATTACTGCGGGGCTGTGCACACACATACTGAGACACTGTGCCTAATATGCGCAGATGAAGTCTGCAGCTAGAACGCTAACCTTTGCTTATATGAATTTACTGGGCTAAAGACGATTTTTCTGACCTAGGAGCTAACATTTGGAGTTACAGTAGCCTTCCCCTGTGCCTAATCTACACCTGTGCCTAATCTACACCTACACCCATATCTATGACTACATTAATCTAGGCAGGGAAACTTTCATGAGGGAGAGATGAGGGAAGCAGACACCATAGATTATATCAGTATTTCACTATACCTCATAATGAGATTACAACCCTGTACCTGACCACCTTTGGAGTGTGCATTTCATTTCACTATATTATTAGAGTACTTTCTTTTAACTAAAAGATAAGCACTTGGCTGGGCAGCATATAATTGGGTCTGTTGGTTGGCTGTTTAGTTCTGAGCTCTTGCCGCTTCCCCAGTACCCTGAAAGGAAAATGCTGAAAGGATGTACTAGGTCTAGTTTTCAGGGCCATATTAGGATGCACCCCAGGACACCAGCAGCAAATTATTTCAACCACCAAGCTTGGGCTCAGGAGCCTCTGTCTACCCCGTGGTCTACTGAACCGGGTCTGACACCGCACCATCTGCTCAACAGAGCACTGACCTACACGGAGTGACAAAAAGATATTTCTCCTCATCACAGATTACTCTCAGTTTAGCGTGACACACTATTCAGATCTTCGCTCCAAGAACACGGAATGTCTTCTTCATTGCTTTGCAGTGGAACTGCCCACATTGTGAAACATCAAGTCTTAGGAACCCTTAGACAGGACTTTTCCATTCTTTTTCCAGGATCATTCTCTTGTTAAGTCATCTCTGAGCCACTAAAAATTGCAGGCTTCTTCTTTTTCTCTGGGTTTCCCCTTCTTCCAATTGATGCAATGACCCTGCACAGAACCAGGTTAGAGACTCCTCCATCCAATCTTTCAGGAAGCCTTTGAGGTCCAGCCCTTTACACTGTGGTGAAAATACGAGAAATTGCAAAAGGTTGCTAAAAAATGATTTTCGAATGATTCAGCAAAGCTTGCTAGGTCTTTATTTTCTCTCACTAGTTCATTATTTAGCCCTTTAGTTTCCTCTACCTTAGAAAGCAGCTCCAAGGATTGAATCTACCATTGCCTGATGTTAAGTTTTATTATGTTGATTTTTGTCTCCAGTTGAAGGAGGAGCTGTGATCAGCTTATGCAGTTATGTAGCACTCCATGCAGTGGTGATTTCAATCTTTTGTAATAGCTCTAATATCAGGTTTGGAGGGAGTTGAAGGCTTGAGGGAATCATTTCTGGGAAATCCTATCTGGACAATGGGATGTGGTGTAGATAATCGGCTATTAGTATTCCTTTTAGCAGTTGTCCTTTCTTTGATTACTTTGATGATGGTAACATCCAAAGAACCCCATGTTTCCTAAGCATGGCTCCAAGATGGGAGCTGCTGTAGATATCATCATGGGTGGGGAGGGCTGCCTGGTTTCGGAATAGCTCCTGCCTCGCTATCGGCTCCTTCAGGTGTCTGCTGTTGTGATGACTAGCCCCAGCAAGACTGGAGTCATGCAGTGGCCTGTCCAACAAAATGGGCCAAAACATGTGGAGCAAGCCGACAGCTCAAATATACACAAAGAACCCAGCCACCACCAGGTAGAGGAGAAGAGACCCCGGCTTCACCACCTAGGTTTACGCCACCCCAAGCTGCCAGTGGATACCTCAGCAAAGAGGGTCAATCACCAGTGATTTGTGCTGAGTTTGCCTCACACTTTAGTTCTTCTTTGCTCTGCTTAGGATGAGCTCCTGATGTTAGCCGTCTCCTGGGAACAGTAGTTATCAAGAGTAGCAGCCATGCTGCTCCTCTTCACCGCTGCGTTCCTAGGAGCTATTACAGCGGAATGACAGGTAAGGTTTCAACTGCCCTGCAGGAGTCCAGAACGCTGGCAGTGGATGGGGGTCTGGGCTGAGCTGCAAGGTTAGGCATGGGGCCAGATAATGATAGGGGTGGTAATGTGGTCATGGAAAATGTATTTAAAATAAGATACAGGATTAGCTTTTGGGACAATACTCTATGACAATGCCCCCCTCTGGGGGAGTAGCTGGGTCATGACTTTACTATTTTGATAAAACTTTAAGGTGAGGCTATGGATGCTGACTAGCACATTGGAAACATGTAAAGCAAGGGATGACTTTTGAAGTGGCCCAGGGTATACTTCTGCAAAAGGTTTAGTCCATGACTATGGGTCAGGGGCGAAGAGGAAGAAACCCGTTTTTGAAACACTCTTGAATGGACAATTATAGCACCTGGAAATGAAGGTTTCAAGGGAGAGTAATCTTTGTTTTTTAACTAAGTGCAGAGAGATATTCAGTATGAAAACTGAACACCCTGAATCGGCTAAGCAGCCTCTCCCTGAACACATCGTGGACACTACTGTATTTAAAATTAGGACTTTATCATGCAGGAGGCCCTGCTAGATTTAAAGGGTAGGATGGAGTTAAAGGCAGATTACTTCATACTGATAAGATAACGTTTCTTTTAAGGGTTTCTTTTTTAATATTAGTCGATAGGCTCTTTTCCATTATCAACTTGTAGCCACATTGTCACCCAGTGGTGAGACCAAGATCGGCTTCTATATATGTTAAGTCGCAGCTGCATGCACACGTCATATGCGCATGACATCTTAGCAGCTCATGCCAGTTCCCTTCTTGAAAAAATGAACTAATCTGTGTATTTTTGGGCAGTGACCGAGGGGTTGGCAGATGAGTGCAGATAATGGCATTGAGCCTACGTGCTAAGAACAAAGGAGTAGGTACTGGATGACCTCTCAACAATACTCCTGAGGTTCATGTCCTAAGAGGCTATTTGTGCATGGGTTGGTGCCACCTGGAGCCTTCACCTTTTATTATACCCCCTTGGTTTGAGGAGAGACTGTCTGCCTGAACTTCTGGGGGTGCTGGACTCTGGTATTCTTCTTGCAGCATGCTTCTTACGCTTGCTGACTGCATGGAGTTTTTCCTTTAAACTGGAGCAGCTGGGCAGAACAACAGGGTTGGAGAGGATGAGGCTGGATGGTCAGGTTGGGAAAACGACAGACCATGCCCACAGAAGGAACTAGCCTGAATTCCCTGGTGCACGTCTCAGGAGTCACCGAAACAAACTGATTGGGTCCACTTAATACACAAGGTCTGCTAGCTTCTCTGGGATCCAAGTGGCTGAGACTCCACAACAATCGTCAACTAATTAGATCACCTAAAACCCACCATCCAAAACGAACCGCTGTAAAAGATGAGCTTTCAGGGAGCCAGAGGGCCAGGGGCCCAAATTGAAAATGTCTAAGTTGCAGGTTAGCACAACTTTGGGGGATCCACTTTCCTGAGCAATGAAACAATTCAGGAGAGAGCGGTCACATGTCCAACTTCTCTCAGAATTAATGTTTAATGTGGGTGGGAGCTCTGTCAAATGCATACTACTGAAGAGGAAAAACATCCGTGCCTTTCAAGCTCAGTAAATATAGATTCAGCCACCCGCAATGTCAAGGATGTTAAAATGTGGGGTGAAGAGGATAGGAGCTCAACACTCTCATGCTCCTAGATGGCTCACTTTATGTAGGTGTCCACCTCCATACAAGTAAGAATCACTCCACACCACCATAAGGGGTGTTCTGTGTGGCTCATATTCCGGTACACTACATCATGTACTTAGAAACCATTCCTTCGGAACTGATCTCTTAGCCTCGTGATGCTATCGCTCATCAACAATATTTGGTCTTGACTTCCATCAGGCAGTGGGTTTCAGGCGTATTTTATGTCCTTAGACTTTTCAGATGCAGGTCCCCCCCTTGTGGATAGAGAAAACAGGACATGATTCTCTTCCCTGAGACCTCTGCAAACCTTCTCCCCTTTTCTTCCTTTACACTCCCTAGACACTCACAGTTATACATCAGAGGTTAGTTCTTGTCACCACTCTTCACTTGCCTGTGAATAGAGAAAATGGGACATCTCGTACCTGCATAACCGTCTACGGAACTAACAGGAAGTCCTGCGTTATATAGTCTATGCTTCCATTAAGCCATGTCTTCTAGACCCTCCATTTACAATACTATTTGACAGGGCTATGCTCTATCTCCCCGTTCTTTCTTTTCCTGCTTTTTAATAGGGCATAAGGAAATAGGATGGCTTTGTGGTCCCAACCAGTTAAATGAGTGACGCCTACACCTCTCTCAAGTGAAGCCGAGAGATTTCAGGTATGATGGCTGACTCATATTGATGCATCACTGGGCCTCTTTCCTTCCTCTTTTTGGGACCTGAAGGTGAGTACATCTCCATGTTGACTACCTGACCTCCCTCTCTGCTACCCCCGATCTGGTAGTCGGCTCAGTTAGGGGTAGAAGCATGTCAACATTCAAGGCTTCTCTGGACCGCCATGGTATTGTGTGCTGAGAGTTCCTTCCTATTTCACTGCGTAACCCTGGCCCTAAGGAATAGGTGTAGGTACTGACTTCCTCCACCATCCTGTTCAGTCACTACGTGTCAGCCGAGGAGGGTCAGGATACAATGTCCTCTTGTCAACAGTCACACCGTTCCCCTGCAGCAGAGGGCATATAGAAGTCCAAACCAAATTTCTAGCTGATATCAAAGGGTGAGCGGTCCAATGACTATGTGCCTTGAAGGAAAGAGACTCTAATGGGTCGGGCCAGCAGACCGCATCCCAACAAGTAAGCATGTCTTTACTGTTGCAAGTTAAAATTCATAACAATACACATTACAACCATATAAAAGTGGGAAACAGCGTTTACAACGCTGTCGGTACAACACGGTGCCATTACAACGTGGTCAGTACAACGACCGCGTTGTTACCACACATACCATTACAACGCAAGTCATTACAACGACTTGCTGCAGGGGACTTTAGGTGTTGGATTTTAAATCCAACACCTTCCCTACTGTTGCACAGACTGGAGTTGGAATAGTAAATTATACTATTCCAAACTCCAGCGACCCCCTACAGCAAGTCGTTGTAATGACTTGCGTTGTAATGGTACACGTGGTAACAACGCGGTCGTTGTACTGACCGTGTTGTAATGGCATGAGTTATAAACGCATGCGAAGTAACGTCATATATTCTATAAAAGTACCACAAGTATAAAACGGATAAAAACACCACAAAGATAAAAATGCACAAAATAAGGGAACATGTCCTACGCTTCTAATAATAAAACTGAGTATTGGTTCACTTCCCTACCCAGGGAGCCTTGGGTTTACTTGTCCAGGCAGACGAAATATAAGATGCCACTGAAATATCTATCAAAACACAATATATCCTATGGTACAGACGTTTGTCATGATTATAACTAGTAATACCATAGGCATTAACCACCTCCTATAGATGCCCACTTTTACAATCACATTGACCATCCACGTCTTCAAGCGCATTCCCTTCAGACATAGATAATCACATATTGGCAGAATACCTAACTTGAACGTAAGATGCACTGTGCAGCATACTTCCGCTTGTATGACGTCCAGAAATGGTTTAAAGCCAACATTTCCTTGAAGGGAAAGTATCTAAACACCAATGCACCATACTTATTATTTCAAAGGGATTCATCATGGTTGTCAAACCAATATGTTCCCTTGCTCAGCCCAATGGTGAGGGCATGTACAAGTGATGGATTAAGCCATAGTTCCTGTAATCTTATTTCAATTAAATTACTCCTAATATGGGACAATCAGTTGTTGTTTTGCACCCCTAAGAGGCAACGTCAGAGAGTGTTTTAAGATCTATATCAGCGCGGGGATTCCTGGGTAGTGTGACCAAATACAAACGTGTACAAAGTGCAATCAAATCTGCAACTGAACTAATACCTAGCTCCAAACAGACACACTAAAGGAGTATCGGGCTCCAACCAGAACACCGACCTCAAGAAACATTTTTCTTTTTAATGGCAGAGATATTTATGTGGCCGCATAATTCGGTACAATATATTGTTGCAGCTACCGCCGTCACCTGGTAGCCGTAGGCTTGTAATACTGCACTCAGCGGCAGGGAACCAATCCTTTACTTACATCACAAAAGGGCTCCCGAGGTTTGTAACAGACAGCACGTAGCTTGATCTTTTTGCGCTGCCCAAGCTAGCCTAGTATGGAAATGAAAACTCAGATGGTAGGGGTGGTCAAGCAAGAGCAGGCGAGAGTCAGATGCCTGGCTCGACTCGAGGCTCTTGCACCCCTGAGCCCAAAGCAAGCCAAGCTTTCATGTGGGTTCTACCTGCCACCTCTGCTCTATCCTCATGGGCCAAGAATGTAAGACAGTATTAAGCTATGATGTAAAACAGGAGGGAGAAGGGGGAAGATACCATGCTTAGCGTCTGAATTGCTTAATGTGAAACTAGAAAGCCTGGGATCAATCACACCTTTCACGTTTAACCAGATTGTGTTATTTTAGGCAAACATTTCTTACGTTTCTTTTAACAGACTATAATGATGGTTCATGTTTAATACGTATCTAGGCTCCATACAAGGTGCACATGATAACTGACTTGCCTCTTAGCTCACTAATGGCATTGTCTGACTCCCGTCAAAAAAAGGAAGAAGGGGGACCAGGAGCTAATTGTGGTCCAGTGCCCGTGATCCACTGTCAAGTCGTTAAACCAAAGAGGGGGTCACTGTTCCGTCCGGTGGGGGTGCAAAAATGTCACCCACTCACCAATGAGAGAGGAAGGAAAGAGGAATGGGCAAGAGGGTAAGCCTAGGTCTGACTCCCTACAGCTTTATCAAACTCAGGAACCAAGAACACAAGGTCAGTGCACTTCTCGGAACTTAGCACTGCATGAGCCACCAAAGTCCTTAGCTCGTCCTCATTATTACAACAGGGCTGCCTAAAATGTATGTCCTAGTAACACTGCTATGCGCATTTCTGGGCAATTTACTTCGCCTGAGTATCCCCAAGAGTTAAGTTCCCAAAACAGTGCAAGCTTCTTCCTCACAAAGTACAACTGGACCTCACGGAATGCTAAACAAATCAAACATTCACCCCCAGTCAAGAGATCAAGGTTAAATCCATTGTTCTTTTGCTCACTACGACACCCCAGTTTGGACCCAGCCATATGCAAATCAGTCTTGACCCTGCTCCCCATGGTAACAGTCCAGCCCGAACTGCTAAGCCGGGTCCTCTCTGGACCGGAAACAAGCATCCTCGGAACGGTTTTGGGGTATCACCCCTCATCAGCCAGGCTAGCTTGACTCCAGTGGCACAGCGAGCAAAGAACCCACGCCTGGGCATACCCATTCCTTGGCAGTTCAGGCTGGACTGTTCCCATGAGGAGCAGGGTCAAGACTGATTTGCATATGGCTGGGTCCAAACTGGGGTGAGCAAAAGAAACAATGGATTAAACCCAGATGTTTGTGACTGGAGGTGAATGTTTGCATTGTTCAGCATCCGTCCATCAATTGTTATTTTTGCTTTCTCTCCCTAAGTGCGCCGGGTATGCCCAGACGTGGGTCTCGGGCTCACTGTGCCACTGGATTCAAGCTAGCCCGGCTGATGAGGGGTGATACCCTGAAATCAGTCCTCGGATGCTTGTTTCTGGTCCAGGGAGGACCTGACTTGGCAGTTCGGGCTGGACTGTTCCCATGAGGAGCAGGGTCATGATTGATTTGCATATGGCTGGGTCCAAACTGGGGTGTTGTGGTGAGCAAAAAAACTATGGATTCAACCCAGATCTTTGTGACTGTGGGTGAGTGTTTGCATTGTTCAGCATTCATCCATCATATTTCTTTTTGCTTATATTACTGCATGGCTTCTTCTGTTTACATTCTATCTGATCCTTCATACTCATCACGTATTTCACAAACCTTTACACGCACACAACAGTTTTGGTCACGTGTTCACTAGCACTTTCCATGCATATACTTGAAATCACCCTTCTTCACCATCTACAGCTCAAATCCAGTCTCAATGTGGGGCCTCCCAGACAACTTTGCTCTCTTCTTAACGGCATTCGGTTACGCCTGGGGCTCAGCGAGCTCTATACAGAACATGGCTTCCCCTCTCCACTTCCTGCAGAAGAAGGTTTTACTGTGACTCAAATATTTTATTATCCAAGATATTTTCCTCAAAGCTACTTTCCCCAAAGCTCTATTAATATAACTGAAATATTTAGTATTTATAAAGCGCATGCTTTGTTTTGTTTCCAACATTTTGGACAGCACTTTGGAAAAACAATATTATATATATAGAACTAAAATAAAACAAAAACAATAAAATGGTGTGCTTCGTTTTTCTAAAATATTCAAATCCCTCGGTATTATTTTTTCAAATCCTCTAATCTCAATTTATGAGGTCACCAAATGACTCCATTTCACTCCTCAAATCATTGTGTTGAGGAGTGTTACTTCAAATGGATTGACTGAAGTGAACGAGGACTACAACTCCCAGAATGCACTGTGAAAACTCAGGACAGGAGAATGGTGCCTTGGAGTCTTCTTGTAGCCTTCATCATTTTATTGCCCTTTAACCGAGTGGATATAGAAAAGTAAAAGAGAGGGGGGGCTTAACACCTTTTGCTCAGGACTTAAACACTAAACAACTTGATGAGACCCTGCCTAAGCTGTTAACACTCACAGCCTGTGTGGGGGAGTGATGTACTGAAGCAATAAACCACCCACCACCAACTGAACAGGCATGGAATAACTGAAGAGATCTGCCACATACTACCGCCCAACCGAGGACTCTAACATAGTCCAACACTGCACATCTCAACTAGATGTATATTATCGCCGCTTCTGGACATCTCACAATGACAATCAGATATGGGATGAAAGTAACTAAGTGAAGTCCATCCCCGCGGATCCCTCAACCATTTCTCCCTCCGACCTATGTCTGCTTCGGCCCATAAACTTTAAACTAAAAATGGCGCAATGGACAACCCGCTGCAGAACCAGCAGAGCGGCCTATGATCAAAAGAAATAACACAAATGGCTCTGCAAAGGTGTTCACAGTCGGAACTTACAGAAAGCCATAAACTGCACGCCCGAGGCCTCTCTCACGCTTTTCACCCATCCATGATAACCCTGCAAACACTGCACACCTAGGATCAAAACACAGAAAATACCCTTCCCACAACAAACCTGCACAGGTGTAGCATGCTAGCCATGAAGGCAAGCGCTCCAGCGCCACACACAGGGGCAGTAAGCACTATATAAATGTTACAATATAATCTTCTCTCATATGCTGGACTCTCGAGTCGGAGTTCTTTCTTGATTCAGCGCCACACATAGGGGTAGTAAGTAAGTGCTATATAAATGTTCAGGGCACAAGTCCTAAAAAAAGAAGTGGGGGGACTAACCTAGTTAATCTGTATGCAAGTGGCATCGCAGCGCGTGGCATCGCAGAGCGTGACATCACGGCGCGTGACATCACGGGAACTGGCATCACAAGAAGTGATATCAGATCTTAAGCCCTCACATATATGTTTAGCAGGTCAATCATGTGTACATTTGAGCACATTTGGAGCATACTTGCAAACCCTCCTGATTTAGGCAGAAGATTCACACTTTTGTACGCTACATATAAAACAATCTTACCTTTTGTCAGCGTTAAGCTTTCTATAGCCATAGTGCTTTAAAAGAAATGGTGATATTTAAATCATTACATCGCCTCCTCAGGGGTAGTATGTGCTATATAAATGCAATTTATTTTGTGCAAATACTGGGAAAGATCAACACATCTGACTTCTAACAATGCATGCAAATCTCCTAAACAGAGCCTGAACAAAGTGAAAAGCTGCCTCTTTAAAGTATGTGTGAAGTGCTAACAAGGTGTGAGCCTTTGTTTCTCCCCTGCTGCATTTGCATCAGGTGTGAGGCTCCTGACTGCTGCCAGCCAGGAGACTCCAACAAAAGGAGGCTTGATGACCCCTGAGACTCGGCCCTTGTTATGGCCGAGTATCCCTGCAGGAGTCAGAAATAAGAGAGCCCCGTCCCCGCCTGCACGTTGTTGTGATCGAAAGCAGACAACAACGTGCAGGCGCTGCTGAATGTGTCCCGGTGTTTGGAAGTTACACCGGGACGAATTCAACATCTTTTTAGTGGGGCCCAACTTCTTGGCAGGGTGGACGGCATCCACCCTGTGAAAGAAGTGGGGGGACGCCGTCCACCCGCGTGGACCCCCGACTCGTGCCCTGTAAATGTTACACTATCTCTCTGCACCCTGTCCTACCCATCACAGTTGCCCGGCACTGGTGAACGCCAGTTTAGAATGCCAATTGAAACAGTTACAATGCCTCAAGTTCTTTCCTTGATATTTGCTGGCACCTACTGGCTACATTTGGTACTTGTCTTTTTTTTGTGTTCACAATGGATGCAAATGTGGCTCTCTCAGGAGGCAAGCTTCTCATCAGCACTTAAACCACGAAGTCTAAATCATATTATAATTTTTTATTTTTTTAAACTCATGGATAGAGTAAGACTGGAGTAGGAACGTTTTTTCTTCGCCCGGGTTTGCTATGCCGTGAGTAGGAACGGTGGGCGCGCGGGGGAAGGCTCTCCTGGATCGACGTGTCTGTCCCTCGCAGCTGCAGTGAAATAAGGCACTGAAAAACACTCCGGGGTCCACAGATCCGGAGAACGCTTGTCACAGCTTTTCACCGCCAAAGATTTACAATTTCAAGTAACGCAAAAAGCACTGAGCGTCCAAAGCTTTGCAATGCTGCAGACCAGGCCACCCGCAGCATCTCGGAGCGGAAGCTTCTCAGTTCGCTTTACAGCACCAGCACAGGGAAGGGAAACAGGAAGACACGGGGAGAAAAACGAGGACAGACAGCGAGAGAAAGCAGCAGTACCAGAAAGATAAGGAGAGCGGCAGAGGAAGACGGGTAGAGAGAGAAACACACCGAGAGAAAGATCGAGAAAGAGGGAGAGACGGTAAGAGACCGAGAGACAGAGTAAGAGAAAAAGCATAGTTACACACAGGGAGAGCCATAGGAAGAGAGAGAGACGGGTAGATAAAGACAGAAATAGGGTGAGGAGAATGATCGAGAGAAGGAAGAAACAGATAACTCACAAAGGAAGACAGACTGGGTGAAATAAAGACAGAAAGTTAGGAAGCGAGACCGGATGAGACGAGGGGGGCAGAGAGAGAGAGAAGGATAGAGAGAGAAATATTGGGAGAGACAGAGCAAGACAGGCAGGGAGAGAGGGAAATAGCAAGAAACAGAGAGAGAAAGACCGACACAAAGAGATTGGGGGAGGTAAGAGACGGAGGTAGAGGAAGACCATCAAGGAGCGATAAAGAAAGAGAGAGACAGACAGACAGGGAGAAAGAGAAAGACAAGGAGAGACAGAAAGAGGCGGGGAGGATAGAGACACAAACAGGGAGAGAGGCAAACAAAGGGAGAGGCAGAGACACACTGAATGGAACCTACATTTCCTTCTATCTGTGTCGATATCTACCTAATCTGTGTCTACACATATCTATAAATATCTGTCTATCTCTGTACCTCTATCGCCGTCTCTTTATGTAGCGGAGCTATCTACTGGCCCGTTTATGTATCTAGTTATCTACCTCTATATCTCTAGTTTTGCCTCTGTCTCCCTCGTTCCGGTCTCTGTCCCTCTCTGTGCCTCGTCCTGTCATTATGCGTCTCCCTGTCTCTCTCTGCCCCACTAGCTCAGCCTCTCTGCATGCTTGCCCGTTTTCATCAAATCTGCCCCAGTATCTGCGGGCACACCAGTGCCTTCTGGGCACAAGCTGACCCTGAATCTGCAAGGAAAGCAGTCTCGGCCCCTATGGAAAGCTTGAGGGGAAGGGGCGTGGGGACTCATCCAATCACAAGTCGAAAGCCCCTCAGTGATTATAGTGTCAGACTTTGCTTACGAAAGATAAGGGACATCACATCAATTCGAATTTTCAGACGCCCGGTTTTGAAGACAGAATTGCAGCACTGGCCCATATGTGCAAAGCTGCTAGGTCGCTGTGCTATACCTGCACAGCATCTGTGCCTAAATGCGGCGAGGTCTTTGCTCTGTCCCAGTTAGTACATGCATGCCTGCACACTGCAGGGCACGAGTCGGGGGTACAAGCGGGTGGACGGCGTCCACCCACTATTTTCACAGTTGGGCCACACTGAAAAATCTGCTGAATTCGTCCCGGTGTAATTTGCAAACACCGGGACACATTCAGCAGCACCTGCACGTTGTTGTCTGCTTTGATCCGCAACAACATGCAGGCGGGGAGGGGGCTTTCTTAGTTAAGACTCCTGCTGGGCCCATTACAAAGGCCGAATCTGAGGGGTCATCAGGCCTGCTTTTGTTCAAGTCTCCTGGCTGGGAGCGGTCAGGAGCCTCACACCTAGAAGCAAATGCAGCAGAGGGGAAACAAAGGCTCACACCTTGTTAGCACTTCACATATACTTAAGAGAGGCAGCTTTTTACTTTGTTCAGGCTCTGTTTAGGAGATATGCATGCACTGTAAGAATGTCAGATGCATTGGTCTTTCCCTGTATTTACACAAAATAAATGTAATTTATATAGTGCTTACTACCCCTGAGGAGGTGTTGAAGTAATTTAAGTACCACTATTTTTTTAGGTCTCGCCTAGCGTTGCTGCGCACATGTGCAGCTCGCTCGTTAGGTCTCGCCTAGCGTTGCTGCGCACATGCGCAGCTCGCTCAACGAGATTTATTGCTAATAAGTACTTTTACAAAAGGGCTTTAAGCCCCGCCCCTCATTTCCATTGGCTGGCGTCACCGTTTATGCTAAACAGTGGCCTGTCATTGGAAATGAGCTATCTGTGTTGCCTCCCTTTGTCTTTTTGGGCCGGCCCACCCGGACTGGCTCGCCTGCATTACGGCTGTCGTGACGAAGTTTCTTATCAGAAGCTTCGTCACGCTGCCTTGCACGCACCAGTCCGGCTCTCTGATTGGGCGCTGTGAGAACGCTCTTCATATGGTAACAGGCTTGTTTTAGTAGGATTTCCGCATCTTTGGGTGTCCTTCCAAGGTGTGCATGGCTTGCGTAGCTGCTTTTTCTTACTTTGTTTTTCTTAACATCTTATCCGTTACTTGACATAAAATCCTCGTCTCCGTGTCCTTAAGAAAATAGAAAGTCTCTTTCTGGGTGGCTAGAGAATTACATTCCGCTTTCTGTATGTCATTATCACGGCGCCTGCTTTGGGACTTTAATGCAGATAAGTTAGCGCGCTAGTTCTTAAACTACCCCATGCCCCTTGATAGCAAGTCCCTTCTCTGTGTCAATGTTTTTTGCTGCCACACATCTTCTCCTATTTCTATGTCTCTCGGAAGTTACTCCATGACGAGACGTGCCATCTCTGTGCGAGTCCGCGACTCGTCCAGCGGGCACGCACGACATCTCTGGCACCTGTTTCTTGCAGAGAGTGCCCACGCCCTGGCATGCCTGGAGCGCACAGTTGTGCATGTCAGGATTCCACAGTGGCAACGTGCGTGCATTCCCAACGACGGTCATAGGTTGCGTGTGCACGAGCACTCTATGCATTTGTGCACATGCGGTGCACGAACAATCCATACAATTATTGGCCGACTCCGTATTATTTGTGTGCTGCACGCTCTCGTATGGTTTGAGCATACAGAGTGCGCCGCGCGTCCACCACCGATCACTAATTGTATGTCCTGGTGTGTGCCGAAGCGATACCTAAGTGAGTGCCCCTGCGTGTGCACAGGCGCCCTATACACGAATGCGCACCAGCCTCTGTGCGTGCAGCACGCCCGTGGGTGCGTTAATAGTTCTTAAATAGCATCAGAACCTTGTGATGTCCAGGCGCTGTGCGCGCCCTGACCGTGGTGAGCGCGTGCACACTGCCAGCTGGCCCCTTGGCACTGTCAGCCCTCTGCTGCCACCTGTCACATTGGGTCTGAAGGGTCGCTGCGAAGGTTTACATTCTAACAAGCGTTGCCTGTGTCTGCGCACAGGGAGGCGTGGGAGAGTGATGCTTTTTCTTTGATAAGTTGCTGGGTTTCAGCTGTGCCGAGTCGGTCATCTCTTGCGCTACTTTAGTTGTGATGAGAGCCATGGTCATTTAAGTATGCTAAACTGGGACGCCCTCCCCCCCCCCCTTGAAACCGTGTGTTCTTTGACCTTAGAATTGGCAACACGCGGTTGTAGAGATTAACTGTATGCCAAGCACTGTATTGTGCTGAAAAGTCATACTTTGAAAGAGAAAAGACCCAGTAGCAGAGTTCCCCTTGACAGATTTGACATTCCCAAAATGTTTTGCTGTGCACTCAGAAACTAAATATCGTTGTGGAAGTGTGACCTGCGAATCTGTGGCTCTCGCAGTGGCAGCACTGTGCAAAATTGCCCCAGCAACTTGTCTCCCCCCCCGCCTCCCCAACCATTTTACTATACTAGGCGATTCATTTTGGCAGTATTTTTTTAAATGAGGTAAAAATCAGTGCAGGCAGCGGTGGCGATATCCTCTGAGGACTTCCAATACAGTCTATATTTTAATATGGAGACACACAACTATAATCCATTCATTTAAATAAGCTCAATATTGAAATAAATGCTTGATAAGACACATAGGTGTTTAGATTGTGCGCATGAGCAAAAAAAAGCATTGAAAATGCAATAGGTGTCGCCTTTGATTAAGTTAAAGCCATTTGCTTTGCTAATGGTATTGTATAGCAAAGCAAATGGCTTTAACTTAATGAAAGGCGAGACCTATTGCATTTTCAATGCTTGTCTTTTAAAGCACTATGGGTAGAGGAAGTTTACGCAGACAAAAGGCAACACTGTTTTATGTGTAGCTTACAAAAGTGTGAATCTTCTGCCTACATCAGGAGGGTATCCCTATATACTCGAAATATACTCCAATGTATTCATGATAGACATGTTAAACATATATGTGAGGGCTTAACATCTAATGTCACTTATGATGCCACTTCTTATGATGCCACTTCCTGTGATGTCACGTGCCACGTGTCACGCGCCGTGATGCCACTTGCATTCTGATTAACTAGGTTAGTCCCCCCACTTATTTTTTTAGGACTAGTGCCCTGCAGTGCACAGCATCTGTGCTCCAACGCGGCTAGGTCCGTGCTCTGTTAGGGTTAGCACATGTACCCCTGCACAGCATCTGTGCTCCAACGCGGCGAAGTCCGTGCTCTGTTAGGGTTAGCACGCCTGCACAGCATTTGTGCTCCAACGCAGCGAGGTCCTTGCTCTGTTCCAGTTAGCACATGCATGCCTGCACAGCATCTGTGCTCCAATGCCTGGTTAGCACATGCATGCCTGCACAGCACCTGTGCTCCAACGCGGCGAGGTCCTTGCTCTGTTCCAGTTAGCACATGCATGCCTGCACAGCATCTGTGCTCCAATGCCTGGTTAGCACATGCATGCCTACACAGCATCTGTGAAGGCGGGGAGGGCTTAGCTCTCTTCCGGTGAGCACATGCATTCCTGCACAGCATCTGTGCTCCAACGCGGGGAGGTCCTTGCTCTGTTCCGGTTAGCACATGCATGCCTGCACAGCATCTGTGCTCCAACGCGGCGAGATCTTTGCTCTGTTCCGGTTAGCACATGCAACGCGAAGGGACCGCCCACAAGGTGTCGGACAGTTCCTGCTGCTTTAATATTCATCAAGCAGGATCTGTTCAGCAAGTCCGTGCAAATGGCAGCAAATGCAAGGATTGAGATCGGAAGGGAACAGTAGAGTTTCTTCTATGCCTTCACTTCACAACAGAATGCAGGGGTCTGTGGGATTATTCAATCAATCAATCTGTATTTGTATAGAGCGGCTTATCACCCGTGAGGGTATCCAGGCACTGGGTTGCTGGGCTTAGTCAAAGAGCCAGACCTTGAGTTTCTTCCTGAAATCTGTCGGTGAGGGTGATGTTCGGAGGGGGAGGGCGTTACAGGACTTTGCAGTGAGGTGAGAGAAGGAGCGTCCTCCGTAGTGGCTACGGCAGATGTGTGATGTCTGTTTTAGGGCTAGGGAGGAGGAGCAAAGGTTTCTGGATGGTTGGTGGAATTCAGGCGGTGGTTCATGTATGCTGGACCTTGGTCATGAAGGGCTTTGTAGGCGTGTGCCAGCAGCTTTAATTGGCATCTTTTCTGAATGGGGAGCCAGTGGAGGTTTCTCAGGTGCTTGGTGATGTGGGTCTGTTTTGGCATGTTGAAGATCAGCCTGGCCTCTGAATTCTGTATCATCTGGAGCCTTCTTATGAGCTCGATAGTGGTTCCTGCGTACAGTGCATTGCCGTAGTCCAGACGGTTGGCGATTTGGGCTTGCATGAGTGTTTTCCTGATGCCTATGGTGAACCATTCGAAGATTCTTCGGTGCATGCGGAGAGTGTGGAACCAGGTCGAGGAGACAGTGTTGATCTGTCATTTCATGGTGAGTTTGCTGTCCAGGATGATGCCAAGGTTGCGGGTGTGTGTGGTCCTTTGGTGTGGGGGTGGGTCCGAGTTCCGCGGGACACCAGGTGTCGTTCCAAAGGGAGATATGGTTGCCAAAGATCAGTACTTCGGTCTTGTCCGTGTTGAGCTTCAGGCAGTTGTCCTTCATCCAGGCTGCAACGTTCTTCATGCAGTTGTGGAAGTTGGTCTTCGTTGTAGTGGGGTCTGCTGAGAGCGAGAAGATGAGCTGGTTGTCATCAGCATAGGATAGGATGTTGATGTCGTGTGCTCGGACGATGTCAGCTAGTGGCGTCCTGTAGATGTTGAAGAGGGTGGGGTTGGGGAGGAACCTTGGAGGACACCACAGATGGTGCTCTTGGTTTGCTAGTTGAAAGGGTGTAGGCGGATTCTCTGCATGCATACCTTGAGGAATGATGCCATCCATCTGAGTGTGTCTCCTTTGATTCCGATCTGGTGCAGACTTTTGAGGAGTGTGGCATGGGAGACTATGTTGAAGGCAGCTGAGAGTGGTCAAGGTGGATCAGGGCAGCCGATTCTCCTCTGTCGAAAAGGGTGCGGTTGTCGCCCGTGGCGGCGATCAGGGTGGTGTCGGTGCTGTGGTTGGCTCTGAAACCTGTTCGGGAGGGGCCTATCAGGTTGTTTCTCTCCAGGTGTTCTGTAAGCTGGCAGTTGATGGTCTTCTCCAGGACGTTGGCAGGAAACAAGAGCAGCGAGATGGGGGATAGTTCTGGAGATCGCTGGGGTTTGCGGAGGGTTTCTTGAGGAGAGGTGTGACCTCAGCGTGTTTCCATGTGTTGGGAAAGGTGGCTGTGGTGATGGATGCGTTGAGAATGGTGGTGAGTTGGTGGCTGATCTCATCGTTTCCTAGGTTGAAGAGGCGGTGGGGACATGGGTCAGTGGGTGCTCCTGAGTGGATGGAGTTCATTATGGCTGTGGTGTCCGGTGTGTTGAGCTGTTCCCATGTGGTGAGATGGTGGTTGGGGGAGGCTTCCGGAGGAGTGGCAAGGCTGAGGAGATCAGTAGGTTGGGGGTCGAAATTCCTGTAGATGGTGGATATCTTGTTGTGGAAGTGATATGCCAGAGCATCGCAGAGTTCCTGTGAGGGAGGAATCGAGTTCTCAGTTCTCTGCTCCACCATGATGCAGGCAGCCACCACACTCACAGAGTAAGTAATCGGCCATGGACAACTTCGCTTTACAAAGGATTAACGATTGCTCACAGGAGTCTATGCTTTGCGTCTCCAAGAGCTGTCAAGTAGTTTTGATTCATTTCCTTGAGAGCTACAAAGGGAGTGGGAGGGGGTAGACATTCTTTAACAGGCCCATAGGCTTGCAACTGGCAATCCACTTTTGTACATTGAAAATTGCCACTTTACATCCGCAAAGACAATTGCACTGCACAGCACTGTTTTTGTAAAAACAAAATATCTCCAGTACATGTACCCCAGTCTCTAGAAGACATATGTGATCTTAAAGCTAACCCTTACACTTATCCTTGACTCACACCTACCATTCCAGAACCCCCTGACTGACTAGATTTCTAACTCTACCAGGACTACCCTCTACAAGCATCTCAGGACAACACCAGGTCACGGCACTGGCATTTCACCACCATCCGGACTTTCTAAACTACAATGTGAGGCCTGATCACCTTCACCTCCCTGCCAAATACATCATTCAAAACTAAAGAAACACAGTCTTTCAGTAGACATTTAGACAACTTCTCCCACCTTGCAGCAAGGGCATGGAACAACTTCCCCTTACACCTCTGCCACTCTACCAGGTTTCAGCAAGACGCTCAAGACCTGGCTATTCGACTGAACCATTGGGTCTCTGCCAATGTCTGTATACCCTCACGCGTGACAAGCAGCACTCTACAAATCGACTGATTGATCGATTGATTGGTTGAAGCTCAAAAACTGACATAGCCAGAAGTAAGAATCATGGTGGCATACGGTTCAGAAGTACCTCACTATCATAAAAAGCATGTACGGTCAAGGGCTTTCACGTTGATGGTTTCCTCCCCTCTGATTCATTATCCATTGCCATTGCCAGAAAAGACTACCAACAAAATGGAGCAGGCTCCACTAGCACCAACCTACCAGTTCAGAGTCAGACCGATTCAATAAACTCTAACTAAGCTAGACATTTATACCACCTTGTACCATCTTCAAAGGAATGTGTTTTCAGTTAATGACTACCTTAAAACTCTGGTAAATCACTCCAGCAAAAAGAAGCTTAAACTTTAGAATGGAGCCATATGCATGACCTAGACACTCACAATCTACTGTTATAAATAAAGTGCCCTGTTGCTGGGTTAAAAGAAACATGGCTCGGTGCCAGCACCCTCCTTCCTTCCAGCAGGATTCAAAATAATAATCGACTCTGAGGGGGGTGGGGCGCGCAGTTGTTTACTGCACCATCAACCCAAAAACATTTACTGGTGCAGTGATCTACCTTCCTCCATTATAGAAGTGGGTGAATTCCTAAAAGCGCCCATCATCTACAAATATTAGCGAAGAAACCCTCTGATTGTAGATGACTTCAATCTGCAGGTTAACTGACCGTAGACTAAGCTAGTACAGACTTTCTTCTAAATAATCAGGTGCTGAGCTTCCATCAGGTGGGTGATGGGATGAATATGAAGGTGGTAGCACACTGGATCTAGTACTTCTACATAAAAGAAACTAAACTTCCTACGTGTCCGTGCGATTACAGTTCCAACCAGACTACTCCTCATTCCCATCCCCTTTCCAACCGGCTACACCATCTTAACCCCATAAATGTCACCCACTACAACTCATCTTGTTCATAACAATTTTATTGTAAAGAAATGAGAAGCAACCTATAGCTTAAGCACACAGACATTCTCACATCCCCAACCCTGTGGTAACATCCATATCCCAATGTTTCAATTTCACTGGACAAGCTTAAGCCACTTAAATCGAAAGGGCCAAAGGAATCATATTCACCAAGAAATAGAGAGGTGGCCGAGCTGAAAGGAACATGACACATTCTTCAGAGCTAAAGCTCAACTGACTGGCCAGTGTAAAAAAGATCCACTGCAGGATACATAGTGGGGCTACAAGGTACTGAAGAATTTCAGAAAAGACTAACTAAAACTAATTTTGAGGCCTTAAAGCAAACAGGGGAATTTTCAACATCTATCAGAAGGTGCCAAAACTGGACACTTACAATTCTCAAATATATGACCCAACAGTGCTGCGAGAATCATCTGACATTCTTCGAGCCAAAATGAATCAAAATGCATTATTCTGTCTCTTTTACCTCAGAACCTCCATTACCTCAGTTTTAGGTCGTCCTCTTCAGTCCTCTCTTTCAGCGTTCTACCACATTACCAATGAGATGTTGAAACTAGCCTTGAAATCTGAAATTCCCAACCGGTCTACGGAGCATGCTGTGTGCCTCAAGCAGTTTATCTCCTTTCTTGAAGTCTCACCCTTGAGTAATGCCCCACCCCCTCCAAAGGATCTGTCCATTACCACAGAAAGACACCATCCAGCCTCCTCTGAAGAACCCAACTGCCAGTCAGAAGGTGTTGGCTAACTACCGGTCTATCTCCAACCTACGCCACCATAGTAAAACAATGGGAAAACAGGTCAAAAGAATCAAGATATCGAAAGCTGCTGTAATTATGACCATTTACAGATCTATAAATGATAAAGGGGCTAAGAAAGGATTTTCCAAAAGCCATGCAAGACTTACCAATTAAGGTGAGGGAAGAGCTGTCTGCCTTTTCAAACACAACTTGGCTGTTTCCAACGACAAGGCCTGCTTCAATCTGGAAAAGCAAGAAAAGCAATCAACAATGTAGCTTTGGTCTCTGTCATAGGCTCCTTTGTCACCACATAGTCTAGCACAACAGTACTGCGAACAAAGGCACCAGGTCAGACCTAAAACACTACTACTGGGCTGTCTCTCTCTCTCCTACACATGCTATCAAATCTCCATAAACACGACTAATTACAGCGCTGCATAACGTCAAAGCACTGCTCTTCACAGATAAAGGATTTTTTTTCAGACAGGGTGTTCACGCAGGCCAGACACATGTAAAATTTTCATAAGCACTACTTGCTTTCGGGCATACTATTCTTCACATACATTGGTCGCCTTACAACAATATTCCTTCAGGCATCCCATTTCACACACAGCTTAACATCTTAGAAAAGAGCAATAACAGAAACCTGTGAACGACTTAAAAAGCAGTTCTAAATAGAATCCTTCACTGACATCACCATATTTCTTGCAACTCAGTTCCTCTGACCTCGGAGACTCCTATGCACTTCTTACTGCACAAATACATCAACATTTTCTTTCTGCAAGAGGCTTTGCTCCTGTGTGATCCAGTGTCAGTTCAAAACAACATGATCCAACGTACAAAATAAAGAAATTTAAATATCAGGAAACATAGCGAATGTAGGCAGTTTATTAAGCCAATTCGATTAATAATCCATGGCATTCTAGCCATTTCTGGCTCTTAGTCTCTTTTTGCTCTGTGTAAAACGTTACCCCCATTACCATCACACCATATTCTGTGTGCTAAAAGGATACATTGACTTTCAAGCACAGTAGCTGTAGGACATTTGCCCCATCTTCAGGGTCACCACAGATTTTTTGCCTTTTGCTTGACTTTATATGTTTGCTGGCTGTACAACACTGTTCACCTTACCTCTGCTGACCAGTCATAAAATGCCTGTGCCCGCCCCCTTTCAACAAGGGGAAATTGGCATACCTGTAATTGGCATATCTAAAAGTCCTAGTATATGGTACAAATTGTACCCAGGGCCTGCATGTTGTCACTAGTGGACTGCAGCACCCATTGTGCCACACACTATATTGACAGTGCAAACATCTGCAGGCCTAACTGCAAAGTTCGACCTGTCAAAATAACTCCTATCGACAGGTCAAAACCTTCCTTTAAAATATTTATAATTCACCGAGTAAGGTAGGATGCACGGTATTTAAAAGTAGGACATGTAGGATTTTAATGTAAAACATGCCTCAACAGTGAAAAAGCTGCAAAATTATTTTCACTGTTGCAAGGCTGGCTGTTCCATAACTGCTGGGTTACATTATTACAACTAATACTGCTAATTTTGGTTAGAAAACAGCTAGATAAGTAATTCGATAATTTTAATACTGTAAAAAACCAATTCAACGGTTGTTAGACCCGGCTTCCTGGGCACCAGGGTACTCAGGGGTTACTGCGCTCCAATCGCATCAACTGGAGTGTTCCCCACTGGTGTCCTGGGGCCTCAGTACTAGTGGACCCAAAACTGGATAACCAAGTACTCCTCTCCAGCACTTGACTCTCTCAGGGTAGCGAGACAGAGCAGTCTAAGGCTTACTCAAGGAGGTGAGGTGGGGTTAGACATTCAGAATACAGTGCACACCGTAAAACACAGTTAATATGAAAACCCACAGTTAGCATTGCATATTACAGACCATGTTTCACAGGGCTGCTCTCATTCGCTAGAGCCTTGATACCAATCTTTGGATTGAAAGGATATAGTTTCAGCATATGATGTGAAGTCAAATTTTCTTGATCAGCCCCATAACCCCCACCCAAAGCAACAGAAGTGCCCTCCCGTCCTGAGTGAGGACACTGCTCTAGTGGTGTCAGGGATCTGACCACAGGTGCCTGATGTCTTGGCACAGTTTACTGGAGTCCCACTAGTCCAGTAGCCACTGGCTAGCTGTAGGAGGGTAGTGGCTGGACAGAGTGCCAGTTCACCCTGATACCCCCAGAGATCACAAAAAGAAAGGTGGGGGCCTGTTTCACTGGCCTCTATTCCCAGCTACTGCTTGTACAGGCTCCCACAGCGCAGGGGAGGAGCTTAGAGGGGATTTGATCTCACCTTCAAGGACTAGAATCAAGCTTCCCCCTCTCTGGCTCCCTTGATGTGATGCAAGCTTCCTTTCCATACCACCGTCCTTGATGTGCCGCAAGCTTCCTTTCCACACCAGTTTCCTTGATGTGCCGCAAGCTTCCTTTCCACAACAGCTTCCTTGATGTGCCGCAAGCTTTCTTTCCACACCAACTCCCTTGATGTGCTGTAAGCTTCCTTTCCACACTTTGGGCAGCTGTCTGCAATGTCCTTGTTCAAAAGTGCACGCTCCACAAGTCCCACAGAAACAGCTGGTCTTCTCCCATGCTGATGATGCCCTGGATTCTCATTGAACTCTTGGCAGCAGACTCCATTCGTCATAGAGAAAACTTCCTTAAGTTCCCGACGCAGTGAGCAAGTGTCTTATCTCTTGCCTTCACACTGCGGGTCGCGGCTGGCTTTCTTTGGACAGACCTGGTGTGGCCGCCTCTTCAGTCATAAAACCAGTCTTGAACAACAGCTGACCACTCAGGCCAGACTTTTATCACCTCTGATTGATAGGCTCATCCAATCAGAGGGTCTGCGACTTTTGCATCCTGAATACACCTCCAATCACAAACCATTCATGGTATGTTCAATGCATGGCTAAAGCATCAACAGATGACCTACAGTCTTCCCTGGTACCAGCCTGTGCAATTTCCTAAAGAGGAATTTTAATTAACTCCAGACCAGGAGGGTCCTCTTAGCAGAGTTAGTGCTGTTAAACTCAGATAAGAGCTGAGTGTCTACCCCAGCCCACTCCAAGGAAATGGGGAGGGGCACGGGGGAGCTGGGATGTCCAGCAAAACAGCTCGCATTCCACACACTGGCTCAACTCACTATTCTTCCCCAGTACACCCACAGGCTCTCAACCACACGTCTGGTAGACAAAGGCAACAGGACCACAGGCACGGCAGACTGCACAGACTTGATCAGGAGGGTGGCTAGTGACTCACCCCTCCTGACTATAGATTTATTTCTGCCACCACTGTCAGTCTACCACAGCCTAGGTAGAGAGGGCAGTAGCCACTCTCTGAAAAATAGGGGTGCACTAGGCATGCCCCCTCGACCTCAGAGCCAAGCTCTAGGGTCTCAATCCATGTAAACAGGGAGACCCTCAGTGGACATGTATGATTGTCATGCTCACTGAGGTAGGGATCTAGAAACCATACAGTAGCTTTTCAGTGACTTGCCTGGAGATTAGCATAAGGCAGGGGAAGCACTCTCTCCAGAGACATGCAGGAGACTTCCCGTCCCAACAACGGTGAAGCTGGATTTATGATAAATATTACGGAAAATGATTTTTAGAAAGTTATCTTTTCCCTGCCTAACGTCTCCGAGGGCCCATTTGCACTTGTTCTCCCACTTCTGCCAGCCAGTAATCAGCATTTGATTGTGTGTGAATGGGTGTGAAATGCTTTCCAGGAGCAAATCAGGTGATAAGAATGGGCAGGGATGACCTCTCCGAACCTGAAAGAATATGCAGGGTGGAGCTGTGAGCATCTTTTTAGTCATTACCATTCCAAAGCCTGCTTGAATGTCAAATCCTGCTTGACATGTCTGCAAAGGTTTTACATATAACACTTGGGGTGCACTTAAGGGTGCCTGAGGCCCAACTGGCTTAAAACTCATCACACCCTTTTGAGATGGACCCCACATCCTTTTTTTTTTTGTTTGTTTATTAAGTTTTAGTGAAAAACAAAACACAAACTGAAAAAAAAGACAAAGACGTATACATCATGACCAGGCATAACAGTACCTGTTACCGCTTACTATCAGTTATATGGCAAAGCGCACATAATAAAAACACAGAGTACGTGGAATCCCCACCTGGGCCATTTGGATTACCCTCATAATGTCCGCAATTCAAAATTGTCTCTGTTGAGTATGGCTGACATCCATCCTATTGTAGGCATTCCGAATATCCACGGTCACATGTTGCATATCCAAGTCTACGGAGCCCCTTTGCCGCACCAGCCCAGCAGCAGTTTATGCCTTCTACCCCTGCAACTCAGCCCTATCAGCGGTTTCAACACTATCAGGACCAGCATTTGTGTTTTTGCGGAGGAGATATGTTTGGTAGGGACCCCAACAACTCTTGGGCCGACTGGTGGGAGGAAGCAATTCATTAAATACGCCAGCTTGTGTGTTGCAATACAACATGTCTGCGTGCCATTCTTTTAGGGTCGGAACCTGGCCCCCCCGCCCCCCAACGTATCGCCACTCGGCGTTTGGCCAAAAGAAGGCCAATGGCTACCAATGGGCGTGTCGCTTTTTCCACATTTAGGTCCCAGCCCAACATTGCCATTTTAGGGTCAGGCTCAAGGTCCACGCTTATAATGACCCCCAGTTCGTGAAACACAGCACCCCAGAATGACTGAATCCCAGGGCACTGCCAGGCCAGGTGCCAAAAACCTGCCTCATCACTCCCACATCGCTTGCATTGGGAGTTCTCTGCCAGCCCATATCGATACTGCCTCTCTGGAGTGCAATAGGCCCTATGCAAGAATTTATAGTGGATGAGCCTATGCCTTCCATTTAGAGAGACGGTTCTGGTGCGAGTACAACAGTACTGCCAATCTTTATCGCTCAGTGGGGTGCCCAATTCGCGCTGCCATCCCAGTCTGACCTTCAGCACTTCAGCGCGACGGGACTCCTGCATGCTGGAATAAAACCTGGTGATCAGCTTGTGGGGTTCACTAACTTTAATAAGAGTGGTTGGGGCACCCATTGCCTGCGGTTCGATCATATCGTCCCCCAAGAGAGCGTGCCAGGTGTGTCTAGCCCTGAAGAAGTGAAACAATGCCGAGCCTGACGGCTGCACTTCTGGATTTTAAAGCGCCTCCCAGCTACTAACCGCCCCGACATTGAAAAAATCTCCCATCTTTTGAATGCCAACAGTCCGCAGCGCCCGTCTTGCCCCACCCTCTGACCCAGTGGGAACCACAAGCACCAACTTAATGGGATCTCCAGTGAGTACAGTAAGGCACCTGCCTGCATGTACAACAGTGTTTGCCACGCCTGCACCGTGGTGGCCAATGAGTCAAATATTTGTTGTCGCCTGGGTGGAGGGTGGAATAACATCTGGGGCAGAGTGAGCGGATCCGCCGCATTCCTTTCCAAGTACAAGTAGGGTATGTCATGTGGGCCATGTATCTAGTAATGAGCAAACGTGCTCTGCGATGCAGTATTTTTCCAGGTCTGGGGCCCCCAACCCTCCCAGCTCATAGGGCAAGGTGAGAGAGTCCCATCTTATTCAGGGCTGCTTCCCGGCCCACGTCAACCTAATGAGCTGTGTGCGCAATTGCTTGAATAGAGAGCGCGGTAATGGGATTGGTATGTTTTGGAATAAAAAAGATAAATCGCGCCAGAACCACCATCTTCATTATGGCTACCCTTCCCATTAGCGATAGTGGGTGCTTAATCCATGTATCAATATCGTCTGCTAATCTCTGCGCCGCTATCCCATAATTGTCTCGGATTACCACTGCCGGGTCAGTGTGGACTTTTATACCCAGGTACCTTACCGACTCCGTGGTCCACAGCAACGGGAACTCTGAGTCAGGGGCCACAGTGATAGGAGTGAGAGGGAATATAATGGACTTATCCCAATTGATCTGCAACCCCGAATGACCGTCGAATTGAACCACTTCTCGTAGTATGGGAGACACATTGTCCTCCGGGTTGTGAATATACAGTAGGGTATCGTCCGCATACGCAGATATGTTCAATGTATACCCTGGGAACTGCAGCCCTCTGTGAGAGTGATACTCACGGATTGCACATGCCAACGGTTCAGCCACGATCGCATATAGTAAGGGAAACAGAGGGCATCCCTGCCGTGTGCCTAGAGCGATGGTAAATGTTTCAGAAACCGCATCCCCTACTCTCACCGGGCAGTAGGGGCTGTGTACAAAACCGAGATCAAGTGCAAAAATACTTCCCCCAACCCCGATCCTACGCAGGACTGCGAACATGAACCCCCACTCCACAGAGTCAAAGACCTTCTCGGCATCGAGAAATACCGCGGCGGCCCTGACGCACAAGTTACTAACTTGAGTAACGATATATCTGTAAGAGACAGTAGTTAGTGACAGATTCCTTACCTTAGAATATCTCCAGGCGTCAGGCTAGATCCGGAAAGTTTTGAGTAGCAGTACCCTTGCGCGTCGGTAGGCGTCGTCGTGCGGCTCCGCGTCCGTCGTCGGCATCATCGGAATGACGTCGCGGGCAGTACTTAGACGCCGCCCCTGCGCGCTGACGTCAGTTCTGTACACGACTTTCCGCGACAGGAACGCAGAGCCATGCAAGAAGCTGACATTGGTGTCTGAAAAAATACTAGGGCCCTGAAAGGGATGTCCTTAACCCTAGAAATCAGTTCGCAGAACGGGGAGGATGGGTGGGGCGGTAAGGAATCTGTCACTAACTACTGTCTCTTACAGATATATCGTTACACAAGTTAGTAACTTGTGCATCTGAAAGAGACACGTTAGTGACAGATTCCTTACCTTAGAATAGATACCCCAGCAATACCAACCCCGGTGGTGGGTCTGCGAACAAAGATCAGACGAGGAAGTCTCGGAGAACAGAACGGCCAAAGAAGCCGTCTCTCTGGACTTGGCTGTCAAGGCAGTAATGCTTGGTAAACGTGTGCAGCGAGGCCCACGTAGCTGCCTGACAAATGTCCTGCAATGGGACACCACGTCCCAAAGCCGTGGTGGCGGCTGTCGCCCTGGTGGAATGGGCACGTAGCCCAACAGGGGGCTCCTTCTTAGCCAAAGAATAGCAGGCTTTGATTCACAAGACAACCCAGCGGGAGATGGTCCGCTTGTGTACCGCCCGACCTTTTTTGGCGCCCACGTAGCCAACAAAGAGCTGGTCGTCCACCCGGAACTGTTGTGTGCGATTTAGATAAAAGGAAATCGCACGTTTTGGGTCCAGACGTTGGAGCCTCTCTTCCTCTCTAGAAGGATGCGGAGGCGGAAAGAAGGTGGGCAAAGTGATGGTCTGCCCAATGTGGAAAGCAGTAACCACCTTTGGCAAGAAGGACGGACGCGTCCTGAGAACAACCTTGTCTGGATGGACAGACAAAGGGAGGCTTGCAAGAAAGAGCCTGGAGCTCACTCACCCGCCGAGCGGAGGTGATAGCCACCAGAAAAGCGGTCTTCAGAGTTAGAAGACGAAGAGGACAGTTATGCAGAGGCTCAAAGGGAGCGCACATGAGAAAGGTAAGAACCAAGTTCAAGTCCCACTGAGGCATCACAAACGGAACAGGAGGGAAGAGGTGTGTAATGCCTTTTAGGAATCTGTTAACAACAGGGGACTTGAAAAAGGAGGGCTGATCAGGAAGCCTGAGGAAGGCAGAGATTGCACAGAGATAGCCCTTGATGGTACCCAGGGCAGAACCCCGCTGGGCCAGAGAATGAAGGAACAGAAGAACCTCAGAAAGAGGGGCAGAAAGGGGATTCACAGCCTTTGCTGTGCACCATGCCACAAATTTGTTCCACCTGCAGGCGTATACCACCTTAGTGGAGGGACGCCTGGCTGCCAGAATCACATCACAAACTTCGGGAGGCAAGTCGAAAGGAATCAACTGCCGCCGCTCAATCTCCACGCAAGCAGGTGGAGACTGGACAGGTTCGGGTGGAGGACCGTCCCCTGCTGCTGCGACAGAAGATCCTCCCGAAGAGGCAGACGGATCGGGGGATCGACGCTCATACCGAGTAGCTCGGGATACCAAACTTTTCGAGCCCAGTCCGGAGCCACAAGGATGACTTGGGCCCGGTCGCGCTGAATCTTCTTCAACACTCTGGGTAGAAGTGGTATAGGCGGAAAGGCGTACAACAGACCGCAACTCCACTCGCAACGCAAAGCGTCGCCGAGCGAGTGCCGCCTTGGAAATTCCAACGCGCAGAACTGATGACATTGCGCGTTCTCTTCGGTGGCGAATAGATCTAACCAAGGCTCTCCCCACTGTAGAAAGAGTCCTTGCCCCACTTCCGAGTGAAGACGCCATTCGTGATCCATCATGCACCTGCGGCTGCAGGCTCGTCCGCCCTGGCGTTCAGGGAACCTGCCAGGTGTTGAACCATCAGGAATATGCCCTGATGTTCCAGCCATGTCCAGAGGCGCAGAGCCTCCTGACATAGGGTCCACGACCCCACCCCGCCCTGTTTGTTGCAGTACCACATGGCGGTGGTGTTGTCTGTGAACACCTGCACTACTTTCCCTTTGACAGAGGGAAGGAATGCTTTGAGTGCAAGTCGGATCGCCCGGAGCTCCAGAAGGTTGATATGGAGCCGGGACTCCGCCGGAGACCAGAGGCCTCTGATCTCCACCTCTCCCATATGACCGCCCCATCCCAGAAGGGACGCGTCCGTCACAACTGTGTGCTCCGGCTGGGGAAGGGAGAGGGATCTGCCCAAGACCCATTGCCGGTTCGAGAGCCACCACTGCAACTGTTTTGCAGTCCCCTCCGAGATCTGGACGTGATCGGACAGGTTGCCCTGATGCTGCGCCCACTGGAACTTCAGGTCCCACTGCAGAGCCCGCATATGCCATCTGGCATGAGCGACCAGCAGGATGCAGGAGGCCATGAGGCCCAGCAGCCTCAGGGTCATCCGTACCGAAACGCATGATAAATGGCCGAAAGAACGGAATCATAGCCTGAATATCCCGGACTCGCCGTTCGGGAGGATAGACCCGAAACTGCGTCGTGTCCAGAACTGCTCCGATGAAAAGGAGCTGTGGAGAAGGAATCAGGTGCGACTTCGGCACGTTGATGGAGAACCCCAGCGAGTGCAGGAGCTCGGCCGTCGTCTGGAGGTGGGAGACGACTGCCTGGGACGAGCCCGCCTTCAGTAGCCAGAGGTAGGGGAAGACTGGAACCCCTGCCCGGCGCAGATGAGCTGCGACCACCGCCATCACTTTCGTGAACACCCGAGGGGCGCTTGTAAGGCCAAAGGGGAGCACGGAAAACTGAAAATGCTCGTGGCCTACCGTGAACCGCAGGTAACGCCGGTGGGCCGGCAGGACGGGAATGTGGAAATAAGCATCCTGCAAGTCCAACGCTACCATCCAGTCTCCAGGGTCGAGGGCAGTCAAGACCTGAGCTAGGGTGAGCATCTTGAACTTCTCCTTCCGGAGGAAGCGATTGACGTTCCGGAGGTCCAAGATAGGACGCATGTCCTCCTTGTCCTTTTTGGGCACCAGAAAGTAGTGGGAGTAACAACCACGCCCTACTTCTGGGGTCGAAACGCGTTCGATGGCCCTCTTGGCCAAGAGGGCCGCAACTTCCTTCTGAAGAAGCACCAAGTGATCCCCTGACATGTGGTGGCATCGAGGTGGCATGGCTGGGGGAGTGGTCACGAAGGGGAGGGAGTAGCCCCTTCGGACAATGTCCAAAACCCACTTGTCCGAGGTGATGGCACGCCAGTGGGGAAGGTAATGGCGGACCCTGCCTCCTACTGGCGTGCTGTGGACCTGAAAGGAAGGACTAGGAGGGCTTGGAGGCCGCGGACGGGGCGGGGGTGGTGGCCTGACCCGCACGCTGGTTACCCGACCTGCCTCGGCGGGAGCCACGTCCTCGGCCACGCGTAGACGCCTGCTGCGCGGGCCGGTGGCTGGGCAGCGGACGTGACTGGGCGCCCCTTCCGTGGCCACGAAAGGGGCGAAAAGCAGACTGTTACGGAGGGCGCACAGCAGAAAGGCCCAGGGACTTGGCTGTAGCCCGTGAGTCCTTAAAGCGCTCCAGCGCATGGTCTGCCTTGTTGCCGAAAAGACCGACACCATCAAAGGGCATGTCCATAAGAGTGTTTTGGACATCACCCGAGAAACCAGTGGTTCGCAGCCAGGCGTAGCGGCGCAGCGCTACTGTCGTCGCAAGCGATCTGCCCAGCGAGTCGGCGGTATCTAGGCCACATCTGATGGTATACTTTGCCACATCCCTTCCTTCCGCAATGGCGCGGGAAAGCAGTGTCTGGACCTCCTCAGAACACTGGGGCAGAACCTGCGCCACCGAATCCCACAAACAGTGGGAATATCGGCCAAAGAGGCAAGTGGTGTTGACAGACCGCAAGTCAGCACTGGAGGAAGTAAAAACCTTCTTCCCAAATTGATCCAGTTTTTTGGATTCCCTATCCGGGGGAGCAGTAGGGAAGGCGCTCTGGGAAGCAGAGGCTTGGACAACCAAGCTCTCGGGGGTGGGGTGTTGGGAGAGAAACAGGGGGTCGCCCGGAGCAGGGCGATGGCGTCGGGCTACGTTCCTATCCACAGGAGTCCCTGTAGTGGGCTTGGACCAGGTGCCCAAAAGAACGTCAGAAAGTGCCTCGTTGAAAGGCAGCAGTGGCTCCGAGGAGGTAGCCGCTGGCTGAAGCACTTCCGTCAGGATGTTAGTCCTGACAGCCACTGTAGGTAACTGGAGGTGTAAAGCCTCAGCTGCCCTACGCAACACCGTTGCAAAGTTTGCTCCCTCCTCCGTTGCCACAGAAGGAGGAGACAGCATGCCAGAGTCAGGAGAGGTGTCCAGTCCACTGGCCTCCCCAAGTTCCTCAGCCCAGTCCTGATCGAACTCACATTGGGCAGTGAGAGGGTCCTCAGACCCCTCCCAGTCCTCTTCGTCCTCCAAAGCAGGGTCAAAGTAAGGAGGAGGGACATGCGGGACCCAAGGCCGCATCGGCGCCGGGGCCGGCGTCGACCGACGCCGATCCGGCGCCGTGTCCGGGTCCGGAGAGAACCGGGGTACGACGCCGCCCGGCACCGGTGAAATCGGCGCCGGTGGAGGTGTCAGGTCAACCGGCGTCGATGGGGGTTGCGGCAACGCCGGAGCCGGGGTCGAGGCCGGGACCGAGGCTGGCGGCGCCGTAGGCACCCCAGAAGGGCCCGCAGGGCCCGAAGGCGCACCGGGGGGACCTTGAGGCCCGTTGAGGCGGGCCATGGCCGACAGGAACTCCTGTATTTCGGCCGGAGTCGCCACCAAACCCGGAAAAGGCGGGTAATGCGACGGCGGCTCCACAGGCACTCCCGGAGCCGCGGGGACGGTGCCGACAGGACCCTCAGCCGAGTCGCGAGACCGGCGAGGGGAAGTCGTCGAGCGATGACGCTTCTTCGACTTCTTGTGCTTTGACTTACCGGAGGAGTGCGAAGACTTGGACTCCGACGACCGATGAGGACTCCGCGACCTGCCCCTCGACCTCTCACGTGACCGGGGCTTGGGTTGGCGCGGAGCCGACTGCCGGACCTCGAGGAGCTTTCGAGACCGCTCTCGCAAAGCCTTCGGATGCAAGGCCCGGCAGTCGGGGCACGACTTGGAGTCGTGGTCGCGTCCGAGGCAGTAGAGACAGTCTCGATGCGGGTCCGTGATCGACATCATCCGACTACAGGCGTCGCATGGCTTGAAGCCGGGCATCCCTACTGACACCGTCTGAGTCGAACGACTCGATAAAAAACAGTGATAAAAATCACAAAAAACTTAAGTCAAAAAATGACTAGGGCACTGCTCTTCCCGGATCTGCGCTTACTGGCGCGGAAAAAGAAGAACTGACGTCAGCGCGCAGGGGCGGCGTCTAAGTACTGCCCGCGACGTCATTCCGGCGATCCCGACGCCGACGACGGACGCGGAGCCGCACGACGCCGCCTACCGACGCGCAAGGGTACTGCTACGCAAAACTTTCCGGATCCAGCCTGACGCCTGGGGATATTCTAAGGTAAGGAATCTGTCACTAACGTGTCTCTTTCAGATCTCTGTATTCAATCTCTGCACCACACCAAATAGTGTCCTCAAATTTTGTGAAAGGTTCCGACTAGGGACAAAGCCCGCTTGCTCCGGGCAGATAATGCCTGGTAATAGAGGCGCCAGTCTATTGGCCAATATTTTTGCGTATATTTTAGCATCCACAGTCAGTAAGGACAATGGCCTATACGAGGAACAATGAGTAGGCGGTTTACCTGTCTTTAGCAGCGTTACTATCACTCCCTCTCGTAAGGAGGGAGGCATTATCCCAACCTCAGCCATTTCCTCAAAAAGCATTTTAAGGTGAGGATAGGAATCAACAGTTCTTGGAAATCTTTATAGAAGACTACCGATAGGCCATCTGCGCCTGGCGCTTTGCCGGCTGCCATACTTCGCAGCGCGACTCGAATTTCGTCTGTCTTCAGAGGAGCTATCAAATACTCTCTATGCTCCGTGACTAACCACAGCATTTTAATATATGACAAGTATTCATCGAGCGCTTCGCTATTGTGTGGTATTTGTGATGTGTATAGTGTCTGGTAACAGAAGCGTAAGTGAGCAGCGATTTCCTCAGGTGTGGCTAAATTGCGTCCCTCCTCATCTGTCATGGCTGGCATTCTATCTAAATCTCTTTTGGGTCTCAGGATCCCCGCCAGTGTGGCACCCGGCCTATCTTGCTCCCCATAACGACGCGCAGTGGCATACTTTCCCATATGCTTAATTTCATAGTTTGCTGTATCTTGGAATTCCGCTAATTTTTGTTTAAGCCTGGCCGCGTTGTATTGCCCATCTGCTCCCGATTGTGCCCCTTCCATACTTCCAATTTCTTTTTCCAAGGTCGCTAGCCTGCTGCGTATTGAGCGGAGGACCCCAGCATGTGTAGAGATTACCACCCCCCTTATATAGGCCTTGAAGGTTTCCCAAATAGTGGCAAATTTTGGGACCGAACCTAAATTATTCACAAAGAACTCTTCTATTGCCTTCGTCAGTTCAGCTTTGAAGACCGCGTCTAATAAAGAGTATGGCGGGAATCTCCAGGTGAATGCAGGGACTCTTGGCGCGCTATACTGAAGTGCGAGCTGGACAGGGGAATGGTCAGAATATGTTCTGGGGAGATGAGTGCAGGCTAACACTCTAGTGCTCAATCCCCCCGAAAGTAACCAAAAATCAATGCGCGTATGTGTGTCATAGACGGAGGAGTAGTGCGTGTAACCTCTCTCTGACGTGTGTCTCCATATGTCTAAAAGACCTCCTCTGTGCATATCGGTTATAGCTTGCGCCGCTGCAGCTGGGCGCCTGGTCTGACCCTTGGACCGATCTATGTCGGTTCCAGGTTACAGTTGAAGTCACCCCCCCAGACTTGAGGGATCCCCACCCATTGCACAAGTTTTGCCTCCAGTGTGGTATAGAAATGGGGGTCATCATGATTCGGGCCGTATATGCCAACCAAAACGAACCTGAGGTCGCATTTGCTGCAGAGGTCTGCTGCGAACCGACCATGCGGGTCCCTGAGTATTCCTTTCATGTCTACCCCAGAACGCCTAGCCACCCATAACAGTACTCCCCTAGCGTGCGAGGTGTAGTTGGCTGCGTAGCACTGGCCCTGCAGTTTTCGTTGTACTGCCTTGCTGTTTTCTGTCTTTAGGTGCGTCTCCTGTAAGACCGCGCCGTCTATCGAATTTCTTTTCAAATATGCCGCCACCCTACGCACTTTCCTGTTGTCGTTCAGTCCCCGGACATTCCAGGTCATAAACTGCAAGGATTGCACTCTATTTCTGTCAGGTGTCATTACGCCTGTGTGCCGAATATGAGAACCAAATCACGCGTGCAGTATGCCTGGTACATTTATGATTCATTTTATCATCTAATACAACAAAAACAATGCATGCAATGAAGAGCATCCCTCCCACGCCACGGGAACCCACAACATCCCTGGCCTCAGAAATCCCCTCCCCTCCTCCCTTCAGCCCTTTTATACATGAGAAACCCCAACGAAACATGAGAACTAGTGTGTCACACTTGGGGGCAGATGTTACCAACACTCCTATGCCATAACGCCACCCATAAATCGCTTCTCTTAACTGTGGCGCATAAACATTCTCGCTGCAGCTCGATTCCGAGCATTTACACCCCCCTCCCCTCCCAGGAGCTTATCACAAGTCACTGGTGTCACGGTCTACCATGGGGGACCGGTTTCTGGTATGTCTTTCCCCAATGCAGCCACCCCCACAAGATCCACAATGTGCGTTTAAAATCGGTGGGTGCAAAAAGTAAAAGCTACTCATCCATGCTGCAACTGAGTCCAATAGTCTCCTTGGTGCCTGAAGATTCCTCTCCAAGCGGATCTCGCCTTTCTTTTAACCTCGATGTAGCCTGCTGTGCTACCAGAGTCCAGCTCCCCTTATGCTACTCGTTCATCCTCAGTGTCTGGGGAGGCGTCTGTGTTTGGATGAGAACTGTTAGCTGAACCCCGCCGTCTCG
This sequence comes from Calotriton arnoldi, assembly GCA_963921515.1. NCBI lineage: Eukaryota > Metazoa > Chordata > Amphibia > Caudata > Salamandridae > Calotriton > Calotriton arnoldi. The sequence goes on from CAWUFW010001072.1 coordinate 2,542,343, forward strand.
TGGCTTGTTCTTTGTCTTTTAAAAACCGCAGGACTGCCTTAGGGTCCGTGAAAAAATTTACTTTCCCATCCGATCGAACTCTGAGCTTGGCTCGGTATTGCATGCTGTACTCCAGGTTCAGTTCCCAGAGGCGCTTTTTAGCAGGAATGAAGAGCCGTCTTGCCTCCTGGACTTGCAGCGTAAAGTCCGGAAATAAGGATATACTCGCTCCCTCGTGTTGCAGCGTACCAAGTTCATGCGCCCTCCGCAAGGCAGCCTCGCGGTCTCTGTAATTCAGCAACCTCGCTATTATGGGTCGTGGGGCCACTCCCGGCACTGGCCTGGGTGCCAAAGAGCGGTGGGCGCGCTCCACTATGAATATATCTGAAAAGGTGTCTCTGCCCAGAAGCGTGATGAGCAGCTGTTCCACGTGTTGCTCCATGTTTCCGATATTAGATGACTCCGCTACCCCCAATATGTGGATGTTGTTCTTTCTCGACCTCGCTTCGAGGTCTTCTGCTTTGGATTGGAGAGCTTGGATGATCTTATCTCTCGCTTTATCCGTCTCCGAGTCCGCTCTCACAATATCCTCCACATCCGATATTCTTTGCTCTGCCGTGTTAAGTCTGTCGCCATGCTTATCAAGGTGTTCGGACATACTGTCCATACGGAACAACAAAGCGTCTATTTTGCTATCGAGTTTGGAGAGGCTTTGCTGTATGGTGTGCAATATATGCTTCAAATCTGTATCCGTTGACCCCTCTTGGTCGTCCGATGTGGCTTCAGGGTCCGTAGGGGTATGCTCCCGTGATCTAGGGGTTTTGCGGAGCTCGAATTGTAGTTTCGTCTGTAGCTTGTCTGTCTTCCCCATGTTGCCGCTATATGTTGTGATGTAGCCGGTCCCTTGGGCCTGCTCCTAATCAGCGTTGCTGTGAACTCTGTCCCACTATGGACAGAAGCAGTAGTACGGCAGTATGTCACCAGGACCACATTCCAGGGGGATCACCAGCCCGGGGCCTCCAAGTGCGGCGCGGTCTGCAGGGCATGCACCACAACTCTGCACACCCAAGCCTCTGTATACACCAGCAAATGTCTATTTAATTCTGCTTGACTCCCCCATTGCGCAAATCTGCAGTTAGGCTGAGTGAATCCACCCTTCACATAAGTGGTCCAAGCAATACACCTGCGGGGGGGTCCTTGTTGGGTCAAAAAGCAGGGCTCTCCCAGCCCTCTCAAGTTGGCTCAGTGTTCGTTCTTGCTGGCCCCCTCACTGAGCCGCTGTGTGTGCAAATGACGCAGGGGATGGGCCCGTCTGCGCAAATCCACTGCACCGCTTCCTCGCTAGCTTCCAGGTAGGCTCAGCGACTGTTCCCCTAGCTTTTGCGGCTAGCTCCGTAGTTCACCCCTCCAGCAGTTGTCCAGTGTGCCCGCCCACACTTGCCGTCCTCACTTTAGCACTGGCACTCTCGACTCACTGTGCCATCCGATGGCGACACGGGGGGGGTCCCGCTCCTGCAATCTTGCTCGGCCCAGTCGGCTTCTAACGTGGGTCGCGCTGACTACCGCTAGGCCCTCGCGGTCTTTTAAAGCTCTTCCGTGCCGGGACTCCACACCTCACTTCGCTACCACTGCAGCGGGTCCATGGCTCAAATCGCTTCTCTGCTACCCACAGCTGCCAGTCTGCGGCCTCGCGAGCGCACACAGGGGTGTGCCCCTCCGCCTCACCGCTCGCGTAGGCCGCAGTGACGCTCACGCCGCCACAGTCGCTTCCGATATTCGCGGTTGCTGGAAATCTCCAATGCTGGAATCAAAGGGTTTCTTTGTTAGCCCTCGGCGTCGGTACTACGCGAACCCCGTTGGGGAGGGCAATCTTTCAGTAATGCCCACGGATTTTGACGGATATTAGGTGGCTATCGGCGGAGCTCTCTCAACTTGCCGCCATCTTGGAGTCAGGCAAGCTCCGTCCCCCCATGGACCCCACATCCTTAGCTGCGAGGGTTAACAACCCTTGATCAGAAGACAATAGTCTGCTTGGAGCCCAGGAAGAACAGCGTGGTGTTAACTACTGGCCACAAAGCAGGCATTAGGTATCTGGAAATAGACAGGAACACCTGGCAGAACAATAGGACAGCCTTGACATTTCTTTTCAACTGGATCTGGCAATGAGGCCTGCTGCTAATTATTCCCTGAACCCTCTTACAAGGTCGAGCCCTTGTCACAATGGGAGACAGAACCAGTTTGAACCCTGTCAGGTGGGAGGAGAGTTCTACTAAATAGGGAAGTGTCTAGCAGTAGAAGACAGACATGCCTGGCAGAAAAAAGGTCCTGCCTTTTTGAAACAGGGCCTCCGAGGTCATTTTGCAGTAAGGCGAATAGGAAGTGCTGCAAAAGGAGGTGAGCACAGAGAGATAAAGTAACCAGGGTTGGGCAGCTGAATTTCTCCAATCAGTAGCTATTGCACAGTTAAGACTGGCACCTCACCACCAAGTCGTCAGAACATTCCTGGACCTGGGATGACTATCCCTGAAGAAGGCTATATGGAAGAAAGACAATTCCTGACTGCTCCTGAAAGAAGAGGACTCAAGTAACTCGACCACTTGCTAGCACATAGGGACTATAACTGCTCTCCAATAGTCAAGTAGTTGGCCACCTATTTGTCTGCTTCAAGGACACAAAAAGCAGAAGGACTCCGGACTCCTAGAGAGCCCAACTTATCACAGAGGACTGGACACTGAAGGATACCTGGTTGGAGATAAATTTGGAGGAGCTAGAGGTTGCAGTATTGACCAGAAGAAACTTTACGGGAACAGGAGAAAAATAGGCCTATATAGTCCTATTTTCCACCTCTGGAGGGCCAGGACAAGGTGTTTGGGGTTTCCCAGGGAGTTTGCATAAAATGCGGACAAGAATACCTTGTTTGTCTTGCTCTGAGCTTTTTACCTTACTGAAAGCTAGTTCAGCAGGACCTCACAGTAAAGGTATCTGGCCCCGTGGAGCCTTGGGCAGCCACAGTTTCCAGTCTTGCCCTGCTGGAGGATGCTGAGAACCAAAAAAGTTACTTAGAGCCTTATTTTGTTTAGCAGATCAAAATGTAGCAGATATCCCATCCGCCGTATCACAAGTGCCATAGACTCTAATGCACTTGTAATAGAGCTGATGGGACTTCTGCAGCGTTTTCAGACAGGGTATCTGATCCACCAAACTCTAAATAAGGCCCAAAGTACGAAAGTTAAATCTTAGATTGGGGAAGGACAGCAAATCTATTCAACATGCAAAGCAACCTCAATGAGAATGAAATCTAGCTTTGCTTCCCTCGGAGTTATTGGTGCCAAAACTAATGGATTCAGCAGGAGTTCGACAACGACGCATCTGACTTCAAAGGACCCTTGCGAGCCTCCGTCTTGGACCTTACACTGCTGAAGGATTTTGACTGATTTAAGAGACTGAGTCCGTAGAGTAAATCTTATCAGAGAGATCTGCATGGGGTATCCAGCAATGAAGTCAGCCTGAAATTGCGTTTCAGTCCGGTCAACCAAAAACTCCTGTTTTTCAATGGTTCTTTACTTTTTCTAGGTAGCTTTTACCTTAAACAAATTTTAAAACATATCTTCGGTTTCACTTACCCAATTATGAGTCTTTCTGTTCATTAAATTTCT